>RANX01000079.1:0-159459 GCA_009805215.1 Neurospora discreta FGSC 8579 | reverse complement strand
CGGGCGCCCCTCCCCCCCCCCCCCCCCCCCCCCCCCGTCCAATCAATAACAACACAGCCCAGAAGGGCTGAGCTACCCACATCGTGGTAACTCTTGTTACCAGCCATTCTACGTGTACACTGACACGGCGCGCCTTTTCTCTTCACCATTTTCCTGCTGGGATTATACCGGGGTTCTCCGCGCTGATGGAGATTCCTGAATATGGAAGAAATGTTGGATCCAAGATAGACGATGGCCGCATCAGGAAAGAGGTGGATATGGGAATAGTTTCACCACATTGGTGGTGTTGAAAGGACAAGGATGAAGAGCCAAGAGGTAGCCCAGACAAGGCCCTGTGATTCCCTGTCATCTTGTAGTGTCTTTTCCCAGGCTTCACCCCCCACCATCACGACCCCTAGTTGCCCACCCCTCAACACCACCTTCGCGCCTCTCCGCAATCGCCCTGCCGTCATTGTGAAGGATATTTTTGTGGATGTTGGCGACTGATGAAACTGGGGTTTTCTCCAGAGGCAACCCACTAGCTGTGCGAAGGATCCAACATGCTCGGGCCGGAAGGAGATGGTAAGAAGGACGAAAGTTCACCGGGATGACAAGGTCGCTAGGGAGACATGCTGCGCCAACATTGAGTTCGTTGACACTTGACACTCTGGACGCAAAAGCCGGAACAGCAGTACAGTACAGACATACTAGATACGGATTTCATCACCGGGTAGGACCTTCGGCGTCCTGACTCACTGGAGTCCACCGTTCGTGTCCCGAGTCCTCCGCATTGTCCTATGCGTACCGCGTGTGGAGGACTCTTCTTCAGGGGTGTGACAGGGCAGACAGGGGTGAAGACGACCCTGTCACATCAAGCGCCACAAGTGTTCGGCAGCCTAGATGAGTGGCCAGTCATCTCACTAACCTGCCATTTCGATACCCTGCAACCACCGGCATGTCATCGCCATCTGCAAGTGATTAGCGTGGGTGAAAGCAGAGTCCGATTTGAGGACATTGATGGGGTAGACGATTGATGAGTGCAATAGGTGCGATTTGATCCAAGTGCAAAAGCAGGTACACTACAGATAGGGCAAACGTGCAGCAAACCATTGCTGGCGCCGCTAGGGGGTTTTGCGTTGGAGAATGACTGCAAAGGTCGGTCTTCTGGCTGGGGCTATGCTCTGCTGGATTGGTTCCAGCCCTAAAAGTGGGAGCGTTCGTCGGAGGACTTGGCTGGGGCTACCGTGGAGGACCTCAGGGGTCAGGACACAGTGAGGGTCTGAGGGAGCTGAGCTTTCCCCCTTTGGGACAGGTTGCACCCCCCTCGCCAACTTTGGATGTTGATCATCGAGTCACTTGACGAGGACTGACTGGAACTAGTGTTGGTGATGTAATAAGGGTGACCGGTATATGTCTAGCTTTGATGCTGTTTTGCACGGAGTACACCTAAGCCTCGATTCCAGAATGTTAGTTCCACGACAGTGATAACAGGGCGTCTGCCAAACCGGCGTCTGCCAAGGCAACGCAACGTCGTGCCAGTCGCTTGGTGAACCAAGCGCTGTAGCAGACAATGGGAGAAGTAAGAGTGGTCTGGGAAAGTTAATTGTGGAAGTCCGGCGACGGTGCCATACGCGTTTCAGAACCGGCAAAAGGGGTACCAATCGAAGCGCTCCGGTCAATGGCCCAAAAGCGTGTTCCTTTTCGGAAAGCAAAAAGACTTGCCAGTGCCATCTTTGACAGCTCCATCCTGGCAGTTTTTGGCGCTTTTGCTAGTACTTTGGGCTGGTGCATGGGCTTGTCGTACAAGACAATAATAATGACACAAACACGCCAGCAAGGCTGACTGGCGTTCCCGGATGAGCATATTGGTCGGCTGTTCCAGGTGTACTGTTGGGCTGGGCATGGAAAGAGGTGTGCATCGACACAATCGCCTAGCCTTGTCCAGAAAGGCCTTTGATGTGAGTTCCTAAGCCGCGTGACCAAGCTCCAGGCAGCATTATGGCGGAGAGGGGAAGTGTGATGACACGAGAATTTGTCAGTGTCAAATGCTGACCGAAGTGTAAATGTGGAAAGGGATTGTGTATGAGCTTCGTATGCCACGCTGGAGAGAGCAAGGTCTGCCCCTTGCAGGTCTCTCCATTGCCCATCGGCCCCTGCTGCTCAAAGAAGATGGGGTACGGAACGGGCGCGCGTCAAGTAGATGGGGCTGGCCGCTCATGTCGGTCATTCATTCCAGAACCATTGTGTTCTTTCGGACCTCCTCGTGGACTCCCTCTTCGGTGCCATAACAGATATCAACTATTTACACCCTCTATTCTATATTCGGTGGAGGAGCTGACGAACCAGAAACAGGCAGACGGCTATGCCCACCAGTCAGAATGGGCTGGCGATTTGAAATGTGAAGGAAGAAGGTTGAAACAACCAAGCCTGTAGCGATGCAGGTCTGTAGCCGCGGACTCGGGAAGATGGTCCCCCCCTGGTCTGATATCCTGACTGCCATGCAAGACAGCCTGCATACAGAACGCCGTCGAGGCCATGCCTCCATGGTGGATGGAGATATCATGTCGTCGAATCCTCCCAAAATGCCAGTATGCAAGTTGACGACGTTGAAAGGCTCGAGGAGGCAGCCGGGATAAGGTAACTTTTCAAGTAGCGCGTCTATGGCGCTTACTCACATGGTCCGAGCATGGCCACCACCGGGGTTAGCCGCCAACAGTGGATGGTCGCAGTAGAGGTAGTACCCAGTCGTTGCAATGGGGAACGCCGCGGCGTGTCTTTATTGCCCGCCATCGATATTCGTCCGGATATGATTGCGGGTGGCAGCCCATAAATTGTACACAGGGGCAGGTAGACTGTGTGTAGCAACAAGCTGCGATACTGCGCCGCGGTCTGGACTGTTCTGATTTTCTGTGTGTGTGTGTGTGTGTGTGTGTGTGTCTCGAGCTAGCCAATGGCAGATTTCAGTATTCCACCTCGGTTGGCGTCGCAAGCTGAAAGCGGTTGCACATTGTTTGATGAAAAGCCAACAAGCTTGCGGTTGTTGGAGAATGAAACTACTAGAATCGAGCAGGTAATTTACTACATACACTAACCTCCAGAGGATGGCCATTGGTACCTAACTTAAGGTACCTATAATAGAGATCAGGTCATGTCACAACACGATCTTGGAAAAGTCCTCCAGACCGGGCAAATGGGGATAGTGAGCGGGAGTGGTGGTCTGCCCGTCGCGACGCTCTTGAGGTTTCCCTGATGACGACCCAGTACTGGATTGGGTAGGGTAGGTGGGGTGTTGCCCATGTTATCGGTAGGCAGATTACGATACCAGCCGCTTTGTGGCTCCAAGATATCATGTGGTCCAAGCGTTACAGTAACAGAAGCGTATTGGAAAGCGGAGTTTCGCTCATCGTCCCTACTAATAATGTACTGGCAGCAGGCACCAGCACCGAGCAAACCCCTCAATTGCCCACCTTTCCCTTCATCACACGACACGAAATGGGAAGAAACAGCGCAAAATCAATTACACTTGTCGTTCGGAATGAGAAGACAATGAATCGCTTTCAACTAACCAGCAGGAGAATCCAATCCATCCAATCCCTTTCTTTTTCTCCAAGAAACCTGACTTGACATGATCATGGAAGCCGTCCAGTACCCTTGTCCCCTCCAATTGTATCCCGTCCGTCGCCAAAGCAATCAAACGGAGGCCGATGAAGCCGCTCAACCAAACGCCAAAAACACCCAAACTCAGAATTACCCGGTATATATTTCCGTTCCGCGTTCCATCTATCATCCGTCATCCATTACTCGTCCCTGATTATAGGTCCCAACTTCAGTTTGGGTAAAATCACTTGCCGATGCCGCGCACCTTGAACCCGAGCGATTGGAGCTCAATGGGATCGACAACATTGCGCCCGTCAAACACCCATCGGGGCTCCTGCATCAGCGACGCCGCCTCGAGCCAGTTGACGGGTTCCTGACTGATCTCCTCCATCATGGACGCCGCCAACCCAAAGATCTCGAATCCTTCCGCAGTAGCCTCCGGCTTGAGTCTACCGAGAGGGTCCTCGCTGTTAATGCTGAGGTCGCGCGCAACCATGGCCTCCAACTCCAAAATGGCCATCTCGGTGAGCTTGCCATTCACAAAGGTCTTGGTGAGTGGCTGCGACGGCGTCTTGGCGGGTTTCTTTTTCGAGCCACCGAGCTGGGCGCCGCGGAACTGCTTCCACTGGGTCAAGATGCAGACAGCGCTCGCTTGCTTGACCGAGTCGCGCCAGTTGCTGCAAATCTTGACACGCTCTAGTTGAGCCTTGGTCAAGCCGATCTTTTCAATCTCCTCCATGATCTCGTTTGCGGCGCACCCTGGGTCGAAGATGCCAATCTCCAGCGGCATCTCCTCCGCCAGGCTCTTGATGATATGCACAGCAATGCTGTTGCGCGTGTCGTTGGTGCCGTCCTTGAACGCGAAGCCCAGCACGGATATCTTCTTTCCGCGCAGCGAACCGTTCAACTCCTTGACCACCCGGTGCGCATACCTCTCACGCTGATACTCGTTGATCTTCAGGATCCCCAGCCAGTAGTCGGCCACCACGTCCAGGTGCAGCTCCCTTGCCAGATACGAGAGGTTCAGGATATCCTTCTCGAAACACGATCCACCGAAACCCACACCTGCCTGGAGGAACTTGGGTCCGATGCGTGAATCCTGTCCGAGAGCCAGGCTGACATCGTCCACGTCCGATCCCAAACCAATCTCCTCGCACATGGCGCTCACAGCGTTCATGCTGCTGATACGCTGGGCCAGCATCGTGTTGGCGACAAGCTTCGACAGCTCGCTGCTGAAGGTGTTGACGGTAATGATACGTTCTTGAGGAACCCAGGCGGCATATACGTTCTTGAGACTCTCGGCCGCTTTCATGCCGGCCAAGGTACGAGCACTGCCAATCAGGATGCGATCCGGGTGCATGAGGTTCTCGACGGCGGTACCCTCGGCCAGGAACTCGGGGTTCGATAGAATCTCAAACTCGTCATTGGGGCGGTAGTATTTGAACTAGTCGCTGTCAGCATTTTGTCTCCAGTCGAGCATCTCCATCCTTCCAGGGCCACTCACAATATCTTGGATGACACGAGCTGTGCCACATGGGACCGTACTCTTTTCGACAATGATTGCTCCCTTCTTGGCGTGCTGCGCGACGGTCCTGCTGGCACTCTCCACCATGCTGATATCGGCCATCGATCCGGCTCCCAGACCATAGGTCTTGGTGGGTGTGTTGACGCAAATGAAGATGACATCAGCCACCTGAATGGCCTCGTTCACCTTGGTCGAGAAAACCAGGTTGGGGCTGCGGGCATCGAGCTTGAAGGATCTGGGAAGCCCCGGAATCTTCACCGTGGTGTCCAAGGTACCATCGCGAGCTGTCCTTACCACCTTCAACAACCCATCCTCGTGGATGGGTAGCTGGCTCGAGTTCCAAGCCGCAATTCGCTGCTCGTTGAGATCAACCACGTTGACCGTGATGTCTGGGTTATGGTAGGCAATGACGGCGGCGGTTGGTCCACCTATGTGATCCAGGTCAGCAATCTCCTTTCTCGGCGACAAATCACACCGGAAAACATACCAACAAATCCTGCACCGACGAAGCAGATGCTCTTCACGGAGTAGGTCACGGTAGGGAGCACCTCGGTCACACCTACTCGTGGAGCAGTGTCGACCTTCTCTGTCTGAAACCTCACCTTGAGTTCGGGCGAGCCTGACCGTGTGCTAGGCGGTGAAGTGTTTGCGCTTTCCGGAGACCACGGATGAGCGGTCCACGAGCCTGGTGTCGAGGCCCCTGGGCTCAAAGCGGAAGCGAGCGACTGGGTGCTGGGGAGTGATCTAGTAAGAGGGCCTGGTGATGGAGTAAGCAAGGGCGACTGGGGACCCTCCCGGCGGGAGCAACAGCAATGGTGATTGTGGTTGGCGTCCATGTTGCCCCGATGTGCTGCTGATCACGGTGGAAAAGAGTGTGAAAAGAGGACTGGATACTTGTGTGTTGTCCGACTGTCGTGGAGGGATGTGCTTTACCGCCAGGGGTTAAGGCTGTTAGGAGTGTCTCGGGGATATTGTTATATATCCTCTGTCTGGAAGAGGTGCTCGAGTCTGTTCCCGATGCAGTGAGCAATTATCTTTGCCATCTCCCGAGTTTTCAAGCACCATGCCGGGCTACGGCTCCTCGTCACAACATGATTTCTTCATGGGGCCTGGCGCAGCAACACCCGTCTCCGCCAGGGGCCACCCATGGCAGAAGCTATCACCCATCCGGGTGTCGTCACAGTCCATCAGCAGTCCGTCGGTTGTCCGCCTTCTCACCGGCACCATTGTTCCCCAGCACTGGGTGGGATTACCCAAGATCAACCCATGCTGGACTGGGGCCACGAAAAGTGCCAAGCTCACTTATTGCCTCGGGCATCGACCTGGTGTCACCACTTTCTGAACACCGACAGGTCCGGCACCTTGGGCTGGTCCCCGAGCCTGTTTCCCATTTGTCTCTTTCCCCAGGTACGTACCGCTGGAAAGAAATGTTGTTTCAGCACGATAAAGTGGGGGATCTTCGTGACTGGGGTGGATTACCCCTGGGTGCGGTAAGGACAAGTATCCACCGCAACAAATACCACACAGATGTACTCCCTCGACGATCCGGCACGCAAAGCCAGCACCACAAAGCATTGCTCCCGAATTCTCTCGACCCCCCACTATTTTGGGACTCGCCAGATTGGCACCCGTCCTACTGTGTTCTCTCACTCACTCACATTGTACTTACACAGCAACTTAAGCGATGAGATGCGATGCCAGGGATCCCATCACGAAGGTGGAGAGTGGAGCACTAGTCTAGTGTAGACGTCTCTTTCAGCTGTCCATGCTCTACGCTCACCTTTCCTCATCTGCGCGTAGCGTTTCTCTTTTTTTTTTTTTTCGCGCAATGTTAAATGGGCCGATGACAGCCCGGTGGTGATGATGGATAAGGCGATGATGAGCACATCTGGTCGCTTACGCCCGCTCAGCTAATCTCGTCCATCTGGAGGCCGATCGCAATGCCACCGAGGCTGGAGGCGTTTGTTTAGTCTGGGCTCCATTGCCAACCCGCAAAACAGTCCGGCCGGAGTTTGTTTCTTGGGGCTGTCCCCAGATAAGGGGATCGGCGGCGGCCTTAAACATGGGTTTGGACGGGCTAGACAGGGACCACCGATGCCAGCAGCCAGGGCAGCCCCGTGACACCCTACGCATTGCGGATTAGTGCTTGCTTGGCACGTGATGGGCCACGATTGTTTGCCAACCCGCAATGCTCGCTACAATTGTATGTACTTGTACGGCTGAGCTGTCGCCAGTGGAGTCGCCGATCATACACGGTACCGGACCTGACTCGGCAGGACCCTGACGGGGCGAGCAACCCCTGCTTCACATCATCTACAAGATTACACTACACTACAAACGCGATAAAGTCGGGGGAGATTAGCGATGGCGGAAATCCACCGCCTGACCGCCGCCATCACCAACGAACCGCCGACAAACCCAGTAACTGACAAGCGCAAGCAATGTGATAATGGACATGCTGGCCTTGTCAGAGAAATCCGGCCGCTCTTCTTGGAACCCACCCTGGGATGCAGATGAGTGTGGGAGTACAGACGCGGGTTTATGCTGCTCCAAACGACGCCCTCCCTCGTTTTCTTTCGTTACCCAGAATCTACATCCTCCATCGATCCCGACTTCGACATTATCACTCCAGACAGCGCTCGATATTGTTCCAGTTCGGCAAGTGCAATGGCGGCGCTAACTCTCCAACCACGTCCACGCTTGTCGCTGCTAGCACGTCTAGCAGCGCCGCTAGCTGTCGGCCTATGGGGCCAGACCACTGCCGGAGCCTACGACACCACGGTTTGCGGGCAAAGGGGTTACACAATACCTTTCAACAATATGACCTGTATGTCTGCGCTCTCCATCCAGCACTCTCTCAATAGTGCTCGGGTCTAGTCAGGCACGCCATACTTGCTTCGTTCAGTTCACACACCTAACCTTCACAATTTCACAGTCAACGCCGATGCCTGGAACCCTGACGTCAAAGGATTCCAATGCATATCTGCAAGTCAATATCTTCAACGGCCCCTGTTTCTACTTTGTGTTGTCTCACTTTGGACTGACTTTTTCGGGTCTCCACTATCTTCAGGTCCAAGACTCACCGCCTGCTTTTGCAGCAACCTGGTCGTGGTCTGCGAATCCAGAGATGGTCCACTCCTATCCCCACGTGAAATTAACGGCTCCAGGTCTACCGACACCCTTGTCCAACATTTCGGCATTGGTGCTTTCCGCCCAATGGTCCATGGGTCCGGGGTCGAAGCCTCGCCCGGCGCGGGTGGTTGACCATGGCGGCCTGGCCAACGACGGCACATCTGCCAATGTGGCGTTCGACATGTTCGCTGATCGTGATGCCGCAAAGGCACTCAACGAGCAGACTGCAGAGACCGAGATTATGATCTGGGTGGGGAAGTTCGGCCATGCAGAACCACTCGGGTTCGACGCAAATATGACCAAGACGTGCTTCACCCAGACCATCGGGGATGCAGATTTGTAAGTGCTGCCAAACCATCCGAGAAGCGGCCGGTCAAGTGCCGCACTGTCCCGGTCGACGGCTGGGAAAGCAAAGTCTAACCAAATTCTGTACCCAGTGTTCTGTATCAGGGCCATAACGAGAGAGGTACCAACGTGTTCACCTGGGTAGCGGCGGCCAATCACACCACCTTTACGGCGGAGGTGTCGCCGTTGTTGCAATACCTGTGGCGCAACCACCTGGTATCAGCCAAATCCCATCTCGGCTTGGTGTCCTTTGGGTCGGAGGCGTACCATTCAGAAGGCACGGTCACCTTCTCTGCATCCGAGTTCGAATTGGATCTGGTTACCGGCCCGGCTCCGAAGCTCGCAGTCGGCCACCGGTGTTCTCCAGCGGCATCCACCAATCCTCCACGGTGGCTGTTATCTAGCGCCTTCATTATGAGTGCTGCTCTACTCTATCTGATGTCGTAGCCAAGACATTAACTAATACACTAGTGTGCTCCATAAACCTTATTCAGCCGAGTCGGTCAAACAGTAACATGAGTGGCACGGGCCATTGCTGCGCATGAGTTGAGGTTTGTGAAGCTACTAGTGAGGCCTCGAACGATAGTGTACAATGAACAAAGCAGTTCGCAGCCCAACCAAATCTGCGCAGTACCATCCTGTTCACAGGCTACGGGGAAGGTCCTGGGAGAATCCAGGGCCGTTGCATGCTCCAGACACGCCTCGTAAGCGCCATCCCGAGGGTTTAATATCCAGCATCCCTGTATCAAATTGCACATCACACAGCACGGTACACTGCATACCTTTTCCCTTCTCTTAATTTGCTTCAACGTCGGATGTTGGTTGGAAGACTCTGTTGGCCCCAGGTACACCGTATGGGGATTCACCGCCCCTGGCCATGAAGGTACTTGGGCTAATTTTCTTCAGGGACCTGGGGGTGGTCCCCTATCGCAAGCGATCGTCGCCGCTAACACGGACTAGCTCAGGTACCCTGGTCTTCAGCCTCATGGCTTTTCGCTTGTCTTTCTGCAGCGATGGACTCACCGATGTCGTTGGGTGGACATGTGTGGACGTTCGGCTTTTGTTGTTGTTGACTTTTTTTTCTTCCTCTACTAGGCAGGTAAGTATTCTACGCGTGGGAGATGGCGGGAACAGGATGCAGGGGCCCCAAGGATGGCTGCCAAAACTTCCCTTTATATGACTCCCTGGACGAGTGTTCACGAGTCTCGGTTTGTCTCTCTTCTTCAGAGTTCACGATCTTCAAGCCACAAGCCCTAAACGGTGTTGGGCAGTGCAGACAGATCATCGTTTCCTTTCTTCTTCTTCTTCTTCCCTTTGATCTAGATTCATCTTGATCTCCTTGAGCCACACACATCATGGCACCGCCTCAAGCTGCTGAAGATCCCAGGCCCACACTCGTGGCTGCCAACAGCTATCTCACAGATCCCTTCCAAGATCCTTCTTCGGACAGCGCATCATCCCAAGGAGCTTCGAGGAGACCTTCTAGTGTAAGTGCAGCAACAAACATCAACGACCACCAGTTTGTCCGATGTTGAAGACTGACCTCTTTTAAGGAAAATCCTCCCTCGCCAACTGTTACAGCACCGCCAGTAGTTGCAGCACCGCCTGCGGCTCCTGCCCCTGTGGTGCCTGCTTCCGCTCGTGATCCTGCGGTCCCTGTTGCCGCTCCTCCTCCTCCACCCCAGATACAGCTACCTGTCGATGAGATTGTAAGGGAACACCCCACGTTGTGCTTTGGTCCCACAAGGTGTACAGCAGCTAACCTTGAGTAAACAGACTCCTGCCCCTGCTGCTCCTCCGGCGGGAGAGGTTCCTCAACAAGAGTTTGATGAGAAGACCGGTGGTGTCTTGAACCCTGCTGGCGATGTGGAGCAGGGCCGGGCTGCCGCTGCCCCTGCCGGCGCCGATCCGGAAAAGTCCGACTCGCCGCCCCGCAAGAGCAGAAATCCCTTCAAGCGGGGCTATTGGGCCTTCCGGAATACCTACTGCCCCAAGGAAGAGCCGGGCCTTGTCTTCCCTACCGGCCCCAGTGACGAGGAGAAGCTCAGCTACGTGCACACCAACCGTATCCCACTCTACGTCTTCGGCATCATCTCCTTCCTGACCCTCTCGGCGGGTATGTGGCTCTTCGCTGTTTGCAGTCCCATCTTTGCCTGGTACGGAGTATTTGTCGGCTTCCTCAACATCTACCTCATCATCTCCTACCTCGTTGGTGTTGTCGGTCGCGACTGGGACTATGATGGTCACAAGAAGATAGTGGAAGAGTTCCCCATCAACGAGGAGACGGCTCCCACTGTCGACGTGTACCTCCCCTGCTGCTCTGAGCCTCTCGAGATTCTGGAAAACACCTACAAGCACGTCATCAAGCTCGACTGGCCCGCCGATAAGCTCAAGGTCTATGTCCTGGACGATAGCGCTTCGGACGCGGTTCGCACGCTGGCTGAATCCTACGGTTTCAACTACATGGTTCGCGATGATCGCCCCCGCCTTCGCAAGGCCGGTAACCTCCGCTGGGCTTTCTCCCGCACGCAGGGTGACTTCTTCGCCATCTTTGACGCTGATTTCTGCCCTCGTCCGGATTTCCTCAGGGAGTTGGTTGTTGAGCACATGGCCGATGACAAGACTGCTATCATTCAGAGCCCCCAGTACTTCCGAGTTACGGATGATCAGACTTGGGTGGAGCAGGGCGCTGGAGCTACCCAGGAGCTTTTCTACCGTGTCGTTCAGGTCAACAGAAACAGGTGGGGTGCCTCCATTTGCGTCGGCAGTAATGCCGTGTACAGGCGAGCTGCTCTCGAAGAGGTCGGCGGTACTGCCGAGATTGGTTTCTCTGAGGATGTGCATACTGGGTACGTTTCTTTCTTTCTTCATTTTTACTTGTTTCGCGCAAGGGCTCGAGTGAGACAGTGGGACATGCACTTCGTATCCTGTATACGGTGCGGCTGGTGTGTGTGTGTGTGTGTCACAGTCTCTCAAACCCTTTCCCCCGCGCCTCGCCCCTGCATGGAACCATGTTGCTAACCTCCAGTCAAAAAAAAACAGATTTGGCGCTGTCGATCGCGGCTGGAAGGTCAAGTACGTCCCGCTTTGCTTGGCCACCGGTATCTGCCCCAACACTCCTCGGTCTTTCTTCTCGCAGCAGATGCGCTGGGCTCGCGGTTCCACCACTCTCTTGACCACCAAGCATTTCTGGACTTCCAACCTCAACTTTATGCAAAAGCTGTGCTATCTCTGTGGTATGTACCTACCTTACCTACCCCCTGATCTCATCCTTTCAACCACAGTCGGCTAACTTTTTTTTCCTTGCAACAGGTCTCCTCTACTATTCCGCCGTCTCCCTCGGCATCTTCATCTCCCCTATCCCCGGTACTCTCCTCCTCGCTTTCCGCCCCATCTACTTCAAGTACTACAACCTCGCCTTCGCCATCCCCTCCATCGTCTACGGCGCCGTCCTCTTCCGGTTCTGGGCCAAGGCCAAGTACGGCTTCAACGTGCAGCACATTATGGTGGTGCAGTCGTACGCCTACCTGACAGCCATCAAGGACCGGCTGTTTGGCATTGAGCTCCTCTGGGCCGCGTCCGGCGACAAGAAGGCCCACAAGAGCAACAAGTACCGCAACATGCGCGTGCTGTGTACAGTGTGGACAATCCTCAATGTCGGTGGCATGATTACCGCTGTGGTGTACCGGGTCGGGTTCCATGGCATGCAGTGGTATAACACGCTGCCGCTGATTATACTGTCGGCGTATAACTTGTATATCAGCCATTACTTTATTTTTGCTTCGTGGAAGTGGTAGAGTCGGGCTGGAAGATTGGTGGGCGAAAGGGGCAAATAATTTTTTCACTTCTACCTTTTGGTGGCCGGTCGGACCTTTGGGTCTTGTCAAACGGCTCACTCTGTTTGGGAACTACTTTTATTTTTTGGGGGGGACTGGATGTCGGTGGCATCTAGATCGGGTTTTCGGGAAACAGGGTTACGGACATGCGAAGACATGGGATATACTGATACATGGGTGTACGAACTTTGATGTGGACTTGATGGATGGATGGGAATGTCTGAATGGATCTGGATCCCTCAAAAAGGTTGAAGTGCATGAAGGACAAAAACGAGATGATACCTACCTTATCTTACCTACCTACCTATCTACCTAGGTACTTATACATAAGACTTAATGAACGGAATTAATACCCCGTCATCTTGCCTCTTACTTTTGAATGATATACTAGGAAGTAATCGATGAGGACGCCAACCAAAAGCAAATTTGCTTGACCCGACTCAAGAGAACTTGTGTTATCTTTTGAATAACCTCATTTTCGTAATGTCTTTGCGTTGGAAGCGCTATTCTACTCTTTTGTACTTCCATTCGATGGTAGGTAAGGTAGTTGTGAGACTGCGATACCTCATACCCCTTCATCACCTCTCTTTTTCATCTTCACCTTTCTCTTTGTGAAATTGGGACATGGGGCACTTGCTGCGTAGGTAGGTACCAAGCCCCAGGGCTAGTAAGGCTTATTGTGTGGGTTGTAGGGCTGCTTGGCTGATCAGTCTTTCGCTGAAGTGAATGAGATTACGATGTTTATGTTCACATTCAGTCGAAAGGATGAAAGTCAAGAACTTACCTCGATACAGAGGTAGAAACGGGACGCTGGGGAGGTCAAGGTTCAAGGTACAAGTACCTAATTTGAAGTACACAGTGCCGTGGCGGTAACGATGTACTTGTTGAATGTTGGGTTTGAGTGACATGTGACTTTGTACATTGAGGTGGAAGAGTTTGGGTGAAAGAAGCACGTTGTCGATCTTATTGTGATGCATGAGATTACCTACCCACCTACCTCTACCTGCATCTAGATGGATGTAGTTAGAGAGATAGATATCTACCTAGGTAGGTACGAACTAAGGGAAGCTTTGGTGGGGTAGTAAGGTGGTTGAAGTGATGAGATCAAGCCTGCTCGCCTGTCCCCCCCTGGTCCCTATATGTAGAGGTATCATGTGGACAAAGGTCAGAGGACAGGACTAGACTAGACGGATACGACCTGTTGAGGAAAAGGCCGAAGGATACCTAGTAGGTATCAATAGTACTACTAGCGTTACACGCTGGACAACCCAATCCTTTGGTCAATTGTTCATCATGTGACTGAACTCCGTGATAAGGCCTCGTATCAGATTGGAAGACGATGAGATCAATGGATAAAAAACAATAATACCCCATGACGAAGGTGGCGCAAGCCCAAAAGCCACGTAAACACCCCTTCTTCTTTCTCACCCATGCTCTTCATTACGATTCCTACCTATGTGGTTATCTGTTAACAAGGGATCAAATGCATGTGAAAGGGGACTACGCTATCTACCCACTACACCTCCAGTTACCCTTCTTCCTTCTATCATCGGAGTGTGCATCACAACCATTCGGAAAGAATGATCGACATTTGGGGCTTGCCTGGCCGCTGGCGGTGAAGTTATTTAATACCTCTACATATACCTACCTGAACTAGGTAGACACCCAGGCTGGGCTGAGAGATGATGGGAGAATGTATTTACACTAGCTCGTGAGTGAGATAAAGAAAGTGCCGATGCCTGATTGTGATTGCACAATTCGGTAGGGGGGTGAGGTTGGATGCGAATTGTCGATTGCCGTTCACATGAAGATCATCGAGTGTTGAACGCCGACATGAAGGTGAATGAAGATCAAGATTCCAGGTACCTGTCCAGTGGTCAACCCGTTCGTTCTTGGCATGTACTGCGATCCTCTATCATCAGTGACTGCTGTATAGTGTAGGTAGTCCTCGGTGCAGCGATATTACGATTCTCTATCTCCTCATTTACCTATCTTTGCTGTTGGATGCTAGGCGGTTCAGTCGAATATCGCAATCAATCAATCATAGCTCGAAAAGCAGTGCCAAGCCGGAACCTTTTATGTTATTTCATCCATGTCTTCTTCCATGCTTGCTGCTCGCAATTATTCCGTACCTACATTTGCCTCCTTCTCCCCCGTTAATCCCCCCTCGCATCGTCTTTCTCCGACTCGGCGCGGTTGTGTTTTGCCGGGAAGCTTATAGTGCTTCCGGGCAGAATGTAACGATACCTCGACGACATAGGTTACCATGCCTACCTATCCGTCTCCTGTTGTGTCCTTTACATCTACTCTACTGTTGCTCCCGTCCGGACACAAACCTTGTCGTATTAAGGGGCATCACGATGTTCACATCCATGGTCGATGTTGTGTCGACGTTGTGGTTTGCGTTATTGTGTGTTGTGCACAGGATCTAATATGCCTGGCATACCCGTGAAAACAGCAATGTCTAATCCAGGCAGACAAGGTATGCATTCGTAGACTTTGGTGCGAGGACAAGTCGGGTTCAACAACGTTGAGGACAGAGGGGTCGGATGGGCTCATGGAGGGGCGGGATGCATGTTAAGGCTCTGAGTCAGAATCTCGTTGGCTGAGCTTGGAATGTCGAGGGGGTCAGAAGAGACATAGAGTGTGGGTTCATTGATGAAGTTACTGATGAAGTTACTTGAACTCCTGGTCGCACAAGACTTACTTTCTCGGTTTGTCCTAATCATATGGGAACGGGGATGAAGAGTTAAGAGTTGTTAAACCGAGACATGGCTTGTCCGGCAACGCCTCTGGGAAGGAACAGGTATCGTTTCATCGAGTTTCCTTCCATGGTTGCCATTCCCCCTTCTTTCTTCACTTCCCTTTCCCGACTTCTACGCCACGCTGCTACTAATGCTACGCAATGCCAGCCACCACGAGTCCCGATGCCGAAGGCGACAGCAATCGACGATGTCTCGCATTTGCGCTTTCCGGAAGTGACAAATGACACCCTTCTAGAAGAAACGATAACCCGACGGAACGCCGCAATTACAGGACGAGAACGGCGCGCCCGCCAACCCGCCCCAGCGCCCATCCACACCCCGGTACTTGATACGGGATGGACCCGAGCGGTTACACACCTTGTGTGCAGCTAGCCTCGAGTGCCTCTTAGGCAAAATGCCCTAGGCAGATTACAGGAGGTAGCAAAAACGCAGTATCCCGAGCGCATCCTGGGTAGGAAGAAAAGGGATGGGCTTATTGACAGGCGAGGTTTTTTCCTTTTCTTGGGACTTTGTGAGACACGAGTGCCACGAGGTTGTGGCTGCCTGGGCTGCGACAGGGGGCGTTTTGGAGGAGACGTAGCATCATAGGGCGAATCTATCGTCGAATGGAGATGCGCGACACAAACACGGCGGTAGGGTCGGAACGGCAGTGTAAAACACCTGCGGTGTCACCGGAACACGGACCCTGGGAATCTGCGGAAAACTGGCGGGATGACTGGCTAGCATGCCCATCACGACATGAACCCAATCTGGATTTGCAAGGAGGGGAAGGGTTTCACGCAGCAATGTTGTGGAATCTGGACTCGTATACCAACTAGGCATCTTGGTGGGCTTTCTCGTGCAAGCTTGATCAATGAATTCTCCGCGTTTATTTTTTGGTGCATTGCGTCGCCACCACGAGGGGGAATGTTGCTGTCGCGGTTGCGCATCTGTGAGGGTCTTGGGGTCATCCATGTTGTATGCGGCAGGTCTGATGAAGGCTAACAGCCCCAAGATGCACGTGTCGTTTGTTGCCAATCCGTCCCGAACGCGGCCGGTATCTCATGGCCAAGAAGTTCAAATATCCAATTGCTTCTCAAATTCGTTGCGTTCTCGCCAAGACCCCTTCAGTCTGCCGACCGACAAACCTCAAACAATCCGCTCCGGGACCTGTTCCAGGGGCGTAACCACCGGGCTATCGGCATACGGGCTGACAGCACCATCCGCAACCGCAGCGGGCGACGCGACCGGGCTTTCGACATCCACTATGCTCATGGCATCCATCCGGTCCTCCATCTTCTTCCTCCAGGGGCGATAGATGATGACCGACGCCAGACCGACAACTACAAACAAGCCGCAGATACATCCGCCAATAACGTCGTAGTGATCGCCTATCGCTTGAATCCCATCCCAGAAACGACCTGTCGGCTCGGCCACATTGTAGGCAAGCGACAGGATCTGGATGACGCCGATGAAGGCCGACACAACGACCGTGATCCCGGTAAGCACAATCGAGTAGTACAAGATGGCCACCACGTCTCTCGAGAAGGCCTTGGACGTGTACAGGGCCATCATCAGGGCGCCGTCGGTCGTGTCGAGCATACACATGCCGGCTGTCGTAGTATCTCTCGTTAGCAACCATCTCTTGCCCCTCAAAACTTGTCAGGCGCACAACCTACCAGTAAACAAAATCGGAAAGATCAAAATCAACCAAATGCTCGTCCCCTGCACCGCCTGTATGCTCGCAATCCCCAACAAGGCCACCTCGGAACTGGTATCGAACCCCAGCCCAAACAGTACACCCAGCGGGTACATCTTCCACGGCCGATCCACAATGGCAAACACCCTCCTAAACACCCTCGCCAGAAACCCGGCTCCTTCCAACTGCAGATTATTCATGGCCTCCTGCTCCTCCTCGGCTCGCAAATCCTCCCCTTCCTCGACCCTCCTCCGCCGCTCCCTCTGCTCCTTCAACACCACCCGCAACCGCTTCACCAGCTTGTACAAGACCCACCCGTTCCCTACCCCCAGCACAATCAAAAAGGCCGCGCTCACAGACGTCCCAATGATGGCGCCCACTTTTTGAAACCCATCAAACCTGTCCCTGAGCGCTCCGCTCGTGGCAGCGACCACGATACAAGTGATGATAACAATGGTGCTGTGTCCCAAGCTGAAAAAGGTGCCGACGGCTACGGGCCGCTGACCGGTGGCGATCAGGCGGCGCGTCATCAGGTCGATGGCGCTGATGTGGTCGGCGTCGAGGGCGTGGCGGAGGCCGAGGGTGTAGGAGAGCACGGCGGGCGACATCATTTTGGGGAAGTAGTGCAGGGTGATGCCGACGCCGGCCCAGACGAGGCAGTTGATGAGGATGAGGAGGGTGATTAGGTGGAGGGCGGGGCGGGGGATGTAAGAGAGGGGTGGTGGGAGTCGGAGAGGGGGGAGTTTGAGGCGGGCCATCTTGGGGGGCGTGTTGGTGGTGAGCTTGGATCGGAGTTGAGGCTGATGGTACCTAGGCGACAAGTGTTTGGGTTGGCGTAGCCGCGTTATATGTCTCGTCGTCGGTGTATGCTGTATGCGTGCGCTGCTCGCCGGTGGCCGAGGATCGAAGAAGATGTGGTGATTCTTGGATTACGTAAAAGTTCAAGCTCTTAGGATTGAGGTGCGAAAGTGTTGCGAAGAAGTGAAGTGAAGGAAGGGAAACCTGGGCGAGACGAAAGAGGAAGAGAATGTAAAATTCTCAGTCTTCCCTCCACCTTCCCTTCTTTTGTCCCATCGGGAATCTTGCCGAACGGAGGCGCTCATTACTCCTGTACATCGGAGATCTTGATGCTACCACTGTATGTATTTGCTTGGAAGTCCCCACGATCAAAGTCTTGGAACTTGCAAAAAACAAAAAAAGGCCAATTACCCCTCCATCGCGATAAGCATGATAGGTAGGTAACAAATGGAAAGGTATGAGCGAAATGCTTATCTTATCTTTTTACATCGAAAATTAGTAACGCCGTGTGGGGGAATCCCCGTGGGTGGGGTCCGAGTCCGGCGCGCTCCGGACCCGCTCCCCTCCGCTCCAGGAACGGTGGGTACCTCGGGCGAATGCCTGCGGTTTGGAGTTTTCCTAGGTACCTCTACATAGGTAGGACTAGACTAGGAGTTGGATGTCATGGGTTCGCTCGGCTCCGCGTACCTGGAGCCAAAAATCCCAAAGGCTGATTAGGTACCTAGGTACCTTACCTTAGGCGTGCAGGCTCAAGACAATCGATATTCTCTTCCATATCCAAAAGAGTAAACCTCCCTGCACCCGTCTACTTCGCAGATGTTATGGAAATTATCGCAATTTAGCCGTGTTTTTTGCACGTTCTGACTGTCTATTACCTTGGTCCGTTTTACCAACTGAGTCATCTACTAAAGCCATCAATGATGTGAACCCTCAAGAGAACTGCAACGCTCAGTAACTCGCATTTCGTCATATATTCTTGACATTGATTGCAAAGATACTTTAAATTGACTGCTTCATTCAATCAATACTATTTTCAGACGATCAAAAGCATATAATTGAGTTGAGCAATGTATCGTAATGAAACCATTCCGGCCAGTCCCATCCCATATCGTTCCATATGACTTATCCCGTGAACAACTTCCACGTGAACAAAGCTGACATTGTTCTCTTGGTTTGCACTGCCGCTCTTTCAAGACAAGATCCGGGCTTTTACCTATCTTCGATGCTTAAATACGTACTATTCGCCTTTCGGGTAACCATGATCACGCCTGTACTTGTCCGAGATTTCCCGCACATGCCTAGGAAGAACCCGACCCTCAGAGCTTGAGGCTGGCTGTGCTCCTCTGGACCTAGAGAAGCTTGGCTCGCCAAGGTAGTCTCTCGTGGATGTAGGGTGTGCGTAGTGATGTCTAGAGGAACTGACTCGGTCACGCTCGGAAATGTAAGCATCGAGGTCCTCATGCCTGTATCTTTCAGAATCGCTGTCATAGTGATAAGCAGCTGGGGCCGACTCTCTTCTTGCCGATGTAGAGGAACTTGACACGTTTCGGTAGTCTATGCCAAATGTAGGTAGTCTTTGGTGGTTTTTGGGATAGGATTCAGCCCAGACTTCCTTTCTTGTCCCTGGGACGTCGTCGTGCCCGCTTAGCATTTTACCCTCGCCCAGCGTGCTCGGCGGCTGGTTTCCTTGGTCTTCAAGCTATTCTCTCAGACGATCGTTCGAGTATTCGATGTCGACCTCGGGAGGCTTGTTAGGGGCAATCCGTCTGCGGCGAGTTTGATGCCTTGGCTAAAATAACTGGTGGCGCCCTGCTCATCCCTTGACAGCTCTTCTTTTTTTTTTTTTTACCAAGTAAGCCGGCCTAATGAGTTTGTCGCTGAAGAGACCTTTCTCGTCGCCCCAAACATCGCTCTCGAACCGTTTGACCAATGCCTTGTTTTCCACCCATGATCCCTCCAACAGCCGACGACAAGTCTCTCTCGCCCCTTGGTTTTCCTCATAGCCAGGCATCGCCAAGACGTAGTTGTAAGTGAGCAGAAACCTGCCCACGTGGAACCTTCTTCTTTCTCGGATTTTCCCTCTCAAAAGCTCCCTCAATGATGTTCGTGATGCCGCTATTGCCCAGATTGTCGAGCAGCTTCACCGCGTATCCAAGTCTTGTCCCCCACTTTGGAATTTGTAGAAGTGTCACCACATGCATGTGAGGAGGATACTTGTGTTGGTCTCGCTAAAATCACTCTTCTCAGACGGATCTGGTTCGTCGGGCGGATACAACTCCTCTGAATTGGGAATATGAGATATGGCCACCATGCCCAGTCTTCATAGTCACGTCCCCGTCTGAGTGCCTCTAGCACATCCTTGAAGTTCAAGGAGGAGCGGAGGAAGGAGATGGTAGAAGCGATGATGGGGTTCGTGACCCTCGGTGAGTGTTCAGAGGGAAATAAAGTGAGGTTGAAGCCGGGTGTGTTCAAGTCGCTGGGGGCGGGGGAGCCAGAGAAGAGGTCCGGTACGACGATGAGGTAGCCTGCGCGGGCGAAGGAGTCGGCGAGGAGAAGATCTGCAGTGGAGTCGAGGCCAAAGATGTCAGAGAGATAGAGGATTGCGGTGTCTGGGTGGACGTTGGTGGAGATGTGGAGGGGTGGGCGGGTAATGTAAAGTGTTGCTGGAGAGGAGGAAAAGGTGGTTAGCGGTAGATTCTGATGGGAGGGCAAGGACAAGTGACGCTATCAACAACTTCGGTTGTGCCTATCGGAGTGCCAGATTTAGCGAGGACAGAGGTGTTGCCACCGACGGGGCATGCTGTGTGGCCGAGGTTGATGAGCACAGCGAGGGCAGCGAGAAGAGAGAGGGTTATCGGTTCACATCTTGGTCTTTCTTGGTGGCGATGCAGTGTTTTACAGGCAAGAGGGTTTCATAACCAACTATTAAGTTACCCAGGGATATTTGGTCGATTGAAAGCTTGAGGAGAAGGGAAGTAAGTAGAGAAGGAACACCCTGGAGTCTGGCTTACATATTCAAAAATTGAAAGTGTCGGTTGCGGGCTGCCCCAAGTGTGCACGGAGTCACGAATTTCCTTCCCGTGCTGGAGTGCCAGATGCGGACTCGCCAGGCAGCAGTCGGGTTTGCAACAAAAGTCCGATACGAACTATCCGAATTCCCCGCAGCCGGTCCCCGCGTTGTCTGTCTCACTAGGATTGAAATCAGGGAAGGAATGGCATGGGTACACTACGTTCATCCTTCCATATTTTCTTCAGTTGGATAACACGGAGCCCACCAAAATATCACCAAGACTCGAGTCATTCAAGAAACCTGATCCAGAACTTAAAGCTGCCTTCTTTGGCTACATACTTACTTGGCACTTCAAGCGACATCAAAGCATCAGACTGTACGACTTTCGAGAAAAAACAAAGCATGATCTCTGAGGCAGACAGGCTGCTTTTTCTGGCTCCGGTCGCTAGAAGTCAAGTCTAGGTACCGAGAATAGGAAGCCTCGGAGTGGCTACGTACCTCTACTGGTCATCAGACAGTTAACCCAAGCAAGTTTACCTCTATCGTTGCAAGTTCCAACTAAGGGGATGTTCCCAGAACTCTTTGGATCGTAGAACCACCTAGTTGCACTCGGATATGATGGTCGGCATGGTTTCTCGTGTTGTTGCTGTAGGCAAAGTCAGCAATCATGTCCTGACAGTGGAACCCAGAGACAGCGAAGCCACCGCTGACCAACCGGATCCAAATGCCGCATTGGAGCTGAAACCTTGGAGATGCTGTTGCATGGGAACAGCAGAGGTAAAGTGAGCAACAATAAAGATGAGCGCAAGACAACTCGCATATCAGGATACGAGAGAGACCCCAAGAGAGGAAACAGGATCTGCAGTCTTCGCGGCAGAACCTACGCACATCCCCTTTCAATTATTAACCGCCTCGGATTCTGGTTCAAATCTTCTCTTGGTCGTTGAGCGCGGAACACATCGGGAATGGACTGGTAACACTGGCAGATGTCAACTGTATGCACAACTGTTGAGACGGAAGTGAGTGATGGATACCATTCACGTTAACTCCATGGAAGCAATACAGCAAGTTACCCATCATTATGTACAACCCCATGCGTAGGTTCCATGTAGATTTGACGTTAAACGTGGAAAGGTCTTTGCACGTGTGACAACTACGCGTTGCATCCCTACAGTTTCCCTTTCAGAGGATCAAGTATCAACCTATTACCATTTCCTGTCTTGTACAGGAGCAACTGGATGGGAATGAGGGCTTGAATGAAGGCTTGGGATAGTTATGTCGTTGACGTTTCCTCCAAGGTACTGTAACTTATTCAAGTGGAAAGTCGGGGTCGATTTCAGCGACAGATGTTATCCTAACGCGCATGCGATGCGATGCCCGGATGGAAGTTACTAGATACCTCTACCACCAATACCTGCCTAGCAGACATGGAGCAAGGCGAGTGGAATTGCCGGGCGTTTGGCCCAGGCTACAGTGGCACCCGCAGGTTTTTGACTACCTAGAGGTGGAGGTACCTTGTGCTTCGCTCCCGCCTCGTTGACCCTTCCAGCTGTCTGTCACCGCGTGGAGAAAAGAACCTGGAAGCTGCACGGCATCAACAGCAGTCACCACTGCACTGCCTTACAAGAGGTACAGTACTGTACCTGCCAGCTACGGGACACGACCTGGACTGAGGCTGGAGTTCAGTTGTCATCACTTCCTGCTCCCTCCCTAGGTACCTATAACAAGGAAGACTGGACCACCCGTACCAACCGCCCGAACCTTTGCTCTTCCCTTTCCTTCTCCCATTCACTCTTCGACTGCTTGGCACTTCCTTGATCTTAGCTTGGATTCCTGACCTACTTAAGTTTGCTCCCTTCCCTTCCTTTCTGGCTCATGTTTTGGTCTTCACAACATCAGCATGGAAACAACTCGCACATCTCTTACAAGAAGAGATAAAACTCTACGATCTTTTGACACCCATCACGGTAGTGCAGTATTACCACCAAAATATCAGCATACCATCAGCATTACATCCTCGCCCTCCTTGAGCACCCTTGGAAGCGACCCGATGGCTGCGAATGACGACTATTCCCCCACAAGTGGGCATGACAGTTACGACCATCGAGACCCTCGCTACGCAAATGGACGTGTCGGTCGTGGCAACACAGACCACTCTTCTGCTAATGGGCACGCCAGCTACGACCACCAGGACCATCGTCCCTCGAGCGAGCACATCAACTATGGCTATCCCAACCGTTTCTTGCACAACGGACAAGTCAGTGATGGCCAGCTAGCCAGCTTGCCGAACGGTGCGAGCGATACGGACTTGTCAAGAGACTTTCGGGCCACCCTCGACAACTATAACTCCATGCACATCGACATGAACAAGGGCCTGAACCTCATGATGGATGTTTACCGCGACTCAAACGACAAACTCAAACAGTATGACCAGCACTACACGGCACTATGGTCCAGGATTCAGTCGTATGAAAAAAAGGTGGAGGATCTCGAAAACCAGATCCGCTGCCTCGAAGCAAAGAACAGGGTTCTGAAAGACGTATGCTCCTTGTCCCCATCCTTTCCATGTACAAGTTCCGCGAGCTGACACAGGATACCCAAGCCAGACCCCCAACGGATTCGCTTGCCTAATAATTGATGGCGACGGAGCGTTGTTCAACGACGAGTACATAATCCAAGGCGAGGAGGGTGGGCGCGAGGTTGCCCATAAGCTCCATTCCGCCATTAAGAGATTCCTGGAATCGGCCAATATGGAGGACCATATCAACATCATTGTCGTAAAGGTGAACTTGAACGTGGAAGGCCTCACCAAAGCCTTGAAGGAGGCCGGCGTCATTCATGAGGACGATACGCTCACAAAGTTTGGTCGCGGGTTTTGCCAAGCCCAGCCCTTCTTTGAGTATATCGATGTTGGCCACGGCAAGGAAAAGGCCGATCTCAAGGCCACCAAGCACTTTGAGCTCATGCTGAACCTGAAGGAATGCAAGCGCGTGATGCTGGCTGGGTGCCATGACAATGGCTATGCCACGTATCTTGAGCAGTACAGATGGGCAGCTGACAAGATCACCCTCGTGGAGACGACCCCCGCCGCAAACGGTATCGCAAAACTGAAACGGCATTTCAACTTTCAGCAATTTCCAGACATCTTCCGCTCCGAGCCTCTCTGCGTCAGGAGGCGCAACCAACAGAGCCACAGCGCCATCACCTCGTTCGGCTCCATCGAGCCATTTCCTAGCCCTTCATCAACGTATACTACAAAGGCTCTGGAGCCATCGATCGGCAATAAGAACAGTCTATCGGTTCGTGCGAGTGCCACTACTCCATCAGCCGTTCTCGTGAAGAGGCCTCAAGCTGCCGCTATCGCAGCACCCAGCTTAGGCGACTCCGAGAATGAGGACACCCAAGCACCAGAGGACAAGGGCTGGCAAACAGTCCCGAGTTATGCCAAGGCTGCAGGCACCAAACCTGTCGGCTATATCAAAGTCGGTCGCATGGCCAGCAGCAACGACTTGTTGACGAGCAATGTTCGCAACCCAAAAGCCAGAACTGAGAAATTGTACTTCTTCCTCAACAAAGCCGAGCAGCGCGTCGACTACCCCTTGTGTAGACCACCCGAAAACAAAGTACGCGAAGAGGTTGAGGAGAGAACCAGGAAGAATCGCGTCAACTTTTGCAATGGCTACCACCTGATCAACCGATGCAAGCACTTGGCTGAGAACAGTCACGGTCCTTGCGATTACATCCATGGCGATCCACTGAGCAAGGAAGAGAAGAAGTATCTCTGGTACAAGGCGAGGAGTGTGGTTTGCAAGAACGGAAGTGATTGCAGAGAGGATTATTGCCTGGCCGGACATCATTGTGCCTGGGGAAAGGACTGCAGGTATAAAGATGAGTGTCGGTTCAGAAACATGCACGGCATCAATCTTGTAAGGACTCTGCTTCCCCTCCCCTGAAACGAAGAAACGGATTATTGACAAGGTGTTACTACAGGAGCGGTTCTATGTTGTCCACGAGGGTGATCCCTGCCCGAAGCCGATCAGACGGGGCTAATTCTCCGCTCCTGGGCGTGACTCTACGCATGTGGAGAGCTCCTGTTAGGTAGGGGAAGGCGACCCTAACTTGAAAGGAGGGCATGACCGTCTTGAGTTTAACCATACAACAATCTCGGTTGGAGGACAGCGAGGTAGAGGCCAACAAGACCCGTGCCATTGAGGCAGACCAGACACACTGGACCATTGTCGGCTGAGGATACAGCCGACGGTCTGAATGGCTCGTTTTCCCTTTGACCAAGGTACACAATTTACTTTGCAGAGGGTACACAGAAAGCGTTTGGCCTGTTGCATTTGGGGATGGGATATAATTGTCTCGGGTTTGGGACGAATCTGAAAGATTCTTGCAAGTAATCGAGTAGCGAAGCTTTTCTACTAGATAGAGGGCAACGAAGATGGAACAGACATGTTTCCGTAGTTCAACACAAATAGGCTACAGCATAAACAAAAAAAGAGATACAAACTCTAGCTTCATCGGCTCGTTTTGTGGTAGCATGTGTCCATTGTGACTCTATTTCTTGTGAGATGAGTTCCCTTACTATCCTCCTGTTCTTCATCTCCCCATACTGAGGAAGCGCGGCAAAGTGCATACATTCCGGCCTCTATATCACCAATAGTCCCTCGAGACACAACAGAAACAACCCAAAAGACCGCGGTCCTTTGTCTTTGTTCCCTTCTCCGCGATTGTACCTATCTAGATACCGAGTCCGATCCCCCGAGCCCAACAAACGCCCCGTCCGGCTCAGGGCAAACCAGGCTTCGGAGCCTGGCCTCATCCCAGCTATCACCCAGATTGTGTTTGTTGTAAGTGGAGGACCTTGCAGATGGTGCGTCTCTTGGTTGTTCGCTGTACGAAGGTGTCTCCAGAGTCCAGAGAAATCGAGCGTGCTTGTCGGGGCCGGGCTGCAAAGTCCCAAGTGAGGTAAAAAAAGATGATTGTCAGCGTTGATGATTATAACAGACAGGTGGATTTCACAGGGGCTCCGGGCAATGTCAGTTGAGGCTTTTGGCGGGAAGAAGCAGACCGCAATGCTGCACACACCTTGGCGTGTATCTTAACATTGCCCGAATGTTTCTACTTTCTCAAGGATCCCTGTCTAACGGGTACATCTCAAACTGCATAGAAAACTCAGCGGGGGCTGGAGGAGGGGGGGAGGGATGAGGCTGGATGGCGGAGTCCCTACCGTGCAGCCGAATGAATCGACAGAGGTGGTATTCGCTAGTCGGACTGCACAACGTTCCTATTGATCCTATAGGAATTTGCCGCATTCGATCAGCGCTAGGTTCCAAGCTGTCGGGTAGTCCAATCTAGTACGCTGAGAGTGATTGGGGCGCTTACCAGCAATGCCACCTCGCAACAACGTTCAGGCCCTTCAGCAAGCCTTCCAGTCGACATGGAAAAAGGGGGGTCGTGACAGCTGTGCCAGCAAGAGGTCCACTGTTGATCGGCAAGCCCCCAATTGTCACTGACCAACGGCATTCAGAAAGAAGCAACGACAATGTGCTCGTCAAGCACAGATGTAGGCAAGGGAGGTTCAAGAGTTGGGGTCTTGAGTCGCCTTCCTATTCCACAATGTTTGATGTTGCCCTAGCGTTTCACTCGAATCCTTCATGTGAGCTCCCACTCCCTCTACCGAGAGCCCTATCAATAGAATCCAAAAATGACGAAAGGGTTGTCCTGGTTATTGATACATGTCTGGACGTTTCACTCCGCCTCCTTCACACCGACCAGGTCCGGTCCGGTCCATGCCAGGGTCATGTAACTTTTATAATCGTGCCTCTGAGCACCACAAAGGTATCCCAAGTCTGGTAGGTCGACTATCCTTCAAACTACTTTCCACTTCCCATCAGCTCTGCCGTCGATATCAGGACGCTCTACGTTTGAGAACAAAGAAGCAAAGGGTAACTTGCCCACCCAAAGGTACCTACTACTACCTTCTCGATGCAAAACTGACAGTCATATCAGCGAATCCTGTTCACCAGACCCATCTCCAAGTCCAACAGAAAGAGAGTCCAAATCAAACTAACAACACAAGAGACACAGAAATACCTCACATTGACGACAACCCAACCCTCCATAAAGTACCTAGAAATGTCACCCCCAACAACAACCCTAGACCTAGCCATAGCGGCCCGAGCCGCCCCCTCCTCCTCCTCCTCCACCACCACCGCCTCCACCTCCACAGTTTGTAACCACGAATCCATCCCCGACCTCGCCCAAATCCCAAGTCTTCCCCAATCTCGTTCCGTCTGGGCCATCCCCAACTGGCCCGCATCGCTAGCGGGCATGACAGCCTATTGCAACCTGAAGCCCAGTAACGAGGTACGCATGGGTGGTCCCGACGGGTGCGCCCTGTGGTGTTTGATTCCGGACGAGTTCCTCTTTGAAAGAAATAAGGACGGCACGAATGGGAAGAGGAGGGATGGCGCCGTGGCTGCGTCTGCGATGGAGCAGTGCGTTAGGAACAAGGGGAACGTGACGGGGGCGTATATCACGATTTGGCATGTTAAGGAGGGTGCGGCGGCGGGAGGATACGGGAGGAATTGGTTGGGGAAGAGCAGCGGGAAGATGTCGTTGAAGGGGTGGGTGGGGATGGGGGCTTGGGTGGGGCTGGTGGTTGGGGGGTTGCCGCTGCTTGTTTTGAGTTAGGTTGGTTGGTAGGTGTTTTGGACTGTTGGTTGTTTGAAATGAGTAAAAACCTCGCTGCACCGACCCCAAAACCTAAGGCCGTATTCGGTCCCGCTGTACAGCTGTAGAGAAAACCCAATTTTGGTGGCTGTAAAATGTAGTCTTACAGCTACACTTTTCGTGTTCGTTTAGATTTCAGCCGCTGTACAGCTGTAGAGAAAACCCAATTTTGGTGGCTGTAAAATGTAGTCTTACAGCTACACTTTTCGTGTTCGTTTAGATTTCAGTAAAAATCTGTAAATTGCTGCAACTACCTGCACTTTCCCCAAATCCTCTATTTAACCAATCAGAGGGCTAGGATCCTTACAGCTATATGCCAGATTTCTGACATTTTTAAAGGCCTATAACCCCATGATTAAAACTATAAGAAGCACCTATACCTCCTATAATATAGCGCTCTAATTTTTATAGCCAATACTCCCGGTATTAACGAACACACTATTGTTAAAAAAGGTATAAGCTTACACTAACGGTTGCATTACTGTGCAGGAGTGCAGCTGCGGGCTATGTACGGCAAGGCAAAATTATCTTTACAGCTATACAGCGGGACCGAATACGGGCTAAGGTACGCGCACCCAAAATCCAGGGCAGGAAACGTAGGCCTATCTGTAGGTATGCAGCTCATGGTATTTGACGTGGTAAATCCCGTTTTTACCCGCTGAATTTCGTCTTCTCAATGCACATAGCATCCCTTTCAGGTAACTTGGTTATTTCTTTCGCTCTTTTTCAAACGGCTATTGGCACCCATCACTGCCAGCTAATTACACCTATTACCGCCAGCCATTTGCACCCCTTCACCCCCCTGCTTTCCTCCTCACACTCAGGCCGCGTTCGGTAGCGTAGGAAAAAAATCAGAGGGTATTCAGATTTGCAGGGTTCGGATCGCAGTAAGCATACTGCGTTACCGTATTGCGGAGCATTCGTCAACTTGGCGTTATTTTCATGCAAATCGCTGCAACCATCTGTAACTATTTATATTTTCTCCAAATCGTCGATTTAACTAATCAGAAGGCTAGGAATTAGGGGCGCGTTCGGGAGCGCCGTAAAAAATTACCTTACTGCTGCCTTACTGTGCAGGTCATTGCAGCTATATTCTGCAATATTAAGGCAGTTTTAAGTACGCYAAGATTCGTTACCTTCCGTAGTCATATTTTTAATTCTTTCCTTCTATTYATCTTTATTATAGGGCTAGCGCCCGGGCTATAGACTTTAGTCTCTGAGACTAGAGCAATTGCTAGCGCGCAGCCCCGATGAAAACCTCTACGCCGGTAGATCCGTATTTTAAATAGACTTTTCCCTTCTTTATAGAACTTTAATTAAGCTATACGACTAGTACCCGTATTAACTATATTACCTCCATTATATTAGGTTCTATTAATACCCGATGGAGCCGATGGATTAGGACGTACCGCCGCTATAGTAATAAAGGTAGTAGCGCGCTATACTAAGTGTAGAAGAAGTAGCGCGATAGGTTGAAGTTTAGCGAATAGAGAAAAAGAGAAATAATTTTATTAAAAACGTTTTTACTAATATAACGTTTATAAATACTATTAGAAGCGCCGTCGGTACGCTACTTACTATTTAAAGGGCGTACAATAACCTTTAAATAGCTACTTATATAATTACTATTACTTTTAACGTTACAATCGGTGCGACTTAAGAAACTACTTTAATTATTACTCTTAATAGTAAATATAAAAATATCCGGTAGTTAAAGTAGGATAGATCTATTTTAACCTTCCTCCTATTCTTAATATAATTACACTTTATATACGAAGAAGAAAGAGTAGCGGGAGCGATCTCCAACGATAGATTAAGATAATTAATATTATTCGATACGTTTTTTAGTAATAAAATAATTAAAATAGAGGTATTTTAACATTATAATTATATTAACAATTCCTACCAACCCGTCGATTAATTTAATTATTTAGAATTAGTCTTTAGTAATAAGAATAAGAAGTAATTTACGTTAATTCGCTTACAAATTATTTATTAACGTAAGAATTAGAATTTCGCCGATTTCTTTCCGGTTTTCAAAGAGAATTTAATTAAAGTACGAAGGTTAATATAGGAAAACGAATCCAAATTTATTTAATTAGATACTTCTATATCTAACGTTCTATACAATTAATTAATTTCGGTCTATATACTTAAGATTTACAATTAATATATAAAAGATTTGAAAGAAATCGTTTAGAGGTTTGAAACGAACCAAACCTTCTACGAGTTCGGTAGAAATAATAAAAGGGCTATTAACCATTATTAAAAGTCTTTCCCCCGACGAGAATAAATTATAAATTTACCTTCGAAGGATACTAATAGTAATATACTTATAACGATAAGCGCTATTAAAACGAAGAATAAAAGTTATAGTAAAGATATTAAACGTATTAAATAAATTTCTTAGAAGGAATATAATAAACGGCGTGTAGCCGGATTCTATTTACGTTATAGTATTAACGGGTATATAATTAGCGGCTATATATATAAACCGGCTTAACGTTTTAATAGGGTTAATATTAGAGTTATTAAGTCCTATATCAATTTATTATTAAAAGATACTGAAGATTCTTCTTCGGAAGGGTCGGGGAAAGAATAGTTCTTATATAAAGTTGGGTATAAGAGTAGATAGGAGTACTAAATAAAGAGGCGGGAGCTTCGAACTTCCCGGGTCCTATAGAAACAGATATTATTAAGATCCCTATTATTATTAATAATAAAGATTAATTTTATACCTTTATTAATAAAGGTTACTAATATTACGCTGTTATTAGTAAGAAGGTAGTTAAGAAGTTAAAGATTTTAATAATCCCGATCCCCCGGAGATAAGTTAGAGGCGCCTCCGTTGAAATAGAGGGGACTGAGATTAAAAGCTTCGTTTATTTCAAAATAGATATCTATAGTTATAAATTAATTATTCTACGCCTACGTAATTCCTAAATTGGAATTCCTTATAACATTAGGAAAATTATAGTTAATTATAATAAAAGCCTATTCGGTTCTATATAAATACCGACTCTAATATAGAGTAGCCGGATATTAGATTCTATATTTAGGATATACATCCGAAGGGTCTTCCCCTCGTATAATTGAAATTAGAGAAGCCGTTTATTATTTAATTACTACCTTTATAGCTATTTTGAACCGGATTAGGAAGAAAAGCGGTAGAGAAGCTACGGAAGTAATAATATTCGCAGTTAATTTGCGAGACGTAGAGAAAACTCTTAAGTTTAAAATTAATTTGATTGAAGAAGAGAAAGAAGAGCTAAAGGAGAGGATTCTTACTAATATATACGATTTATTCTATATGTAGAAATAGTCGGAGGCCGATAAAATGAACTTATACTACCCGAATATTAACTATAAAGTAGAAGTAAAGAAAAACGAATATAGTAAAGAGTTGCTATTTCCCTATAGATTATTCTATAGTATATTAAAGGATAAACTCTTAGTATTAAAGAAGACGTTTAGAGACTTCCTCGATAAGGGGTTTATTTATATTAGCAACTCTTTGGCCGTAGTATTAGTCCTTTTTATTTAGAAGTTAAGTAGGGGATTATAATTCTATTACAACTACCGAATTCTAATTGTTATTACAAGAATTGACCGTTACCTACTTCCTTTAATTAAAGAAACCTTCTATATTATAATTAAAGTTAAATAGTTTATTAAAATAAATGTAGTAAAAATGTTTTATAAAATTCGGATAGCCGAAGGGGAGGAAGGGAAAATTGCCTTCCGTATACGCTATAGCCTTTTTGAATAGTTCGTAATACTATTTAGGTTATTAGGAGCTCTAGTAATTTTTTAATAATATATTAATAGTATCTTCGGTAATTACTTCGACGATTTCGCCTTAGCTTATATAAACAATATATTAGTCTTTTTATTTAAGTTAAAGAAAGACTATTTAAAAAAAGTCTATAAGGTAATAGAGCGGCTAGTAGTAGCGGGATTTTATTTAGACCCTAAAAAATATAAATTCGCTATTAAGAGTATAAAGTATTTCGGCTTTATAGTTATAGTAAATATAAGTATTTAAATAGACCCTAAAAAGATTAAAGCGATCATAAACTAAGAAGTACCGACGTTTTAAAAGGGAGTGAGGAACTTCCTAAGCTTCGTTAATTACTATTATATATTTATTAAAGATTTTTCTATAATAATAAGACTATTAATAACGCTAATAAGGAAGGGGGTCCCTTTTAAATAGATTATTAAATACGATTTTACGTTTCAGCAATTAAAAAAGTTATTTATAGAAGCCCCTATCCTTACCTAATAGGATCCCGACCTACCTACGTTCTTAAAAGTAAATTGCAATAGCTACAAGTTCGGAAATATCCTTATTTAAGAAAAGGATAGCGAAAAGACGGTTATAGCGTACTACTCTTAGAAGTTTACGCTAATAGAGTGTAATTACCCTATTTATAATAAAGAAATATTAATAATTATTTAATATTTAGAAGAGTAGTTAGTAGAATTTAAAAATTACGAAAGATTTATTATTATAATTAATTATTAAAACCTTAAATATTTTATAGAGAAGTAAAAGTTCTCTAAGCGTTAAGCGCATTGGGTTAAATTTCTTTCGAAGTTTAATTTCGAAATTTAGTATTGCCCGGGCAAATTCGCTATAATATTTAATACCCTATTACGGTGGGACTAAAATAAATTTAATAAGGGGGACGCGGAGGCGAGGGAAATATAATTAATTTTTTAGGAGGTTCTTAAGAATTACATTCGTATAATTACCTCTTCTATAGTTATAAGTGAGGGCGTAAAAGTATTTAAGAATCTAAATTTATAATAGGTCTACAAGAAAGTGGTCTAATAAGATACGATTTATTAGAACGTCCTCTAAGCAGTTATAAACGGTAATTAAAATTTACCTATTATAACTTAAAGTTTAAAAATATAATTAGGTAAATATTTAATTAATAATTTAAGGAGGCTGTATTATAGAAGCCGTATTTAAATCTCCGGTACCCCGGCTATTACCGAAGTAGCCGCCCTTTATATATTGCTAGAAGATTTGGAGAAAAACGTTTTACGTACGCGCTTTATTTAAAAGATATACGATTCGATTGCTTTTAATTATTTAAGGAGAGAAGGTACGATTTATATTATTAATAGAAATTTATATTAGCCGTTAATAGGTTATATTTATCGGTTTATAGCTAATTACGATATTTATAGAAAGGTAAAGTATTAGAAAAATTAAAAAAGAGGATTATTTAAACTGCTACCGATTCTAAATTAATTCTTTAGAAATATTTAAATAGATTTTATTATTAATTTACTACCCTTAAGAAGTTGTATAAACCTTTTAATTATTAAAAACCAGTTTAGTAAAGTAGTAATTTTAGAGTTTATATTTATTATAAAAGTAGGAACAATCGCTAAAGCGTTCCTACAATACTTCGTACGCTACTATAATTAACTTAAATCTATTATTAATAATAGAGGTCCTAATTAGATTAGTAGCTTTTAGAAATACTTTTATAATTTTTTTGGGGTGGAGTAGTAATTAAATACAGTATTCTACCTTTAAATTGACGGCGGGTTAGAATATATAAATTAAGAGGTTTAAGTATTTTTGAGAATTTTTGTGAATTATATATAAAATAATTAGGATTATTGGTACTCCGTTACGTAATTAGCGATTAATAGTAGGGTAAACGTTGTAATTGAGATATCTCCGTTCTTCGCTACCTATAGCTATTACTTATAATCTTTTATAGCTGTCGCTGCTTAATTTATAAGAACCGAGCTCTTAGATTTATAGAAGAGAGTAAAAGGCTTTATTATATAGTTATAGTAAATTACAGATTTTTACTAGGCGATAATAGCTATTTCGATATAGGATTAAGAGCGTTTTATAAATTGTAAGAAGTAATTAGCTAAGGTATTTAAAGAAGGGGATAAAATTTAATTAAACTTTAAGAATTTTAAAATTGAGTGCCCTAAAAAGAAATTAAATTAGATATATATTAAATATATAGTTTCGAGAGTTTTAAGCCTATATATAGTAGAGTTTACCAATTTTACTACTAGGGTTTTCGATAAATTCTATGTAGATTTCCTGCAACGGGTTCGAAATAATCGTTTATTAGGATAAGTTGTTATTAATTCCTAACCCCCAATTATTATAATTAATAGCGAAAAAGAATATTTCGTAGAAGAGATTTTATATTACTAAATTAATAAAGGGTATAGAGAAATATTAATAAAGTAGGTAGGATAGGTAAAGTAGATTTAGGAACCCTTATAATTAATAGCTAACGTTATAATATTAAATTATTTCGAGGCTAAATATAGTTTAATTATTACTAATAATAGTTTAGTAGAATATTTTATTACGGAGTATAAAAAGTAATAGCGTTAATTATAAAAGAAAGGGAAAGGAAAGATATTAATATTAAATTTTATTATTTCTTCTAAATTTTGCGCCTACGAATATTATCTGACTCCTACAGTGGGGTGCCAGAAGTCTGTGTGCACGGCCCACTTTCCCAAATTTTCACCACTTTCTTTATTTACTACCCCTTTTTCTTTTTTTTCTTTCTCTCTTTCTCAACTAAACAACGACCAAAATGGACGAAATTGGTGGCATTCTAACAAGGGATCGCTAGCCAAATGGCGAACTAAGCGAGGCCTCCCGGGCGGCCATTTATAGCCTTCATGTGGCTGGCCATAGCCATATGGCTATTGCTAAGAAATTCGGCTGTCATCGTAATACTATTAGTAATACTATTAAACGCTTCCAATTCTACCAAACCTTTGAATTTCGCCCTCGGAGTAGCCGGCTAAAGAAAATAAAACCTTCGAATATAAAGCGGTTAGTATCTTGTTTCAAAAGACGTTTCTATTCAAACTAGAATGAGTTACGAGGTTATATCCCTAGGAATTTAAGTATTAATATTATTCGAAGGGTTTTTCCTAAATTTTATTGTTGAAAATAGAGATTTCAAAAAAGAATAAAACTTTCCCCTAAAGGAGTAAGAGAAAGGCTCTCTTTTATTTAAGAATAGGATAATAGAAATTAAAAAATAATGGAGGTAGAGTAAAAAGTAATTACCTTTTTCATTTTTCTTTTTTTTTAACCTACCTTTTTTTTTCTAAGGTTCTTTTTTTAATAAGTCTATTACTTAAAATACTCTTAATTTTAAGACCGGATGGATCTTCCGGCTTCCGGAAGAGAAATAGGATAAAGATAAAGTGAATTTGAAGGCTTATAGGAAGTATACTTTAAAAATAATAGTCTCGGGAAGGATTTAGAAAGGAGGAAAATTATTTTTAATTATTATAGAGAAAAATCCCGAGGTAAAGAGGAATAGTTTTACTTTTTAAAATTATATAAAGGTTTTCGAGGATAATTTTCTTCCAAATTATTTTCTAAGGACCATTTTTTAATAAGATAATACCCTTATTTATAAATCTAATATAATAAAGGATTAGTTGGAGGAGTATAGAATTTAAATTATTTATTAGCCGGTTTATAGTTTAGATTTTAACCCTATTAAGTACGTATAGAAAAGGATGAAAGAGTTTTTAATAAAAGATTACTGTAGCCTTTTAGAATTGACTATTAATAAAGTTAATATTAAGATTTTTCATCGAGTTTTAATCTAATATTGGGAGAAAGTGCCTCAAAATTTCATTAACCGGTTAATAGAATCGGTCCTTCGGCGGTTGGCCGCTATTCGCCGGGCCTGGGGTTGGTATATTAAATATTAAAGCGACGAATTAGATCTTTCCAATAGACCCATTGGCTTTTTTACTCGATTTTTATTCGTTGAGAAAACCGGGATTGAAACCGGGGGTTTTATTAAAGCGACGAATTAGATCTTTCCAATAGACCCATTGGCTTTTTTACTCGATTTTTATTCGTTGAGAAAACCGGGATTGAAACCGGGGGTTTGGTTTGTAGGATTTAGAAAGTGGGGCGTGCACACAGACTTCTAGCACTACGCTGTACGTATCTATTTTAACTTAGAGAATTACTACACTCACTTTTAATACTTATAATTCGTAAGGAAAGGGGGGCGCTAATAGAAGGGAGGGGGGTAGAGGGGACGCCGCTTTAGCGTAATAAAGGTATTCGTAGCTAAAAAGAAAGAAAAAAAGGAGAAGAAAAAGTTAGTACTAATATTCTAAAAAAAGAATAGAGAAGGAAAGAAAGGGGTAAGAGTAATATACCGGTCGATAAAAGCCTTTTTATATAATTTAATAATATTTCTTTAGATATTTATATAGCGATTAAAGTTATCCTTCGCCGCTATTTTAATTACGTAGTCTACCGCCTCCTAAATAGCGAACGTACGTAGGGTTAAGGGCGATACCCGGTTATACCGCTTATTATTATTGTAATAGTTTATATATATAATACAATTAGGTACTGTAAAGTACGCCCGCTTTATATTAATATATATAATATAAGGGACGGTAGATTCTTTATAATTAAATTGTAATAAAAAGGTTAGCGAAGAAATAATAATAGAGAAGAGATTTGAGAAGGACGGAATATAAAATAAAAAAAACGAATTTACTTCTTACTAATACTTTTTAATAGCCTTTGAATTAAAAAGGGTAATAATAGCGGTGTAGCGGAGGCCGGAAGTAACGGTAGGAGGGGAGGGGCGTATTAGGGTTTAAGGAGGGGGCGTTAAAGAAATTGGCGCTAAAAGAAACGAATATTAAAAAGAAGGGTTAGTAGGCGAAGCATTAAAGTAAGCGGAGAGGGAGCCGGCGGGTAAGGAATTAGAATAGGTAATAGGCGTTTAGAAATTAGAGTTTAGAGTAGTAGGAAGGGATAATATAATAAAAGATATTTAAATATATTATAGGAATTAGAAGAGAGGGGTAGGTATTAGGTAGCGAAGGAGATAATACTATTTACTTTAGAGGATTGAATTACTATTAAAAAAAAAAAGAGAAGAGAGAGAGGTTTGAAAGACGAGGGGGAAGGGGATTATATATATAGATTTAAAAGCTTAAATTAGGCGTATACGCTTAAACTATTACCTATTGCCTATTACTACCTACCATTCCCTAGCATCTAATATTATATTTATAATATTAGATAGAAGGTATAATAATATCGGTTGGTAATAAAGGAAATAAGTTTATAATTGAGACGGAAGTCGCAAACGCGTAGGAGACTGATTATAACGGTAGGTAGGAGAGAGATAGAGGAGGGGTAAAGAAGGGAAGGGAGGGGGGTAATATTATAGGGCTAACGTTTAGGCTATAAATTCTAATCTCTGAGATTAAAGCAATTGCTAGCGCGTCGCCCCAATGAAAACCTCTACGCCGGTAGATCCGCATTTTAAATAGACTTTTCCCTCCTTTATAGAACCTTAATTAAACTATACGACCAGCACCCGTATTAACCGTGCTACCCCCGTTACAATCTTTTTTATCAACTATAGTATATATATTGTTGCYTAGATAGTAGAAATCAATTGGGCATAGCTTCATTTATCGGCCCCTTTAAATTTTTTTTTTTTTCTTTACTGCGCTCCTTACTGCCCTGCTGCTCAAAATCGAGAGTTAGTATAGTAAGGAACGCAGTAAGAAATCAACCAAATCCTAGCCTTCTGATTAGTCAAATCGACGATTTGGAGAAAGTGTAGATGGTTGTAGATGGTTGTAGTAATTTATATGAAAATAACGCCAATTTGACGAACGCTCCGCAGTACAGTAACGCAGTATGCTTACTGCGATCCGAAAACTGCAAATCTGAATACCCTCTACTTTTTTACCTACGCTACCGAACGCGCCCTAATTAGTTCTTACTGCGTTCCTTACTGTACTAACTCTCAATTTTAAGCAGTAGGGCAGTATAGAACGCAGTAAGTGGAAGGGAAAAAAAAAAAAAAAAAAGGAAAAAAAAGGGAAGGAGCCGATAAAGGAAGCTATTCCCAAATTGAATTACACTAATTGGGCTCCAGTATATACACTTTGGTTGATGAAAAAGATGAGTTGACTACGGGAGTAGCATTAGTTAGTTAGGTATATATATAAAGGTAACGAGTCTTGGCGTGCTTAATTCTACCTTAATACTGCAAGTTTGCAGCTGTGGACTATACACAGTAAAGCAGCAGTAAGGTACTTTTTTACGGCGCTCCCGAACGCGGCCTCACTCCCACACTCACCCCCTTCTACCTCTACTCCATGTCTCTCACTGTACTAATCGCCTCGACTCAATGCCTCATCTCCATTGACTCCCCCCCCCCCCCCCCCCTCATACCTCTACTCACCGGCAACCTTTACTCACCGGCCTCCGCTCACCGGCAACCTCGACTCACTGGTCGCCTCACCGACCTCGACCTCACAGACCCAACCCTCACCCTCCCCCCCCTCATCTGCCTCGGCCCCCCTCCCCCACCACAATGCTTCTCCCCGTATAGATACAACCAAACCAAACACAACATTACCAGCGAAACTATGCCTAGCGTGCTTTCTACTACTGCTGAGGGGTCGTAGTGCTTGTGACCTACTGCGTTTGCATTGGGACTAGTTACGGTGCTGTTGGTGGTGCTGTTATCGTTACTGGGTGTCAGACTCGATGTCATATTCGGTGTTGAGTTTGGGGCGGTAGTCGCTGAGAGTTGTGAGACAGGGGGGGTATGGGTGACTGTGGTTGTGCGAAGGGCGTGGATGACTGCGTTTGTGTTTGCATTAGCCGTTGTTCCGTTCGTAGGTGTAGTACGAAGAAGGATGGGGAGGGCGGAGGCTGAGATGGAGTTGGTGGTGAGGGAGGAGAGGGCCAGGAGTGCTAGGGCTATGGTTAAGTGGGAGGTGGTGAACATCGCCATGGTGGTGGAAGTTGAGCAGGGAATTATTTTGATGAGTTGGGAACAAGTGTAGGAAGATCTCAGCGCTGTTAATGCATGCAAAGGTATCCGATGCTTGAGTGGGTGTGAAATACAATCGACGAGAGATGGCAAACGTTCAAGTGGCTCGAATACTTTACAATGAGTTCTCATTCAAATGCGCAGTGAGGGAGGAAAGGAGGGCCCCGTTCGTGTGAAGTCAACGAGGTGGAATATAATGCCATTCTTCTCAAACAAGCATTCGACCCTGAATCGAGCTGCTTCAAACAATGCAGGTGTTCAGTGGAACGGACACCTTCAGAGAAAGAACAAAGAATTATGCTCAAGCCTCACTGACAAAGACGGGTTCGGGACGTAGTCTAGATGAGGGAAGAATGAAGGACACCCGACGGAGTGACCCGACCCACTCCAAGCCACCCGGGACACGGGAAGCGCCTTTCGGTCTTTGTTCTCTCGCGGCGGGATCGCTCTCATAGATGTTAAATGGACATTGTGTATTTCACAAAGGCGTTGTCAACGTTTGAATCCGACTCATCAACGGAATTTAAGGATTGTGCACAAAGTACATACCTGGGATCAATCATGTTGTCAGTGAACAGTGAGATGTCTGTCGAATAGTGGAATGGCTTTGTTTACTTACCCCTGAGCGCAGTGGGACTTATGGAGCAAAGTTGAATGCAGGGGTTTGCTTGAATTAGAGATTTCGAATGATAGCTCAGATAAACTTTGATTGGTGGTAAACGCCCCAGCCCCTCTTATGGTCTCGGATTGGATTGCCTCACTCCCAAGCCCGAATTATGAAGGCGGAAAACAGCTCGATACGACTACTAACCCCGTCGGCTGTGGCCATAAGTCTTTGTACAGTTATCACAAGACTACACTTCAGAGATACTCATCATCATTAGTCTGCGAGTCAGTCATGTCATTACCTACCCAAATACCCTGAGAGCTCCAGAATCCCGGAGATCATACGTTCACGGCTCACCGGAGCTACCAAACCCCCTTTTCCCAAATGTACACTGCCCATCTACACCTCCTCACCAGCAACGCTCTCATACCCACCACCTCTCCTCCTTCCTCCACCACTGGCAGTCATGACCCCCGGACTCTCATACATATCCGTATAGTTCACCGGCACACCGCCCAACACCGCCGCGCCATTCTCGTGCTTCCCAAACATGGGGTTCGGATCACACCAAAAGTCCTTACAGTTCGTGACACACCCTCTGCTATAGGGGTTGCCGCGCTTGTTTCTCTTGGATCCCTTGCCCGTAGCCGCACCCCGACCTGCCGCAGTTTCGATAAAGGCGTCGACGCCGAGAAGCCGGGACCATTGCTTGATGAAGCCTTGCTTGTGGTTGTGTCCGTGTGCGTGGCGGCCGCCGCCGTGACGAGCGCCGCCTGCAGCAGGGGATGGACCGGGGGCGGGAAGAGAGGGTGGGTTGAGGGGAGCACCGGTCGCGGTGAAGGCGCTGTTGAGGGAGGTGGCCGAGTAGTTGTCGATGCCGTGGATGTTTTCGTACGTGGTCATGGCGCTAGAGACTTGCACCAACTGGACAAAGAGGAGCATGGAGACCCAGGTGAGTTGGAGGGAGGCCCAGATGGCGGTTAGGAGGCTGTAGGTGTCGGCGTTGACGATGCGGCAAAGCGAAGGGGCAAGGATGTTGCACTCATCAGAGGCGGTCACGGAGAGAATGGAAAGGTCTGCTTTGCGTTAGCCATTGGTATGTAGGAGGGTGATGGGACAGACTCACATTTGTAGGTCAACCAGTCATAGGTGAGAACGCTCAGAGTCATGTTGATAAGGTAGAAAAAGAAGTGACGGTGGTTGTTGACGCCGATGCAGTTGTACACCCAAGGGCAGTGACTATTCCCAGTTAGTTTCCCCATTCTATCCCAGTATTGACACACGAGATACTCACTGATCATGCTTCGCCACGCAGCGTTGACACCTACGGCAATGCTTGCTCCTCAAAGGCGTGCGGATCATGCAGGTAACGCAAAAGTTGGACTCGTCAAACTTCCACAGGCTGATCAGTTCATCGATGACGGCCTTTTGCTCAGCGACACCTCCCATCTTGGGCACGAATCCAGGATCATCAACCATGCACCGGATGTAGAACCAGATCGTCATGGAGATGAAGCAGGCAAACAGCAAGTTTGGGATGACTGCTCCATCCTCTCCAAACATGGTGGTGCCAAAGATGTGCAGCAGCCAGTTCATGATGCACAAGAACAGCGACCCAGCAAAGATACCAGCCATCCAAGGCGTCTTCTGCAGTTGCCTCATGTCTGGCGGGGCATAAGCGATGACCTGCTGTGCCACCCACTGAACGGCATAGCCCGCCAAGACGCCCAACGGGATTCCTACGAACACGGGCATGCCAGCCATGACGACCATGGTCGCCCACACCATGACGAATGGCCACAGAAACGTAAACTTGGTCATGAAGGATCTCCTATCCTGGAGGAGATACGACGCGCCAGGCCAGCTGGGGATGATAGCATTGCCGTGCTCGTCGTAACCGCACTCGTCAAGCGCCTTTTGCCAGGCGGCAACCGTGTTGAGCTCCTGGGCCGTAATGGCGGGGGTCTTGCCGTTGGCTGTCTTTGCGAACCGGTCGGCGCCGTACTCAATCAGCTTCTGGATGCAACCCGGGCTTCCCTTGACCAAGGCCCAGTGTAGTGCCGTGAACCCCTGCTCGTCCTTGGCGTGGACACTCGCTCCCCAGCGGAGGAAGACATCGACGCAGGCAGGGAAGCCCTTGTATGCGGACCACATGAGAGCGGTATGGCCGTAGGCATCTTCGACGTCGACGGGGATGCCTTGGTGAAGGAGGAGGACGATCAGCAGGACGTTGCCGTTGAAGGTGCTAATGTGTAGTGTGTTGTACCCCTGAGAATCGGTAATCAAGGGATCGGCGCCGTGCTGGAGCAGCAGGTGGACGGTGTAGTAGTGGCATCGTTGGGCGGCCCATTGCAAAGGCGTTGCGACGCTCTCTCCTCCCTTCTTGTTGATTTCAGCGCCCTTGTCGATGAGGAACTTGCACATGGCATACTGGTTGTTGATAGCGGCCCACTGCGAGGAGAAGAGCAGGGTCAGCAAGGTGTCGGAGTAGGGGGAGTGTAGGAGAGTGCTGGACCTACATGTAGAGGCGTGATGCCTTCGTCATCCGAGTAGGTGGCATCGTATTCGCCCGCCTCGAAGAGCTTCTCCATGCCCGCAATGTCGCCTACTCGTGCCATTTGCATGATATCGTTCTGTGCCTCGCTGGGAAGGCTACCGAGCTCAACCTCGCTGTTCAGCTTGGGAGTTGCTGCGTCGGATTTCATGGGCGGTTGAGCAGGGGCGGCATGGTCGGCATGGGCGTCGGCCCCGTCGTGTTGCGCCATTGTGGGATCGCGATGGTGGAATGTAGATAATCGGATTTCGATCGGTTGGCGGAAAAGGTCGACGGTACTCGGAGGTCGAGAATTAGGATGGCGGTGGTGGTAATCGAGTTGTCGTGTCTATCATTTGAGGGTACAGATGGCGACGACGGTACTAGTCGGCATGGAGGGGAGGAGACCCCCGGGGCGCAGCAACTGGAGACGAGGAGCAACGAGTTGCGACAGGAAAAAAGACGGGAATAAGATATTTGTGGTGATGGGCAATGCTCGCCAATAAAGTCTAGGAACAAGGCCGAAAGTCGAGATACACGATTAGCAAAGATCAACAAGAAAAAGAGACGGTCGGCGATGGAAGTGGCTGATGATTCCGCCGTGTCCGAGTCGTCGCCAAACTTTTGAATGGAAGAACTTTTGGTGTTGGACGTCTTGGCTTGGAGCTTGGAGTTTGAACTGTCGTCAATACCCCTTGCCTGTTAGTGTCAACAGCCGGCATCGCCGTGTCTGCAGTGGCTGGTTGATGTCCCTCCTAACATGCAACTTCCCCAACTCCCGCCCACGGTTGTGTGCTGCAAGGGTCTTCTTCCGGGGGATGGAACTGCCCGAGGTGCCGCGTCGGAGAGACAGTTTAGGGAGATTCCCGGGACGGCGCGGGTTCATCGGTCCATAGCTGTCTGATTCACACTGCCACAGATCATCAAAGATGTCGATGAACACTTTGACACATGCAATGGACTATGTACCCATGTACCTTCAAAGCGGGTTCACGATCGCGTCTTCCCAGTCTTTCCACAGGATGTTCTCCGAAACCTTCTCTTCGGCGAGCGGGCGTTGCGTGTTCGGTGTGACAGCGCCGCTGTGCCCTGTGGGCGGGGTGCACGGACACTGCCACGCCCACTGAGGTGATTCGTCCCTAACCAACCCTGTAGCCCAGGACCCCCAACCGCGAGCGGGCCATAGAGCCGCGCGGTGTGCCTCTGTGACAGGTCCAGCTTCCTTTGTGGTGGAGCGCCGCCAGGACAGGACCCCGATCTTCACGCAGTGGAGAACTGTCCGCCGGGAACTTGGTCGTTTCTCTCGAATGACGATGGTGTCATTTTCGGCACTAGAACACCCCGAGTCGTGACCTCTTGGCCCGCCCCTGCTACGCGCATCTCAACAACCGACGACGCGTCTCAACAAATCCAAAAAAAAAGGGGATGCCACTATAACATTCACAGATCTCCTCGTTACATTTCGACCGAAGACAAACAGGAAAGGAAGCAAGTGATCGATCGAAACCCCGGCGCAAACGTGTCCGACCGAAACCGCGCGCGTAAAGCAAACAACCAGCTTCTACCGCAACAATGGACACAACAATAGAAACCATAACCGCAACCGTCGCGGCAGCTGCTACGACCGCCACATCCAACACTACCTCCGCCTCCAATATCAAAGAGCTCATCAAAGACTTCCTCATCGCCTCTCTCCAACCCAACAAGACCGTCATCATCACCGGTCTCCTCATCGTCTTGCTCTTCCCCATCTTCCTCCACCAAGTCCTCCACGGCAACGAATCCGGCTCTTCCTCCTCCAAGAACTCGTCTCTCCCCTCCATCCTCCTCGCTGGTCCTTCCGGCGCCGGCAAGACCGCCCTCCTGACCCTCTTCGAGAAGCGCGCCGGCCGCCCTACCTCCACTCCTACCTCGACCGCCGACGAGCCCGCCAAAACGCACACCTCTCAAACCCCCGTCTCCGTCAAACTCAACGCCGCCGCCTCTTGGTCCTCTTCCTCCTCCTCCGACGAGAATTCGAAAAAGAGAAACTTCCTCCTCATCGACACCCCAGGCCACCCCAAGCTCCGCTCATCCGCTCTCTCCCACCTCCTTCCTCTCGACCCCAAAACAGGCCGTCCCCTTCCCCCTCCCAAGAGCGAACCCATCAAAGGCGTCATTTTTCTCCTCGACGCATCCACCCTCTCCCCTTCCTCTCCCGACTCGTCCCTCAGCCAAGCTGCCACTTACCTGTACGACCTCCTACTTGCTCTTCAACACCGCTACAGCCGCTACACCAAGGGAAGCAAACACCCGCCTTCCATCCCCGTGCTCATCGCAGCGAATAAACTCGATTTGTTTACGGCGTTGCCTGCGACTTTGGTCAAGAAGGAGCTGGAAGCTGAGCTGGGAAGAATCAGAGTCAGTCGAAGCAAGGGATTGTTGGATTCGGGCGTCAAGGAGGAGGATTTGGCAGGGGCAGGGGACAAGGAGGAAGGGGATGACTGGTTGGGGGAGTATGGGAGCGAGAAGTTTGAGTTTCGGCAGATGGTGGAGTTTGATATTGAGGTGGAGGTGATGGGGGGTAGTGTTGTGGGCAATGGAGGAGAAGAGGGGCCGGGGTGTGAGGGGTGGTGGAGGTGGGTTGTTGAGAGGGTTTAAACAAAGTTAAGGTGTGGTGTTGGATAGACATCGGTCATGATGGGGATGGAGGAAAGGATATGTGTAGATAGATGGATAATAGGATGGGTTAGCAGGGTGGTGTATGATCGGTTAGTACGTACGGTGGAATGAAAAGGAAAGGGATTATAAGGGGTTATGAATATTATGCATATCAATATAACCAATTAACATTACCGGAGTTGAAGCAATCATCAAGCGCTGCTGATCACGGCAACAAGTTGAGAATGAAAAGGGATCTATAGCAGATGTTAAGAAGAATCTCTCCCAAAACTCACGGTGGACAAACAGGTGCGAAGGATCATTATGGTCCGTGAAGCAGCGGTTTGTGGAAATGGACATGGTAGGTAAAGTGTGTGAGACATGACCATGTTTGGGAACTTGGATTCGAGAAGTGAACAAGCAGATCTGTAGGCCCAGTCTGCGATATCGCCACCACACCGTCGCTAGAGGTATCATTCCACAAGACCATTGCAAGCAAAGACATGAAGCACCAGGTCGGAGATAAACATTTGAACAATAAAAATATCCCATTCGCACGGGTTGAACCCTTTTTCTACGCCGGACCAAATGCTACCCAGAAAATTTCTACGCGAAAGCAAATGTATGTATGTAGTAGTACGCCCATGGCTCCCAGAGTAAGTTCCTCATTAGTATTAGCAGACAGAAAGGAAAAAAAGAAAAAGGAAAGATAAAGCCGCCCATAGATGTTGAGTCTAGGTATTATATCCCGTCAAAGGAAAAGAGATCCCCGTTTGATCCATCCCACGCTCACGGAGGCAGGCTTCTTGTAGTTGTTGTTGTTGTTGGTATGATATCCTCCACTCTATCCTCCCAGTCATGCATCCATCGGACGCACTACAGCGACTGCTGATGAACCATGTAGGTCAACAGATCGACCTTGGTGACCACAGCCACAGGCTTGGACCCATTGTCCGTCTTCTCCGTGACAATCGCAGCAGAGTTCCACTCAAGGAACTTGCTGAGAGCAGCGAGGGGCGTGTCCATCGTGATGTCGACAAACTTGCGGTGCTTGTCCTTGAGGTTGTTGTCGAACTTGCGGGGATCCGTGACGACCTCGTCGAGGCGGCTGAAATCGAACATGACCTTCGAAACGGGGGTGGCGGGGGTGGCGCGGCCGCGCTGGATGAAGCTGAGAATGTTGCCGAGGGTGACGAGACCGACAAGCTTGCCGCCAGTGGGGGCGAGGACGGGGAGCTGATCAAAGCCCTTGTCGCGCATCGTCTCGATGGCCTCGGAGCAGGGCGAGTCGGCGAGGACCGAGGTGACGGGCTTAAGGCGGAGGGCGCGAACGGTGGCGCCAGCATAAGCGTCGCCGGTCTTCTTCTGCTCCGTCTCTTGCTGCTTCTTGACGGTCGCGGTCCCCTTGGCCTCGTTGGCGGTCTTGATGTCGTCGTCGGTGACGAGGAGGCCGTTGGCGGCGAGCCAGTCATCATCGGCAAACTTGGAGAGGTAGGAGCGAATGCTGTCGGGGAGGACAACGACAACGACATCGTCCTTGCCGAGGTTGTAGTCCTTGACGGCGCGGATCATGGCAGCCATGGCGCTACCGGAAGAACCACCCACCAGGAGACCCTCCTCAGCGATAAGGCGGCGGGCGAGGTGGAAGGACTCGCGGTCCTCGGTCTTGTACCATTTGTCGACGAACTCGCGGTCGAGAACGTCAGGAATGAAATCGTAGCCGATACCCTCGACCTTGTAAGGAGCGGTGGCGTTGGGGTCGTTCAGGCTCTCGGGTTGAGCGAGAATGGAGCCGACGGGATCGGCAGCAATGACCTTGATGTCCTTGTTGTGCTTGCGGAGGCCGCGAGCAATACCAGTGATGGTACCGCCAGTGCCGGCACCAGCAACAACGGCCGTGACCTTGCCGTTGGTCTGCTTCCAGATCTCCTCGGCGGTGCCGAACTCGTGGGCAAGCGGGTTGTTGGGGTTGGTGTACTGGTCGAGAATGTGCGAGTTGGGAATCTCCTTGAGGAGACGGCGGGCGACACCGATGTGGGACTCGGGGCTGTCCCAAGCGGCCTGAGTAGGAGTACGGATGATGGTGGCACCGAGGGCGCGGAGGACGGAAACCTTCTCGGCCGACATCTTCTCGGGAAGGGTGATGATGGTCTTGTAGCCCTTGATGGCGCCAACGAGGGCGAGACCGATACCACTGTCGAGAGCTTGTTAGCTCGAGTCGTAAAACGCAACAAGGGAAAAACGTACGTGTTACCACTGGTGGGCTCGATGAGAGTGTCACCAGGCTTGATGCGACCCTCCTTCTCGGCCTCCTCGATCATGCGAAGGGCGATTCTGTCCTTGACACTGCCGCCGGCGTTGAAAAGCTCGACCTTGGCGTAGACCTCGCACTCGATACCGAGCGACTGGGGGATCCTGTTGAGGCGGACGAGGGGAGTGTTGCCGATTAGCTCGGTGGCCGACATGGTAAGGCCGGCGTTGCGCTCAACGGCGCCGTTGGTAGTATCGCCGGACATGTTTGCGATTGGTTTTGATTCTTCGACTGACGAACGGTCGGGGATGAGAGCAGGAGGAAGTCGGGACAGTTCGTTGTCGAGAGAGAGCAGGGAAATTTCTGTCTTTTTATCGTACGAGGATTATTGTGGGGGCTTTGTCCTTGTTTGGTAGGCTTCAGTTGGATGGACACCCACTTGCTCGACCAGAACAACGACGGGAAACGCGGGGGCGGGGTTCTTTTTCTTAATAACAGGGTAAATCTGGAAGAATTTCACGAATATGGAGGAGTTGATGGATGGCAGGAAAATGGTGATACAGTCTAATATTTATCTTCTTTTGTCTATCGTCATCAACAACGCCCTGTTCGTAGCAGGAAGACGACAGGCCGGCAGAGACCGCAATCACGGAGGGGGCGATAGTGCAGGGAGGGGTTGTGTTAGTGTTGGGAATCAGGAACAGCATGTGCAAGAAAGCAGTCCAGTACTCAGGTGACTGCGTGACGGAATTGGTGAATCAACTTTCGCCATTTCACAAGTTTTGTGTTCCCCTCCCAACTTACTTGTACATACAGGTACCGCCCACCGCTTGGCTGCCCTGGCCCATGATGCTCCAAAACCGATGATATGCGCCCACCTTCCCTTTCCCGCGAGTGGTCCCTTCTCGGCTTCCAAAGATCCATAGAAAGTTTCTAACGCCAAGCGCTACTGCAGGAGGGGAATGGTGAGCACGGGCCATTTGTGCCTCTTTTGCTTGCACGTGCTTGGACACATCGTTTGAACGGACCGAACGGTTTGGTGATGTTTTGTCCACTTTGTCACAAAGACAGGGATGGGCAGTCCGCTAACGACTCTCGTGATGGAGACATGACATCAAGGTAATAGCTCGACATTGAAATCCGGGGCAAAGTCCAGCATCAAATGATCTCGTTTGAGTCGGTTTGCGGTTTGTTTTGATGTGTGAGCGTCAGTTGCTGTGATCTTCAGGGAGGAAGATGTGGTATCGATGATCTTTTCTAGAGGTAGCGGCAAAGGACGATAGAGATCTGGGGGAAAGCGGGCAGTCATGATTGTCCATCACAGCCCTCGCAAGGTGCTTTCTATTCAGAAACATCAAAAGAAAGACCGATGGAAAGAGGTCGGTGCAAACTGCAAGAAACTAACCATCTCGAAATCGGATCTTCAAAAATCGTCCAACGACAGGCGACCTGCAGCAGAAGCCAGACACAGACACTCAGACTAACTGCAGACTGTCAGCCGTCAGCAGCTGCAGGAAATTTCCAGGAATTTGCACTTGTGCACAGACCATCCCAATCCTCTATTTAACAACAGCTTCCCCTCCCCAATTCTTCCTCCTCTTCTTTTCTCTTTTTTTTCTTCATACTTACCTTGACTGACTGCGCGGAGATCAAGAACACCGCGTAGTACGGCGGTGAGCCTGCATTGCACATCGTGGTGCTCGCCGCCGTGAATTGCCCTTCGGGGCCGTTCTGGTCGTAATTTTTGATGTCGAAACAACCATGCAATTCATTGCAACCCTTTCCTTTTTCAATGTGTGCTTGGCCTGCATGGTCGTGCCATAGGGAAGAAGACGGTGATCCTGCGTGATGCTTGAGGTTGTGCGACCTGCGCTTATGATGCCCCGCACCCCTGCTGTCCAGGTCATCCCCAAACGCAATGTGCCCGTCAACAAACCTCAACTCCCCGGATACCGGCGATGGAACTCAGCACACGTTGGGCGCTTTACAGACACAGACCATGACGAACATCCATCACTGCATGAGGTCTTCGCGACTGTGATACGAGGTTGTCGAATTCCATGATGATGCAGATAATATCCTCTTGGTCAATAATTCAACACGATCATTTTCGTTTTCAAATCGCGCATCAGAAGCTTGATCATTTTCCGGTCCTCGCCATCCTCGATCGCGAGTTAAGCGCATCACTTCCAGCTGTGAGATAAAAAGAACCAAACGCCGCCGCGCACCGTCAACTCCAATGTAATTTGACTATCTCATCCCCGAATCATATTCCACGAACATCATGATCTGTAGTCAGGGTTTGGCATGCACATCCATCCATCTACAGCCGACTCAAGCCAACCGCTTTCTACAACCGCTTTCTACAACCGCTTTCTACAACCGCTTTCTACAACCGCTTTCTACAGCACTGGATCCAATTTGGTATCGCTTGCAGAAACTACCATTTCCTCCACTCAATTAACCAGAACCGACAATACACAATCCCTCCAGCCACGCTTCCAGCTCATCGCCGAACATTATCCGCTGTGAATGCTCAAATGAATTGGCAAATGAACGGCATTTCAATGAATTGAACAAAACGGATCACTCGTGTCATCGTCGCAATTGAGACACTGCTCGATTGCTGCTAGATATTCCCATCCCCCACCACTTCACATCTTTACACGATCCTCAACCTCATCGCAGACAACCCCCATTTCCTTTCTTGACCTCATCCTTCCTCATCATATACATCATCCGAATGAAGCAAGCGGCGCCATCAGGCTTCCGTCTTTTTTTTTTTTTTCCTGTCTTTTTACTGATCACGGTTCATTTCCAACTCCTCGCTACACCACACTTATCGCAACATGCGAACCCACGTCTGTCACCCACTAATCCAGCTAGCTGGGACTTCCTTTTATGAGTTACAGGAGTTCACCATCCGGCACCCCTAAGCCTTTCGCCTCTCGTCCAGTTCATCTTGACATCTTTCATGGGGGAGCTTACCCCTAGTGGAGATCATGCAGACCTACCTAGAGGTCCTGGGTGATGGGCGGCCGGACGGACCAGGTTGCGATTCGAGCCATCAGCGCAGAAAAAGACACTCATCAGTTGTTGACACAGGTTTCCCTCAATTGTTCATCAATCGTGCTGCCTAGATGCGCGCGCATCATCTACCGCCCACATACATATCCCCGTTTATTCCCCTCGCTGTTTCTCCTTGTCTTATCGCACACACGTCGACTCGTCAAGTTGTCGTAGCGTCATGTATAACGGGGTGCCGTTGGGGGTCTACATGGTGTTGGGCTTATCAACATCTTTTCCTGACTTACTACACGTAAACTACCACGGTCCGATGGTGTAGTTGGTTATCACGTCAGTCTAACACACTGAAGGTCCCCAGATCGAGCCTGGGTCGGATCATTTGTTTTTGCAAATTTTTTGTCGCGGAGAGCTCCACTTTGTACCCGTTTTATCATGTGAAACCGGCTGTCCCTTTTCAATAGTTTCTGTTGACTTGGCTGATTTGGCGAAATTGTGAAGCGGGAAGAGTCGTTCCTATCAATGAGTTGTAGATACCGTGTGTCCAAAGCTGTAATTACTCAAGTGCCTGTTTCACGCACTACTAGTGCTGACTGGCAAGCTCATGACTGTCAGGAAGCCACGCTATGGGAGTCACGACCTTTCACTGCCGCCGCCACAGGCCCGGCTCAAGTTACTTCTTGTTACATTAGGCTGCTGCCTAGGCTCTTTTTGAGCTCAGCCAAACAAGATGACTCCAAAGCTCATCTTTCAGATCTTGATATGGCCGAAGTGACGACTGCTTTACCCTTCTCGAGGGTTGGAAAGTGCGCGTTTGTGAAGTTGATGTCACAGGGTCGGCTTTCCCTTTTTCGACCGCCGACAGCAGTACTCACGTTCGTTCGTGAACGTGCGAGCATCGGATAATACGTAGTTGAACCCTTTGCGTGATTCCTCGCATGACCGAATAAGAGAAGGGGCCGCAAAGCTAGAGAGATGAGAGAGTGCTACTGTAATGAGGTGCTCCCCTGGGAAAAGGGATAACGTTCGATACAGGACTTGTCCGCATGCTGTACCAGCCGTGAAAGATGCGGTTAAACTTCTACTTGCTAATTGAAGCAATAGTTTGAAATACGAAATAGTCCGACACCTAGAGAGTTCAAGTCGAAGGCTTTATACGCCTTTACTCGCGTGTGCTTGTATAGGAGTCAACGCCTTCCCCTACTTATCGCTTTATCTCTCGATTTTCTTTCATTGTCGTCGAACGGTAGCATCAGCCCCGTGGCTCTCGGCGTCGTCCGGTACACGCTTGTTATTCCCATGATAGCAGATGTTGTTTGGTCCAGGTCGGGAGAAGAACGCTTGTTCGGAAAGTCGTTGGTGCGGGGGTTTACGCCGTTGGAAGCGACAGGATAGAGCGAAATAATGACTGACAGTCGCATGAATAAACCGCAAAGGCTGTTGTAGATCGCGCTGGACTTGGAGTCGCGTGGTGTCGAGAAAAGAGACTGTCGTCGGAGCTCGTGAGGCCGGGAGGAACCGCAACACCGTTACGGGCATGTTCCAGCCGCTTGCTTGACCTGCCCTATGATATCGCTTTCACGCGCTGGCCTCGCTCATTCTTCATGATGCGGTTCTTGTGTTATCGTCGTACAGGTGAAAGTCTGACATACCGATATGTCAAGATGCCGGATTCGCGAGTGTGACGATGACACTTCATGCCGCTTTGGGAGATGTAAGCTGCAAGGGGCTTTTGCACCTCTTATGTTGTATTATAACTCCGGATATAGGGCTGCGGAAAACCAGAGACCTCGGCGAGTTTGGAGCTTGATATGCTCAAAAGTCCCCGCAGAAGAAATGACCATTTTCTCTTCCGGTTGCCTTCATAGACCCCATTCTCGTTAGTTTCTCATGGCACTTCTACCACCCACGACATCAAGACCGAATAGACCTTGACACACGATTGAACACACTGTTGAGATCGGCTCGCAAGAAGCAAGCGCACAAGACCAATCACTCTGAACGGCAGCCCAAGAGCTGCGAATGGTAACCATGAAACCCAAAATCCTTATGATCCATGGTGGCGGCACCACGCCGGACATCTTCCGCATCCAAGCCCGCAAGCTCGACGCTTCCCTCTTCCAGTTCTTCAATCTCCACTACGTCGCGGCTCCCATCGAGTGTCCCGCGGGTCCTGGTGTCCTCCCTTTCTTCGCCGGCATGGAGCCCTTTTTGAAGTGGATGCACGATCAACCACCCGATCTCGAGGACCTCGACAGATTCCCAGCTCTTGACGATATGCTTCAAGTATTCCACACCGAAGGCCCCTTCGACGGCATTGTCGCCTTCTCACAGGGTGCCAAAGCGGCGCTGCATCTCTTGCGACACCTCGAGCGGGAGAGGGGTGGAGACAGAGCGGTTGATTTTATCATCACAATATGTCCGACCTGTCCCTTTCAAGGGATCAAGGACCCGAAGGATCGAAGGAGCCCATACGCAAAGGCGTGTTTGGAGCTGGGCAAGGTGCAGAACGAAAGTATCCATGTGCTGGCGAGAGGAGATCCGTATAATTACGAGAGCGAGTCAATGATCGAGTTCTTTGAGCCGTCGGCGAGGAAAGTGTTCAGGATCGAGGGCGGACATCATATGCCGATGGATGATGGGTTCAATAAAAAGCTAGCGGAGATGGCGGCGAGGATCTATAATGGAATATGATAGGTCATGCCCCGGTGGCTCTCCGGGAGTTGCGTTGAGGAGGATGTTGTTGAACAAGATCGTATGAAGGAGGAAAAGGGCGTCGGGCTCACTCATGGAGGAGAGACGAGAAGGGTTGCGGAATCTAGAGGAAGCGATGAGTGTGTAAATTTGCTGGATGCTTGTGGCTCTTTTCTCTTCTCCCTGTTTCGTCGCGAATGTTGTCTTCTTTTTGGAGTAAACCCTCGGATCTACAATAACTTTTGCAGACGCAGTAGGGGTTGTCGAAGATACGCCTTCGAAGTATAGATGAGGGGTTATGAGGCGCTCGAGATCTCGATCGCTTTGTGCTATGTATCTTCTTTCCTCCCCGATGTTTCACTTTCTGATCTCGCCTGTTACTCGTCATTCCCTGCGTATCGCGTTATTTGCCTCGGGCCCGGCCATCTTCGTACCGAACGACCCTAATATCAATACCTGGTAGTGACGCCTTGGTTTGTCTTCTTTAGCGGCGGGGTCAAGAGTGTTACTACGAGGTCTGATTTGAGAGTTGAGCCTGCAGAGCTTGATCAAGGGCATTGTCGGTATCTTTCGTGGCGCGAGGAATCTCGGGACCGGTATGACGAGGAGTGACTCTGAGCCAAATATTCTGTCGCTTTCAAAGCATCAGCATCGCTGCTCAACAGTTATTACGCGGAGGTGGAAGGCAAGGTGACAGAACGATGATGGTGCACTAAAGGAAAGATATCCTCCAGTTAACGGAGGCTCAAGAGGAAAAGGCAGTGTCTGTTCCCCTTCGGCCATGTGACCAGTTCTACGCAGTGTGTACGGATCCAATAGTGATCGCACGAAAAGGTGAGGCAAGAAGACGGAAAGAAGTTACGAAGGAGAGAAACTTTGGCAACAGAAGGGAAGACGAACGAGACGTATCAGGAGAAGAAGGGAAAGAAGAAATAAGTACTACCAAGTAATGTCCAGAGAGCGGGGGCCGGGGATTTTGTGATGAGAAGTGGCAGCTTATACGAATCTTGTCGATCACCGGTCGCTGGACTCGCTCCAACGCTCTGCGACAAACCGACGGTGTTCTCGACTCGATTCTCGACCCGAAATGCGTTCCTCACGGAGTAGGCCTCGAACGGTACGGGGTAGGCCGGCTACCAGCGACAATAAGGACGATGATGTCAGGACGGGCGACGAATCGCAGACGTATTCGGGGCATTGGATGCGCGGGCGCGTTCTACCCATTGCGTTGTTCGAGCTCCCGGGGGATCATGGAGGTATGACTGGCGCAGTCGAGTTCGAACGCCGTCCATGTCGTTCAGGTCGACTACTAAGCTTGATAAGGAGCTCGTTCAGTAAAGGGGGTTTGTTTGCGCTGTTCCTGGGAGAAAGGGGGATGAACGTTGGCTGCACAGGGCAACTCGAAGCATCTGTTCCTCTCGCGGCCTTGAACCGAGAAACAGCGTGGGAAGTCCCACTTCTTCGCGTTGAAGATCGTGAAGATGGAAATGGCTTGATGCGATTTCCAGTTGTTCAGTTCAGAGTGCCCGCGTGTAGAGGTGCTGAGGCCGTTGGGAAATTGGGGTAGATGGGCAGTGGGACCGAGCCGGAGCATGAGCGGCGTCAATACAACGCAGGTACATACCGTAACAAGTGCCTGGCAGAGGCCACCGCACAATAGGATTTGCCCGCAACATTCATCGATGAGAATGGATGATTGGTTGACAAAGAAAGCTGTATGGACGAGCGGGAGGGTATCACATTGTATCCTTTCTTTTCTTTGTTAAATCGAATGGGCATTGTCCGTAGCATGCAGGGTTCTCGATCAGCGGTGCATCTGGCTTATTTTTCAGTCAATGGTGTTACAGGTATCTTACAACGTGGGTAACAATCAATCTCGCGATGCCCTGCCCGTCTGCAAGCTGCGGTTTCGCACCTGCTCCTTCGTAGAGAATGCACCGGGACCTTCTGCCATCTCCGTGGCTACAGCTGCGATGGGCTGACGACTACATGTCTTCCTCGAGCCTTTCCAGTTCTTGTCGATTGTCATCCAGTTCAGTTGGATATGATGCTGGTCATTGCTCCTCCTCCACCTCACGGGCTCGCCGAGGACACTCGCACACGACCAACCCGTCAAAACTGCACACCAATGTCTTTTGCGGCCACCTTCTACTTCCTTTTCCGCAATTTTATGTTCCTACGGCGTGAATACCTTTCGGCCTGTCCTCTCCATGACTGCCCCCCGCCCGACGATCAGGAAATGAGTGCATGGATGTCTTCGAAGCCAGCACCCCCATCAAATGAGTAAACCACGATGTCAAGAACACCACCGCTGCGAGATAGAGATTTCTGTCCATCAGGTTTGCTCGCTGCTTGACGATATGTCCCCTCACGCTCGTTGCTGACTCCGATCCCTCACCAGGTGTCCTTCGTTCCGCCGTTGCCAAACCACCGCGAGAAAGTCTGTCCACACTTCCCGGGCCGCGGCCAAGAGGGCAGCTTCGGTTTTACGACGGGAAGCTCCAGCGAGCGGGCCAACGACCAAAGCATACCTTAATATCCATCCCTATCCGGTCATCTCTTCCTGGCAACTCTGTTGTCGAGTGCTCGACGGTCCCTGTCCTAAAGCTGTCAGCTCGTCCGAAACAGTCCACGTCCCTTTCGCCACAGTCGGCTTTTGCTGGCTCGAGTTGCCATAAAGCCGCGAAGGATGGCCAGCGACTGTCTCGCCACTTTGTGGAAGCAATTTGTTTCGTGTCATGCCTATCTGTATCAGCCTTGTTCGCTTGTCTACCTAGTTTGTCCACCCTTGCGCCCCTTCAGTCCCTTCCCTCCCGCTTCATTGACCATGCTTGCTTGTTTTTTATCCTCATCCGCTTGCGTCCGGCCAAGCAGCAATCACTTGATGGTTCGCTCACGGCACGTCCAGCTGGTCAATGTTCAGCCATTTCTTCGCTTCTCCTGACTGCTACGCGTATAAAGTCCTGGTGTTGTTCGTCGTTATTCACTCTCTACTCTATTCCTCCAATGAACACCAGGGCGCCCTCCTCTGTGGCCCTAGCAAAAGCAACCGAGCACAATAGAGGTAGCTACGACCTGTACCATGACGATCGTAAAACAAGCCAGTAGACCCCATCAACCCCCATGGTTGAGTAACTTGTCAAAACCCTCTCTCCCCTCTCCAACCTCAAGACTTGGTTTTTAAGCTCGCAGTCATCCTTCCCCACAAGAACGAAGAGGAGCAGTCAGAACGCATATAGAAATTCGGACAAAGATCGCGACACATCCGGAAAGCCGTTCAAGCAAAGGCCACGTAATAGGACGGGGTCTGATGGTCCGTTGTCCTGATCACTTTTGGCCCGTAGGTGTAGCTGATGGACGTGGCCGGGAGCAGGTTTTCTCGTGATCGACTCCTTCAGAAGTTGAGCTTCCTCCAAGGGATGCGTAACAAGCCTCATACTGTTCACCATGGCACAAGATCTGTTGCGGAGTAGTAGGATGGCATGGCAGCCTCATCAACGGATCGATCTGTTTGAGTGGCTAGCACAGTTGCTGGTGGCCATGTCTGGTATCGGACTTGGACGTTCATTGTCTGTCCCATGACACCCAAGGCTAAATTGGGTTATAACTTCGGGTCAGATGCTTTCCAGATGATACACCGCTGTCCTTGCCTTGATCATTTCCTTCTTTTCTTTCTTTGAATTCCCCGGATGGTGGCCCTCTTCTCTACGACTGGTACAGAACAAGTGTTGAGAGTGCGACGTTCACATCATCTTGATTCTCGATTACTATATAACTGCTCAATCGGAATATCCTTCCAGTTTCTGACTAGATCCAGCTGCCTTTGCGATAGATGGCCTGCGGAGGACAGTTCCAGCTTGCGCCAAGTGCGGAAAACACCGCAACGACAGCAAGGGGCCAAGGGTCTACTAGCAACTACCGCTGAGCTCAAGGCAACATGATTTAGAGATTCTTGATATCATCTGCAAGCAAACTGAAGGACATAACGCCCCATGGGATATGACGAGAGTGTGGGTGAAGACGACCGGGGAGACCAAGTGACCCGGTCAACCGATCATTTGCTGGTTGCGGCTCACGTTCCGCCAAGTATCAGCGAGAATGGTGCTACTAGAATGACTGAGGATCAAGGAAATATAGCAGTAAACAGCCGGAGTCGCCTATCGCGACGGCGGGGAGGAGGTCGCTTCAGCCGCATATCCAGCCCCGGTGGAATCGCGGGGCGCGCTGATGCCACCAGCAAAGTCTCTGACGAGAAGTCACCTACCAAGGACATGTAGCCCTAGGGTAACTGACCGGGCCCTGGGTAGCCGTGGATTGAAGTAGACAGGTCGTGCGGTTCGTCTTACACTTCCAACTCGGGGGAGCCAACGATCCCCTTCCAGCCAGGACGAATTCTCGAATCGCAAGCACCGCCTGGCAAGACACAAGTTTTGCCCCACTTTGACGGGGCAACGCTTGCGCCGCTTTCATCTCGTAGTAGCCCAGCTGGGATATTCTGCTTTTCTTTTCCGCACTCCAAATACTGCTTCTGTCAAGGTAAAGTGGTCCTCCCCCAAACAACGATCACTTCTTGACACCCCACGTACTAAAAGGTGTTACACATCACACATTATCCATTTCTCTTTTCGGATTTCCGCTCCACATCACTTCCAGTCGTTGAACCTCTCTGCTCGCGACGACACCATATCGTCAGCGGCTCACCACCCTCTCATATCGAGAGGCAGCAGTACAGTCAAAGTTCCGTGGTGCTTGTTATGCCCGCATCACGGAAGTATACAACTAAAGCACCATATTGACTGCCCTGTGCAGAATTTCCTTCCAACCTCCTACTGCTGAGCCCTTCCTTGACCACCAACATCATGGATCACCACGACAACAACAATCTACCTGCAGAGGATCTTTACGACGGGGCACCGGCCGACTGGGTCGCCTATGTACAGACACTACCACCTTGCTACAAGTGCGACGAGAGGCCTATCCATCTTCCCGGAGCAAGCAGGTGTCTTGGATGCCTTGAGAACAGGCCTGGCCCACAGCGCAGAGCTGAGATGTGGCACATCATTCTCGAAGGCGGCCATTATTGTAGCAGCTGCTACGTTCGCGACGCCCCTGAACTGGGTCAATCTTGCCCTCGCTGTGTCAGTTTCAGGCTCGCAGCAAAGCTTCTACGGAAGCTCAGCGCTCTGTTGGTAGCTGCAGTGAGAAAGCTGCAGATGGCTCACGAGGCTGCAGAGTCTGCCAGAAACGCAAACACACCCCTAGCGGCCATACAGCATGCGATCAAGGCCCTTGCAACAGTAGTCAACGTCTGCAAATTATTGGACCGGGCTGCAGACATATTGCGCGAACTTACTGAAGTTGACGCGGCAAAGGCGGACGCCGCCAGACCGAATTATCGCAGTGCTTTGGGCAGGTATCGGGAGGTTGCGCCTTTGGTCCAAAATATTTTCGTTTTGGCCGCAACCGGATTAGCAGCACTGTCCAGCGAGAATCAGGGACTCGTGGGAGCGTTGTCAAATATCGACAACTTCATGCCGCAGATCCCACCTCAGCAGCAAGGCGAGATTCATAACCCGCAAGCCGCGATTGCCCACGAACATCACGGTGATCATCAGCACCATGTGGAAGATCCGTCCGGAGAGAACAGCAACATAATTCCGTTTGGATCCCCTCAACACTATCAGGCCAACGTCGCCCACCAGCATCACCACAGCGACCATGAGCACCAAGTGGAAAGTCCGGCGGCAAGCAACAACGAAGAGCCCATTGATCCGCCTCAATCCTCCAGACTTCCTCAGGGCACAATTGCAAAGCAGTCTCGAAGTGATGATCAGCACCTTATGGAAGGTCCGCTGGAACAAGCCAACAGCTTCAGTCCCCTAAATCACCACAACAGCCGGACGACCATGAGAAAGTCCACGTAAAGAACCTTCCGCAGTCTGTGCCGCAACAACCCGACGTTAACCTGCAGGATCAGGCAGATCTGGTTCTTCACGACTTCGGCCCCAACTTCGATCCGCGCGTCGCGCCTGAACAGCGTGAGCAAAACTACTATCACGTTGACGACCTCTTCCTTGACGACGACAACCCGGCCCTGGAGGGTGTAGTTGATCAGTAGGACGACGTTGAGGCTTATCCCGACGATTTCCTATTCGTCAATAACTATTTCCCGAGACGGCAATACAACCAGCCTCCGCAGGTGGACAACTGAGGTCTAACCCGTTCCATCCTATACTTCGATAGCACTATCATCCGGGTAGTTATCATAGTAGTTCAAGACGATGCCTAGGGGATATTGGTAGAGAAGTACGGGTGGATGAGAAGGATTTCCCGATGGGACAGTGTCCACTCCTTAGAATAAGAGTAGGTATGAGGGTAGGGCTGCCCTATCTTCGATCGAGAGGTAACCGTCTACATACTGGAAGAATAGGACGATAAGTCTGTCGGTCTTTACGCTTAGAGATCAAGAAAAAGGTTACAACGGCCAATAGCAGAGCTGCTACTGGGCAAGAAAGCTTCTAGAGGTAGTTAGGTGTTCGTTGGATTTGGAAGATACCCAAGTGGAAATTTCACGAATCGTGGTTCTAGTTTTATCTTCTACTCTGAAGCGGGAGAACGAAGCTGTTCTCATCGGTACCTAGCTAGCTACCTACTAGAAGTTACCTACATAGTTCATGAATGGTTTCAAGTCTCATTCCTCTACTCCTTTCTCGTTTTTCTTCAGACCCTTTTTGTAATGTTTTACTCCCACAGTAAGCTTTGAGATGGCGGTGCCTTTCCTCGGCGAAATGCCCTAAAACTTCAAATTCTCGATGACAAGGAAAACTCGGGAACAGGTCAAAACACTGCTGCTATTGTGGTTAGAACCCACAGGCCCCCAGCATTCTCTAACTCTTGTATCTCGTCAGTACAAGCAGCCAGTTCTCTAACTCAACACTTGGAACACCATCAACATATCAATCACCACCAAGCGGAGGTTCCCATCTCCTCATGTCTACGACCGAAGCGCCCTCCAGCATCAAGCCATGGACCATATTCCAGCCATCCATCAGGATCAGCCCGTCGTCTAGACTACAACCAGGATGTCATTCAGCAAGATGGGGGCCACCCCATCGACCACCAGCCGGCTGAGTGGCTTGCATATCTCGAGACACTCCCGTTTTGTCACAAATGTCAAGTGAGACACGTACATTTGCCCCAAGCCAGGACATGCCTGGATTGCCTGGGAAGCAGACCGGGTCTCGTGCGCCGGCGCCGTATGAACGACATTTTGCTCAACGGGGGGTTTTACTGTAGCCGTTGCTTCATCCGCGAGGCCCCTCCCGGGTTCTCATGCATCCGCTGTTGTCACATGAGAGCGGTGGCTCATATCCCCAGATCGTTAACCCATTCGTTTCTACAGGCCCAAGAAAGGTTTGCGATTGCGTTTGAGGCAGTCATAGCTTCTGTTGCAGCAGACACGTACTTGGCAGCCGATCGGGAGGCACTGAGCGCGGCCACACCTTCCGAAGAGACCCTTGACATTGTTCAAAGAATCCATGAGCGTTGGGCCCTGATGGCTGCCCTGGATATAGCTAAAGCGGAAGCAGCTATACTGGAGCTGATCCACGGGTTTGAGCAGTCTGCCGAAGTTGCCTTTTGGGTGACTGAGGCATGGAATATGATCACAATTCGGCTAGTCACGCAGGAATATATTGACGCCCATCTCCTTATTGTTGAGCAAGAGAATGGCGTACCGGTCTATAACAAATAGGCGGCTTGCCCCAACAGAGAGTGTGTTGGACAGGACAACCCACCGTACAAAGGGGACAGAACCTGGCACTAAGACGAGAACCTATCGACCGAAAACAATAGCAGGCTGTTTCCCGACTAGTCACTCGGCATATAATATGTGATAGGAGGATTCAAGACGAATAATCAGGTCGGGACAGCGAAGGAAAAGACTTTCGCTTAATTAGAAGCAAGGCGAGACTGCAGCCACGGTCAGAGAAGAAGTCAGGAAAGCACGACATTCGCCAGAACGGGGGGACAAGCGTCACTTGTCAATGATGAAGCTATCTGCAAGAGTGAGGGTTCTGAAGTCTTGTTGTTACTCAGGGGCGGACATCAATGGTCTTGCCCAGTGGCTAGTCACCACTGGGTTCACGAAGACTCCTGAGTTCTGGAACATCACAACCGTTGCACGAAAGCCTTTTCCGAGATACTCCGAGTGGAGTTTTGTATGACTTTCAGTTTTGGTAGGACGCAACATTTTCTCTTGTCCCGAGAGCTTGTCCTCAGTCTTGCCGAGCTAGATACTCTCGAGTTATGAGAGGAGCATGAGGCAGACGGTGCCGGTGTCAGGTTGGCCTTAGACGAACAAAGATGTTATCGTTGCTGGAGATACCGAAGGTATACAGTCGATGCGTGGGTTTATATCTCTTCTTCTTCCCCTTTTGTTCTTGTGACTTTTATTGAGATTCCGTCGTGCTTTGACCCCTGTAAAGTCAAGCTGTGGAACTTCTCCAGCAATGATTTGGCCCTCTATCATTCATTCCCGTGGCATAAGCCGACGTGGGGGAATAGGTCCCGGAGGCCATCAAGTTGACGGCTAATGAGGTGGCGATATATACATACCCTAAAATGCGTATCTCAGCTCCAATATCCCTTCAAGCCCATCTTCTTGGAAAGATAAAGTCTCTTTCCGGCCGAAACGAGTTCCCGGAACACTTTAAGCTCACAAGCCTACAACGTTTACCCCACCTTTGAGAGTGAGTGTGGACTAGGTACGGTAACCAAGGTTCGTTGCGTCGAACCGGCGGACAGCTCCGACTTCCTTCTTATTTCTCACCCCGATCACAACTTCGTTGTGGTCAACTGTTGCTAGAGGTACAAACACATCTACTGAGCTACCACGCAGGCATTACAGCCCACACCGTTTACCTCGTCTTTCATTACCGGCACGACTTCAAACCGACCAGCCACCAAATTGATCCCCTCTGTCTCTCAACCGTCAGCTGGCATCTCAATTTGTTTTTTGCACTAACTCCTCGGACTCGCTACTTGGCTTCTTTTCGCAATCGCTGTCTAGCACCTTGATTCGTCTCCGCCTCTCTTGTCCGCCAACAGTCCTTGTGGGACTTCCCCTTCACATCCAGCGACCGCGAGGACACCACGCAATCCGAAGCAATCGAGGTGGACGAGCTGCGGGATAATACGAGTCCAGTTTTTCACCCGTTCGATCCGCCATTTGTTGATCTCTCGTCGAGAACCTTCGCCATGACCCACTCTTGCAGTCGCTGCTTCTTCCGTGATGCCCCGGTCGCTGGCGGGTCCTGCCCTCACTGCCGTAGCGTAAGGGCGTACAGGCTTGCAAGAGGGGTTCGGGGGATGTTGAGGCGTGCTGCGGTCCAGTTTCAAGTCGCGGCTAACGCAGCCCACAATGGTATGGAGCAGGAGGACGTCCGAGTTTCACTTCGAGAGGTCCTAAGGGCAGATGCAGCCTCTATAGAAGCCTGGGAAATTATCCAGGCCGCCCAGGAGCTGGTGGACCGCATGGCGGTGATCCATGCAGAGACAGCAGTTGCGATTGGGGCGGAGCTCATCCAAGCGCTCGAGAGGGCCGGAGAGATTGCCGGCATTGTGGGAGAAGCACTCGATGCGGTCACTGTTCGCTTGGCTGCCCTTGCTTAAGACGTACCTAGTCTGGCAAGAGGCACAACATTTTGCGTACTTGGTTGGCCACCTCCATTTGGTTTCAAAGAGCCCATCAAATTCAGAGCAGCCTGGCGGCTTCGACGAGGTGTAAGGCACAGACAAGTCAAAGGCGGAAACGACCAGAAGAACAGTCTACAGCTACGGGACAACTAAGTAATTCACGGAGACAACATGAGGCAGCCTCTGACTCTAGGGAGACAACAGTCTGCAGCGGGACGAAAGCATCCCTTGCCGTAAACGACAACATGATGTTCTTGGACAACTTCTCGGCTGTGAAGAAGGGGTGGGAAGGGGGAGGAACAGGATCAGGCAACCGGAACTGGACAGTGAAAGGAGGCCGACAGATGGTCCAACGAACAGTTGACTATATTTCAGTCACACTGGAGAGTTATTTCTTTTCACTGTCCGCTATGGGACGAGCCTCGGTGGTCATAACCGGTAGCGTAGTCAGTCATCGCTGGTTTGGAAGACTCCGGAGTCAGGAGACCTACTACAGGTTTGGAACGTTATCTCTCTTTGCCTACCCTTGTCTGGAAGTATCATTACAAAGAACACAGTTGTTCTAGTCCTTGCTTGATAGGTCTGTGGTTCTCCTTGTTCCGTTGTATCTGTTGCTGGGACCCTTGTTTTCTGATGTGAGAATACCATCTCTTAGGATACTGATTGAGGTTATACACAAAGGATCCATGTCACCGCTTCGGCCGCGAACTGCGCCATATCTCTTACGAACAAAAACTGTGTCGTGTTGCTCCTCGCTCATCATCTAAAGCCGCCCACTTGCTTTCTTGGCCCCCTTCTGCCTCAAGTTCTCAGCAGATACAGGTACCTCCGTTAACCTCCAATTCCCAACAAAGATCTCCATCATCATCATCAAGGGAGGCACAATCATCTTCGGCTCTCCTTCCCGAGTCCATGCGCTTACCTCTACGGAAACTTCTTCCCAATTCTTCTAAGCCATCCGCATCTTCATTTTCTCGACAGCCCAACCCAAACCCCCTCGTAGACGCTCCGCGACGCCTCCGACTGACCCTCACAAGCCAGCCACTTGACGTTACCGTTCTCCCCTGACTCCGGCCTTGTCCCTTCCGCCAACTAGTATGTCCAATAGTCCTAGAACTATTGAGTGAGACATGCCGGGAACAGGGCTGTAGCGCCATAGTTGACCAGTCGGGAGGTTGAAAATGCGCAAATTACTTGAAGAGCAAGGCGCGGTATAGACGCGGCGCAGAGGCGGAAAGGAAGAGTCAGGAGACACAGGCCGCTGGGAAGATGGTTTGTACGGGTGTGATACGGGGAAAGCCGGGCGTGAGCCGAAGTTGTATTGTTAGAAGTGTTTCCACAAGAGAAAGTGTTCAGGTTTGAAGAGGCAAGGGCAGGATGGTGATTGTTCCGGGTGTCTTTGGAAGAAGTTCCGAAAAGGCATTCGGTCGTCAGAATCATCGTGGGGAGAATCTTTACCTGCCGTGCTTAGTGATGAGGAGACTCAGGAGGGCAATGATGAGGCAAACGGTGATGAAGAGATCAGCGGTGAGGAGAACAGGGATGAAAGTAATGATAAGGTGAATAACGACGAGGAGGATGACGATGAGGAGGACAAAGTTCAGGAGGAGAGAAGTGAGTGGAGCGGTGAGGAGGACAACATAATGGCGAGGATAGAGGTACCTAGGATGAGGAGAGCAACAATGAAGATTACAGCAATAACCAGAACGACAATAACCACGACAACAACCACGACGACACGGAAAAAGCCAACAGTGACAAAGAAAGCGACAGTGTAAGACGAACGATGGATTAGTTGCACGGCTCAAGATGTTTTGTTTACACTCGAAGGAACATGGATCGGGCTATTACTGCCCTGAGTGTCTTTGGACAGGATGTCCCAATAGGAGCCGTGGCCACATGCAGTACAATGAATGGGGAGTCCTTCCCCACAGACATTATAAGAAGGAGAACGAGGACGACGCATACGAACACATGGATGGAGATGAGGAAGAGGAGGACGAAGACGATGAATACGAATTCGGAGATGATGATGAAGGGGATGATAACGAAGACAATGAAGAGGATGGAACAGCAAAGGGGGTCGAAGATGATGATTGGAGTGGATCTGAAGGTGGTACTGGATCTTGGACTGGAACGTAAACTGGAACGGAAACGAGAACTGTATTTGATCCTGGATCCGAAAGTGGAAGTAGATCGGTATCTGGTTGTCTGTCTGGCGGGTTTTCAAGAGGGGGGCAAGAGTTGGGGAGACAGTTACGAAGAAGGCCGGGCGGACAAAGGGGACTGAGGAACAGCACCTTACCTACCCGACTCGCTTGCTTGGAGGTAAGTTCCTACCGAGCAGAAGATGTGTTTGACATAGAGAACCGTCATGAACGGGAGCATGGAGGCTCGAGCAAAGAGGCACACACAGTCCGTCAAAACAGCTGGAAGGGCACACCGGCATATCACGGGAAGGTTCAGAACCAGAGAACAAAGCCATTCAAAGACAAACCCTAAAAATCACTGCTGCATTGTACCAACTATCATACACCTTCAAACAAACGCGTTCCTTTGTCCCACCGCCCGTCCTTTGTTCCGTGTGCCACTGTTTGCTGTTTTAGGTTTCAAGTTCCGGTTCCAGTACATGCCCATCCACTTCAACTACCTCTCCTGACTCGGATAGCGAGGGTAGGCCACCCATAGACAGCCGGGACATCCACCAGTTCGCTTGTTGAGACGTGCGCGGTGACATTCCTAGGTAGTATAGGCTTCCTGGAATCCTTTGGGACCGGCCGGTAGTGTAGCCGCGGTAGACGGCTACCTATCCTCAACCACCCGGTTCGGGCACCACGATGCCGGGCATCCGTCACAGACGCCGAACCTTTGCCGCCGATTCTTGCAGAGGCATTCCCAGCAGGACTTTCCAGGAGCACGGCGCGGGCGGAGGCTGTTGCATCCGGAACAAGAATCCGGGTCGGTCGTCGCAGCGTAGTCGAGGTTCTGCCACCTAATATGTCGCGGCGGGTTTTCCAGGTGAAACCTGCACCTGCTTGCCCTTTGTGTTTGAAAGGATGTTGGCTTAATACAGCTATACTCGTCATAAACTTTCATGTTAGGGATAGGGCCGGGAAAGGGTTGCTGGTCAACACCTTCATGGCCGTGCTGGAGGCCTTGGAAATCGTTGCGTTCCAGTAGGACGTCGTCGCTGTCCCGGGAGGTATTTCGCCATCCTACAGATGGAGTTGAGACTCTGAGCTGATCTGTAATAGATAGAGGTCTCTAGTTATATTTATATATAGGGGCGGATGTTGATGTTTTTGGCGATGTAGGAACTATTCTGCTTACCAGAAGCCAATATCCGTAGCAGCAAGACTGCTGAATTGTGAGAGACATGTCGTTCTTACGGAATGAGAGTACACACAAATATAGATATAAGCGAATCGGCAAGAAATTGGTATTCCTTCCTATTGTTGCCCCGAATAGCCATTCCGATCGATACTGGCGCCCTGATACGATAACAACGCTCTTTTGGAGTAGAACCGAGGCAGTTCAAGGACAACCATGCACAAAAGCAAGACAGAGAACGCAGAGAAAAGAGTGACAGAAGGCTTAAATTGAAAATGATTGAAATAATTAGAGACCCTATCGGTAGAGATGGCTGGGACACAGGTCAAGTTCGTACCTTGATGGTCAAGCTTTTACCTGCAGAATACCCATGTCCTTCAGTCTCAACTGGCAAGCTGTCCATACCATAGGCCCAGCCCCATTCCAAATCTGCTCACTGGCCATTATTTTTTGCAAGTTCTCGGTGAGCCAGCTTTAGTTGATGCTGTCCCAATCTGTCCGGACTCAGTGCTCTTGAACGACCCGATTTGGGCACCAAAATGCTGGACATCCGTCGCAAACTCCCCATCTCTGGCGCCGCCCTTTACAAAAACATGCCCAACAGGTTTTGCCGGGAGCGCGACGAGGGCGGAGCCCGTTACAGCCACTGCAGTAGCCATGTCCGGTTTCCACAGCCGCTGCAAGAGCGGCCTCGCGCGACCGGGGAGGCGGGTTTTCTAGATGGTCGCGGCATTTGCTGGATCTATTGGTTTGAACGAGAGTGGGCTGACCACAGCCCAAAATCCGGCACATATGTTGATGTGCGTTACCAATGACGGGGTTTGCGGGTGGGAGGGGCAGTAGAGGTACCTGAGGTGCCTCAATTTCCGGAGATTGAAGCGCTGAAATCGCGTCCCCTAAAGGAAGCTCCTGTTGGCCCTCCCGACCATTGTTCATATTACTTTGAAAGTGATCATCGTCTCCCTGGGAATCCTGGCTGTCTTGGGGCGGATACCCATTGTCAAATGGAGATAGCTCGTTGTCGAGTCCTAAGGGCCTATCTATAGGAAACGGAGAGATGAGTTGTTTTTGTTGAATGTTGTTGTTGTTTGAGACCGAATACCTGTTTTCTGGAACGGGGATAGGCGAGTTAAATTGAAATTGCGGAGAACGTTGGGTGTAAGTAGCCAGGGATTCATTTTGCTGGTGAAGGCGAGGGGGGACAAATTGATTCTGTGGAGCTACGTCGTTGCGCACGTGTGGCCGGATTCCTTGGGGAAGGGCAGTCCGGATGAACTGATTCTGCGGGACATGGTGATCTAAAATGGAAGGTCCGCCTTGTTGGAGGTGGCCCGGTATGATGAATGAATTTCGCGGCACATGGTCCTCGAAGGCCGCCGGCGTGTTGGATTGAGCAGGGATCGAATGGTAGATTCGGCCTTGTTGCTGATGGTCTTGAAGAGTCGCCTTGGTGGGCATGGCACCGCCAATTTGTTCGGGGGGTGTGGGACGTGGAGAGCTAAGTGAGTGGGCGCTAGCTCCAAATCTGTCGTTCTGCTGCGAGAACTGTCTGGTCAAGATATTCTGCGATGATGGTAGGTTGATACCCAGCAGCGAAGAGCGGATGAGGCTGCTGTCACTTTGTTGAGGAAAGCCACTCCGAGGTAATGGCTTCTGGCCGAGAAAGCTCTTCTGAGGTGATGGGTGCCGGGGCAAATGGTGGTAGGCATGTAAGGGATAGTCAACGTCGAAGTCGTCGGCGCGTTTTCGCTTTTTGCTGCTTTGTGTTGTCGCGCTGTTATAGCCAGAAGGCAAAGAGCCTTGTGTTGATGCAGGGTTCGAGTTGCCCATCTTGAGTGTAGTGCAACGGGGAAAGCAAGGGGCTGAGAGAGGCTGGATGTCGCTTCCCAGTTGACGACTTGGTTGTGCAGTGGTCGATAGACTTGCTACGCAAAGTCTGCAAAAACAAAAAGGGGAAAGGTGGGTGAGCGACGTGGGGGTTTTGTACCCCATTTTTTGGCACAAAATTCTGAAATATTATGACTTGGGGATGGTGCCCGATTTGGATCGGACGACAAGCCTATTGTCTCTTCATTAATGAATGGCTCTGGTGGTGATGGTATCCGAATTACGTCGGGTGATGTAATTACTGAATAGGACTCCGGATGAATTCATGAGTCTCAACTCCTCCTGGTTGCCCTTTTATCGGCTTAGTCACATCCACGTGTCAAGCGCTCTTGATGTGCTCCCGAGTCCATGCTGAAGCCAACCTGAATTGTCTTTCAATCGAGGGAAACCACAAGCGTTGAAAGCAATTTCAACAGAATATATATAGATAACTGAAGAGATCATGGCCCAAGCAGTGAGAAATTCTGAAGTTCACCGGAAGTCTGAATGTCCAGCAGGTGTGTGCTCTGTGCGCCCCAAGAGAACTGGTACCGTTCCTAGCCAGAAGCAGTCGGAACCTGAGCTGATATGCTATCACCGCAGGCCGCAAGAGTCCCTTAAGGTCCAGTGAAGGGACCTCTGCAGCGTTAAGACGTACTGAACCTGGGGCAGACGTCTGCTCTGTCTGTCCTCATCGCTTCAGTGTGATTGGATTGCGAACAAAACACGTGCGCGAAGGTTCAACTTAAGGTTTAGCAGACTGGTCTGAACGAAAAGGGATGAGCAGACGAGGAAGCCAAGGGACTTGGGGAAAATGAAGAAACGGCAGTTAGCTTTAGCTATCGGTATATTGAAGAACGATAGTCAAGCAGATGGATAGGTAGGTACTCTGTCGACAAAAAAAAAAGCCCTCAAAAAGCCCAAAGGAGTCGTGAAACCTTCAACTCGTGCTGGATGAGGTATCGTCGGCTGTCATTCGAGAGCCAAATCCGAACCTGAGCTTGTGGTGAATGGAAGAACGTGTGAGAACGACTACCGCACAGCTTCCAGTGGATTAAATAAAAACATAAGAATTCGCGAAACCAAAACGAAAAGAGTTCGTTGCTGTCGGTCCCGAAGACGCATCTGCTGGCTGCGGCACTTGAATACCTTATGTACAGAGATGCTCAATCGTCTTGGAGAGGAGGCAGTCGGGCCGCATCTTCGAGTGCAACTCCTGCCCGCCATCCGGGCATCGTCCCAGCCAGACCAGGAAGATAAGGGGAAGAAAATTCCGTTCCGTTGGTGATCATTAGATCTGCGGGTTCCATCATTGGATGCGTTTGATCGACAGTACCTAACAGGTCTTTTTGCCAAGACGTGGCGCGGACAAGATAAAATCTGTGGACCTGCCGTGTAAGCGTGCGTGGCACCCATTTTCTGTAGCGATCTTGGCAACGGACAAAAATTGTTAGTGATCGCAATACATCAAATCGTCAGGTTGGTCCAATTGTGGTCTCGACGAAAGGTTCCTTCTTCTCCATCGATGCGATGGATTGTTTTGAGTTTCTGCGCCTTCCTACCCAAACCTTCCTCTATTCCTACCCCCTTGTGTGATTTGATCGTCACCAAGTCGCGTCAGCCTTTCATCGTCAGGAGTCAGTCTCCTTGAGCAGGCCACCCCTGCCAGTTTGCGACCGTGTAGCCAATGAGGATTGTTGAGGATGACAGAAACGGAAAGTGTGACAGGGTTCTTGCCAAAACAAAACGCGGAGCCTCCTTAGCGCCTTCCCCACCGTGGACGACATGCAATGAGTGACATCAATTGACCCTGAAAGTTCGTGTCTGTCGGGCGGGAGAGGACCGATCGGTGATCGAGATAACAAATTAGACGTAACTGCTTAAGGGAAAGACGGGATCGTCGATGCGACTTACCTCTGTTCGAGGTTCTCGTCACGTTTTCCAGTCCAAACTTACCTGATCTCGGATTGTCAGTCTAGCGCAGTTGGCCTGAACAGAAGCAATGAGCCTCCAGAGGCAACCAGACCGCAACTTCAAGTCGCCGTTCATCGTGCTTTCCAAGTTCTGGGAATATTGCTTGCATGTCCCCCATTGCACGGTTGTTGCTTCCTTGCTGAATTTTCTCATCTCCTACTGTCTCCCATGCTCGCAATGAGGGGTTCCCGCTCGCCACTCTTTTCGGGGATGATTCTCATAATCTCGGCCAAATCGTCGTGCCTGTGTGCTTGGAATTTCTTGACAGGAATAGAGGACCATGAGTCGTCTCGATAAGAAGAGAGAACGCCCGCATACGTGCAGCTGACGCCTGAACGCATGCGCGGTTCAACGTGCGCTCGTCGTGGCGGGGCAAACCAGACGGCATCTTTGCATGTTCATGCATTCTGACTCGAACCATTGCCACTGCCCTGAATCCAAGCCATTGGATGAATCGGTCGAGTGCCTTCTTCTCTTCGTCTTTCTCCTTCTTTCTCATCACGGCGACTCGCTTCACCTCTTTGCTCTGGCTCTTGGTTCACATCGTGTGGTGTCATGGCCTACTCCATCGTCCACATCGGCACCTGGACCTTTGTATGATTGATAGCACCAACGTCCGTCCTACGGTCCATTTGCAAATACCAGTTAGCCCTCGAACGGGACATTCAAATATCGATGCCACCTGCAATGTTGACCCTGACTGACTCTTCTTCATGGTTCTCTCACTTGCGTGCTCTTGTGTTGGTCTCTGATGGCTTAATCTGCTGTTATATTTCGGTCCTCACTCTGACTCTTGGCCTTTTGATGGTATCGATTCGTTTCAGAGATCTTCCGGGAAACGTTCACGGTGGTCCCCCCTGACGGACGAACATCCCACACGGACCCAACACATTCTACAACCCAGTCTTTCTGCATCGGTAACGTTTTGTACTCCAACCCGTGCTTCCAAACGGCGGAAAGGCCGCCACCGAGAGGTTGTATATTGTGGCCTGGAGATACAAGATGCGTTTTGTCGACGGTGGAAACTACTCCAACTCTAACGATGGATCGTCTTGCGCATATCGCTGGCCCAGGTAGGATACCTACCAGCGTGACCTTACCTATATCTTGGCTGGTCCACTTGAAGGAATGTTCTTCGTGACTGTTTACTGCGTCAAGCTAACGAGTCAGTCAGCAATCATACCTCCATGACGATGGGCAACGAGAGGCCAAACTGGTGAGTCTTACTTTCCTCTGACAGCGAACACGCAGTCATCCTCATCCACATCACCCATAGAAGTTCCATCAACAGATGATTGCGAGTCAACCGGTGTAGGGAGCCGAAAACGGGAAGCGAAGACCAATCATCCACCGTTGCTGACAATGACAATGAAGACAAAGGAACTCGTCACACAGGACGACCAGCGCACCGATCAAGGCCTTTGTCTGGATCGTAGTTGCAGGCAGACAGCCTGTGACAGGGAGACCGACTCCTGCTCCGATTGCCTAGTGACAAGCCCACAAAAGCCACCGCGATTACTCTGTAGAAGCCGCCGCTTCTACTCATCCAGCAAAGACTCGAGTTTGTACGCCCCGTCATTCGTGCCACATCCTAATCATTGCTCACTTTGTCCCACCTTGCTGTCATCCCCGCGCCGTCACTGCTCGTGGTGAGAACCGCATTATACGTCGAATATAACTATATTCGACTGCTGACGTTTCGTCGACCGAGATCTGTTATCACTCTTCTCAACGTCTCGCCCATATCAAGCTAGCCTTCCTCGAAGCAGTAGCTACAGTTCCTGATATACCGTAGTTTTCTAGCTCTGACTGAAGCAGAGCCACATGCTCCTCGGCGGATTCTGACTAACTTCAGGGTCGTATGTGGAGGTTGTGCTCGTATCTGCCGGCGCTTTGCTAACTGACGATGTGGTCCGACGGCGCATAGGAGTTCCCGGGGCGGTGGGGGCATCGGTGGAAGGATCTTGAGCACCTTCGCAACGATGGCGGGCGCGGCATCATCAAGTATATCTTCGGTGATCTTGGCTACTCCCTCGACGAGTGGACATCTGAGCAGCTTCGGGCGATTCTCGCAAAAGTAGCTGGCTTGGGTGCCTCGCGGTACGTGCTTGGAGGCCTGGCTTTTGCGCTTGGAACCACCTGTGATCTGGATCTTCACGCGATCGGTCAGCGCGCCACGAGGACCAACAGCAAGTAAAAGCCTATTCTTCCTGGAACTTATCTTGGTGCTTACTCGAGTCCGTTTTGCAATGGGTTGGGTTGCTTCCTGGTATCTCCTCCGCGGCGCTGCTGCCTGGAAGAGTAATGGGACATCCAGTTTCTTGCCAGGGCAGGGTTCGTCGCTATGCACTACTCATGCTCGACAGTACATGCGGGATCCTAGTGACCAGAGGTTCCTGGGGTTTTAAAGTCAATTATACCAGTTCAGGAGCTTCTTTCATGCTGGACGGTGATGCGGTGTGGCACAAGGCCTTTGGACCGAGAAGGCGATGCCATCCAAAGTGCAGCGAGTGCGGGCGTGTGTTGTGCGGGCAATTGACCCATCACTTGGCACTGCGAGATAGGTGGGGGTCGTTCCCGTCGTGGCCCATATCACCGCTGAAGGAGAACCATTTACAGCGGGTGCAAGATTGGTAACGTTAACAAGGTATGATTCCGTTTGCGAGAGGTACTTCTCACTCCACCCCTTCTGCTGCTGACCGGATGTACCTCTTGCCATTAATCTCAGCACATGTTATCAGACTAAAAATATGAGGTCTAACAGTCTGCCAGGTTCCTACTATGGGCAGGTTTTTATACCCCCAGCGCTATCCGATGCCGAGCCCTGGGCGATGCATATCCATTGTGACTTGCGTAGCAGAATTTCCAGCCCGCACACATCTTGCATCCCCATCAACGTTTCGAACGGTATAGTTTAAATACAGTACGTCACATTCGTTGGTATTACCATTTTCCCTTTTACTCATTTCTCGAAATGGTGATGTTTGTCCTCTTTCGCTTTTTGTTTTCACATTTCATAATCTTTGCCTGCTTCCTTTCTTTCATCGCTCGATTCTTCATTCCAACCTTGATACTACATCCGTTCCTGACATTAGGTACTGAATGAAAGTATCCTACTTAGAATACTGGTTTGTGACACAAGTCAGCATGCTCTTGTGTGGTAACAGAAATACGATACCCAACGTACGATGTCCCACAGCTCTCGTCAAACTTTCAAGGTCCTGGAGACCTCCTTTGTCCATTGTTTTTTTTGATCAAGTTGCAGTGTATTGCCAGTCGCATTACCCGGCTCCGTGGCCATTCTTGGCAAGCTGAGACAGTGGAATTTCTCCCACATGTTTGGATGGCCTTCCCAAAGCGAACGTCGCTGCTCCTTCAAAGACACCCATCGTGTTATGATACAGCGACATCACGCGCACTGTTTTCAGGTTCAGGCAATTTCGTCTTTGACTTCCAAGTCGCTGCTTCCATCACGGTTGGTGTGCCACTATTTTTCCTTTTCCATTCAGTCACCCTCCGACCCTCTCCTCTATTCGCAAACCGTCAGTCGCGGATCAGCAGGCATCCGGCATCTCTGGTACCCTACAAAGCGCCCAATTTTTGTCATATCCAAAGCAAAAGCAAAAGCTCACCTTGGAGGCGCAGGAACAGAAGTTGGTGTTATTCATTTCAAAGAGCGCATCACATTCAACAAGCGATCAGCGAGTCGACTTGGCAACCCTACTCCTACGCGTAGAGTCGTTTGACTAATCCCACACAACATAGTTTGGATGTGGATGGCTTGGCTTTCGGTTCAATTCCTCTGCCCCGAAACAAGGATGATGACCCGCGAGTCGCAGAGTCTCTCCCTTCTCTTCCTCAGCCCACCCATTATGAGCAGCAGTGGTCCGTCGCACCTTATTCCAGCCTTGACATCCCCCATAGACAGCCACCGACACAGTTCACCCCTGTTCCCCGCCCCGTTTCCTACAATCACCATTCGAAGCAAGTGCCCGCTGCCCCTTCTCATTCCACCTCTCCCAATCATTTTCAATTACCGCAGCTCGCCGCCGCCACCAATGCCGCGCCTGTGGCATCTGTGCCGGCCACCACACCCCCTCCTCTTCAGGTCCCTTACCCTGGCAAGGTCTGCTCAATCTGCCTCACCAGTTCTGTGTGGAAGAAGACAGCAGACCGCTGCTTTGGCTGTTGCAAAAATAAGGCGGGCCCCAAAAAGCTTGCCGCTGTCATCGAACGTGCTGCTCGCGGCATCGATAGTTGTAGCACCTGCTACAGCGAGGCCGATAGGGGAGATAACAAGCTTTGCACTATCTGCTACGAGCGTCAGAAGGGCAAGACCCAGAGGCACAAGGAAAAACAGAGAGCCAGAAAGGCGCGGGAGGCCGCTGAAGCGATCTTTAAAGGATTGGGAATTACCTTCAATCCAGCTGGCGAACCTGTTGCTCTTGATCCAGCTGTTGAGTCTCTAGGTGTTGTAATTCCATCCGTCCAGATGCCGGACATGGAGACGCCCGACATTCCAGCCCCGACTGCCTAAACTCCGACAGTGGGAATCTCGGCGATTAGACTTCAGGTTTCCCGCCCGGCAGCAGTTGAGCTCCACGCGGGATCTAGGTGTGTCTTGCGCAACGAATAGCAGGCATTTTGCGAGAACAAAGAGGTAGCCGCACAGAGAGCTACATCAAGCAAAGATATGTTGGGCGGGACTTGAGCAGCAAACAGGCAGCAGATTAGCAAAGGTCGAAAATCAGTTGTGGAGGAGCAAAGTTGTCGCCACAATACGCACAAAAGAGTGGAAAAGAAATCTGGTTTATGTTTGCGTGTTTTATGCTTGCGTGGAAGCTCTCTTAAAGATATCCTCGAATGCTCCTCAAACATGCACAGCGGCATGTTTACTCCTAGCAAGGACTGGGATTATTGAGCCCTGTTTGGTTTCATCATTGGAGTTCAAGCTTTTGCTTTATTTCGCCCTCTCAAGAACAACAGTTTGTTCTCACAGTACTAGCTACTACACATAAAAGCTCTGATATCACGTCACTTCATGTCTTCTGGTAAAGCGGCTGCGTTCTCTTTGTCTGCATGTTCATTAACTACGCGCGAGCTCATATGGAAGAGGAGTTGCAACCCACCAACCTTCCTCGTCTGGAGCAAGTTTTCTGTTTGCTATATATCAGTATATGCAATTTCCAACGCGTTTAAGCGATGAGCATTGGGCACCGGAGAATATTTAGTTATGGGGTGTATGGCTCTTGTCTGCGCTTCGACGTAAAGTTATTTCTGGTATATACAACGCATTTTCATACTGACGCGTCAAAGATTCGATGCGACGGCTTCATTGATCAACAGACATTGAAGATGGAGTCAGTGCGCCCGCTGGCACTGATCGAAGCGATCCTAAAGGAGAATCGCCATCTGATAGATAGCGCCGTCCTACACCAGTTACAAACGGTGCTGAACAACGTACGAGCCCCAGTACCACTCGTGCTCATCAAGAGTTGCAGCATCACGGCGTCCCAACATTCCAGCGTTCAGCATTATAATAACCATCAGAGGAGGTAGTTGATGGGTTGGAAAGTCCTTCCCAGATGGATCCCCGGTTTCCTTGTCGTTCTCAACTCCGCCATACCGTACGGCCTTCATGCAGAGTGGCATAAAGAGTTATGGTAGCAAGTGCTGTCCTTGTGAAGGATTGTATTGCTTGCGGTCTTGCTAGCCCACCTCTTCATTCGCTAGTGCGGTTTTTGGAACAAGTGTTCGGTCTGTTTGTATCGCCCTATGGTAGCACATATGAGGCTTCAAAAAACATATCCTTTGTAATATGTATCGTGACAAGGGTTGCGTTATTACTATATTACCAAGTTCGCTGACCAACTGTGCCGCATGCACAGCCTGAGGGCCGCTTCAATTTTGATTCAACGCAACAGCTTTTGCACCTTTTTGAGCATCGCCGAGAACTTGGCTACGACGAGGCAGTTTCCGTCTTTCTCTTCATTTTGTCTACCTTGCCCGGATACCAGCCCGGCAATGAAACCACGCGGAAGCTGCTTAGTTGCCTTGACTTGAAGCAGCCACTAGAAGTCAACCGCGTGCTTGCGGGGGTGATTGGGTTCATCCCAATGCCCGCACTTATGCGGCAGCGGCCCCTGAGCTTCTCGGATGTAAATGCCTTCTCGACCGCTCAAGTTTGACCCGTCAACACAACATCCGGCGTCAGAGATGGCCAGGAGAATGAGCTAGCCGTTCCTCAAAATGCTATTGGTGCTATGGCGCCTCCCACTTCTCGCTCACTTCCCCACCTCGTTCACGACCAGCAAGTTGCCTTCTCCGTCCCTAACCCGGCGTCTCCTACCACGATCCCTGGGGAAGAAGTCATTTACCAGCAACAAGTTAATGAGCCCACACCCAATCCTGTGATGATCCCTTACGAGAACCAGCTTCTTCAGCCCCCCTTCCCCCCTTCAGCTTCCATTCACGGACCGGCTCTCCAGATCCCCTACACCAGCGCCATCTGCACTAAATGCAACGCCAACCCTCGCTGGAATAAAACGGCGGTCCACTGCTTTAACTGCCTGGCAAATAAGCCGACGCCAGAGCAGGTTACTGCCATCATTGAGCGTGCTCGCCGGGGTCTAGGGTCATGTAGCAACTGCTACAAACCCGAGAATCGCGGTTCCGATAAGCACTGTCTTGTCTGCCACACCAGACAAGTCGGGAAGACACAAAGACACCAGGCCAAAAAGAGGGCGTAGAGGGCGCAAGCCGCCTTGGCTGCTCAGCAAAACGTTCAGCAGATCGGAGTTCAGCAAGCTGGTATCTGTGGTGTTGCCGCCCCCGGTGTCAGTATTGCGGAAGCCACAGGATCCGCGGGACATCAGAGTGGTGTTTGGGCGGGAGCGGGCAACTATACAAGCTACGGATGCGCCGTTCCATAGTGTTACCTGAGTGTCAGGGGCCCCAGAGGACAAAATCACCCGGGTTACGGAGGCGCTGGACGACAGAATTATAGCGCCGGAGCAGAGCCTGTTCAATACCCCCAAACCGCCAGCGGCACAAATGTCCTATGAGCAGATCATGATCCTGTTACTATTGTTTGAAGTTAGCAGCTGTTTCTTGGGCTCACCCGAATATTGGAACTCCCTATGGGTTTTCATTTTTTATACATATTCTTTTCTGGTTTTCTGAACTTTTTACAAGGTACTCGGATACGATCTAACCTCTCTACCAACTCTCCGCCTGGTATGCTTCCATCATCCTTCGGTCTTCTTGTTCCTAGACTGGTAGTATAATGCCTGTTCTCCTTTGATAATTACCTAAGCAGAGGAAATCGAGAAAAGGGGTAGTTAATCCTATTGTTCTAGAGCTGTGTCATGACCACAAAGAATGACAGATAAAGACTCCTTTGTCCGAGCATAGAATCGACGAAATAAGATCGATATCGGTCCTTCAACCATCAGCAGACTAATAAGACATCCGATTGATACCACTCAGCACGGTACCGACCGCACCTGCGCCGGGTGGCGGACCCGATCCGCCGCCACTTCCATCACCCTTCGGAGGGCCACCACCGGGACTGCCTCTAGGTACCGAATCCGTTCCCCTCGATTTTGCCTTACGGCCTTTCCTTTGACCGGACTTCCGCAAAGCGGCATTTGCCTGCTTGTATCGGAAACAGCCCTCACAAAGACCACCATCGTCCCTCGCGTTCTTCCGATAGCAGTTTGAGCATGGCTCCAACCCAGCTGCTTCGCGAGCATCGAGACCATCCCGGATATACTGCGGCATCTTGTTCGCCAGGCAGTCTGCGCATTGCCGGACTGAACGACCTTTCTTCCAAACACTCTTGGGAGGGTTGTGGATGCAGGGTACGTGGACCCCTTTGAGCCGCCTTCCCTTACAAAGGCGGCGTGTGGCCGGCGCGATGTTGGTATGACCCTGCGACTGCTGGACCAAAGATGAAACAGCCGGCAAGCCTGGTTGATAGGTAGGGGCTACAGTGCCTCCTTCACCGAGGTTAGATTGGTTCAAGGAGTTCTCGGCAGCAAGTGGCAAGGGCGTATTGGGGGATATATGTGCTCCGACATTTTGGGTTCTCGCCGGGTCGTCAAAGTTGCTATCGTAGACGGCGCTGTTGGGAGGTTGGACAACACGGCTAGTAACCGGACGATGACGCCCACTGTCGGTATCCAAATTTCTACCTATTTATATTGATAGGTATCAAGTAATCCCCTTCGTCGCAGACGTTAGCCCTTCTATTGTAATTCCACTTGTTTTTCTCGCTCATATTTGATTGTTATTTTAGTCTAAAGGTACCAGCTTCAATGCGGAGTCTGGAGGTGCGTATAGACCTTCAACTTCTTTTGCTTTGCTCTTTTTATCTTTCTCTAAACCATTTATCTAAAAGTACTCAGACAGGTATGATATCGCGTTCTCCCCTATGCCTGGAGTTGATCCTCTTCAGCGAGCATCAACTCATCCCTCATCGCTCCCTTTTTCCTTAACCTTTATATTAGCAACCTAGCTAATACGCCATCTGGTCGACGCCGCTGAACACGACACCAACAGCTCCAGCACCAGGAGCCGGGCCCGATCCACCATTCCCACCACCATCTCCCTTGGGAGGACCACCACCCGGCCCGCCCTTCGGAAGATCATCACCCTTTCTGCCCCTACGGCCTTTGCCCTCTCCTTGCCTCCTCAGCTTCGAGTCGGCTCGCTTGGCTGCGAAGCACGCCTCGCATAAGCCACCGTGAGGCCGTGCCTGCTTCCGATAACAGTTGGAGCAAGGCTCCAGTCCCGCCGCTTCTAGGGCGTCCATACACCTGCGGGCTTCTTCAGAGGGCTTATTGGCCAAGCAGTCATGGCACCGTCGGATATTTCCCCTGGTCTTCCAGACCCTGTTGGGAGGGTTGTTCACACAGGGTCTGTGCACACCGTTACGGCGCCTGCCCTTGCATGGGAGGAATCCGGGGGCTGGCGCAATGGGGATCCGGAGTGTATTTGTGCCCTCGTTTGGGCGAATTGGGCCGTTGTTGCCGATGACGTGGTTGCTTCTGCTGGGGCAGTTGGTGATCATATTTGGGTTGTTGGTCCAGACGGGGTGGATTGTAGTGTTAACGGGGTGTATAGGGGTATTGACGGGATGATTAGTCGTATTGACGGAGTAATCGGTGGAATTGACGGGGTTACCAGTGGTTTTCACGGCGTAATTGCTCGTGCTAACGGGGTAATAGGTGCCTTGGGGGTTGTAAAGGTGGTTTTGGGTTGAGAAAGATTGCGCAGAGGTTTGAGAGACTGCGTTCTACGCAAGTCCTCCCGTTCCCTGAGCGCCGTCAACCAATGGGGCTGTGACGAGTTGACCGTTCGCAACGCGGCCGAGTCCAGCCTGAACTGGCAGGGTGGAAGAAGCGCGGAGAGAGTCATGAGCTCTCTGAACCACGGCTATAGCAGAAGGATTCTCTCTGCTGGCTTCGCCCTGATTCTGGTTCGAAGCTCTCAGTCGGGGGTCAATCGCATCGTTGCCCGCGCCATCATTAGCGTTGGCATTTGCCTGGTCCGCCATGTCGATTCACGACGAGGCCGATGGTGCTTTGATCGGGTGGTCAGCTACTCGTCAAATCCCTCAGAAATGGGTGTGGGCTTTTACCTCTAGAGGTAGGTTTGCCGCGACCCCGCGTAGCTCAAGTGGCCGCAACTTAGCACTGGCCAAACGCTGCTGCCTCTAGGTGCCCGTCAAGCTACTAGAACTCTTCGATGGGCTCAGGATGTTAGGTATCTTAACCTGTGAGGATGCTTGGTCCCTGAGCAGAGATGTGCGAGGTAGGACAAGGACAGGAGCAGCGAGGAGTTTTTGGTTCGATGGGAAATAAGGCCTAGAAGTGCCTGAGGGGTGGGTGAAGGAAAGGTGAATGGACAGTGGTCGCTTCATTAGTGAAATTGCGGTGGCATCCACTGGACACAGCGGCTGGCCAGGGCGCCACTGGAACGCTAGGGCCTACTTGGAGACAAAACCTCAGGAAAACAGAACAGTGGTAAACAGCAATCTCATCTTAGCTCCTGGTCTGGATTTTGTTGGCGCCAACTACCGAGTTTTAATGCATTTTCATTGGCCGGCTCCCCGACTACAAGCTCAGACACTCTGCGGCTCGGTTCCTATTGTGTCCATTGATTTTAGTCCCTCAATAGCAAACGAAGTGGATCCCCTTTTTACTTGACATGTCATTGAATCCTTCGGTTTGATGTAGTCCGTCTAGTTCTCCACTGAGATGCCCAAATTGGAGTCCGCCTCGTGCTCCAGGGTTAGCAATGAACAGCTTTGACCTCTATATAAGACCCTATCGATTTTGCTCTTTCCATCTGAGGACCTCCATGTACCTACACTGGTAACCTACCAACCGACTTGACACGAGCTTGAAATCTCGAGCATCCCGCACAGAAACGGTACATCCCAAGCGCAGCTCGCATTTTTCGCTATGCCGGACAACCATGTCGCCGACGGCCTTGATGCCAATGTCAATCTCCCGGACGCTGATGTGAGTGAATCAGTCCTTGATGTCGCGATCGTATTCTCATTTAATTCGTCTCTAATGCCGCATCCAGGACCAGAGCCTGGCCGACAACCAAATGCAAAACACCATCGCGTCCGCACAGCATCTTCACACTATCGGAAATCATAACAACAATGTCTACCAAAATATCGTAGATGTCGATGAACAACAGGCCAATGTCTATGGCCAAGATATTGAGCAAAGACACGACGCCGTTGGGATTCATCCCAACCTTCCCCAAAACATTCTCGCCGTGGATACAATGTCACAGGAAGAGCTTGTCGCAGCTCTAGAAGTCCTGTCGGCCACAAACCTTCCCGCAGAAGCGGTTTCCATCGACGTGGAGATCGTCGAAGCTATTATCGCGGCAACCATCACATTCCTCCACCATCAACACACCCAGTGCATCCGTTTGGACGAGCTGACGGGCGAACGCTGCACTGCTCCCGCCTAGAAGGTGGGAGCAAGGCTTTGCTTCTCTCATCTACACAACCGTCCCGGGATCAACCTCCAAGTCGACATCCTGATTCGGCAGATTTGTGGCCACGGTACTTGCTCTGGATGTTACATCTTACAGGAAGCGGAGAGCGGCATGCTCTGCTTCGAGTGTTGGTACAAGAGTTTCTTGCGCACTGAGCGCCGCAAGATTCGCCAGGTGATCCGTTGGTCTCGAAACATCTTGAACGCATTCCAGCTGTTGCTCGCTGCCTTGGAGCACTAGGACGACGATAATGGAGGTTGCTGGTGTTGGAATGAGCTGTCAATGGATTGTATGCGAAGGGTCGGCAATGGATCAACGAAGCATCAGGGATACCAAGTGGGAGAATCAGAACGGATTCTGTCACGGCAGCTTGGGTGATGTGATGGGAAGTTACAGCGATAACGTCTTTTAGTAGAGGTAGTTCAGTGGAAATAGCAATCAGTCGAACCAGTAATCCTTTCTAGATATCAAATGGACAATCGGACATGGACCGCTCAGCCCTATATATTACCTCTTGTAGCTGACTGGATTACCTCTCGAGTTTGCTATGCTCCCATGGTAAGTTCATCAATTGACTCATTTAGGTGGTTGTGGCTGTTCCACTTGACAAGCTTTCTTGACTCACATCAGCAAGCTTTGCGATCATTCGGATGGCTTTATATCTTCATGCTATATGAGGACCAGGCGTACACTCAAATCATCCAACACATAGTCACATTTCTTGGTTCCATCCACAGGAGAACCAAGCAGCTGAACTCTCAGTCATGGGGATCAGTCATCCATAGCCGACATGGATGACCGGGTGATGCGAAGCGCGAGTCTCACAGTCAACACACAATCGAACAAGTCATTCCAGTCATTAAGTCCACTATCTTTCAGCAGCACCAGGTTCATTGTTCCTTTCAACTTTGGGATATGTTCGCTTTGCTCGCGTCTTCTGCAATCATTCGTCCCAAGACTCTGGGGGTGATATAGTTCTAAGTTTGCTGTGTCTATGCTAAGAAAGGAGTGTCTTGCTTGGCTCAAAGACAATTGAAATGTCATATTCAAGGTTCGTCATCCAACCATCTCCAACTTAACTTAACCCATGGATTGGTTTTTCTTGTCGTTAACACGACTCATCCGATTGAGCGGGATTACAGGAGGCTTTAGGGTCTTGATCTGCTAGCATGCAGCGTCACCATGGACGAACCCATGCAGCGAACTTGCTCACTCAGGGCACTTTATCGCAAAACCGGACACAAACTTGGGGATATTTTGGAATTCAATCAACAAAAAGATGTCAATCCATACTTGCAACGTCCCTCTTGTTGTTCAATTCAGATCATGTTGAAACTGCGAAATCGATGAGTGTCCTTATACGGGTAGCTTGGCCGTAGTGGGTCCGTTTCGTGGCCTGTGGATATCGTTGCTGCAGGGGCATACGAGGCCAAATAGCGCTTCCCTTATAGCAATTGGCACTTCCCAGTCTTTGATGGACGTTCCCCAGCTCAAGCCCCTGAAACCTTCCAAGTTGCCTTGGTCTACTGACCCAAATGAGCATGCTTCCTCTTGCCCCTTCCCTCGTTCCTCAGTTCAAGGTTATTCCTGCCCATGTCCACGCATTCCTGGCAAAGGCCACCACGCGGGCGAGCATCGTTCCGATAACACTTTGAACAAGGGTCGATCCCGACAGCTACTCGACTCTCCATACTGGCTATGAGTTCCGCGTTGCGCGCGTTGGCCAAACAATCCAAGCACTGAGTGGCACTTTTCTTCCAAGTCTGGCGTGCAGGCGTGTTCTTGCATGGACGGCGAATACCTTGTTTGCGGTAGCCTCCGCAGGTGGGCCAAGGGTCAATGGCATCAACGGGAGAGGGGATTTGGACGGTCGTGGTTGACTGTTGTTTGGCCGCACCGTTGTCTGCGAGGATCTAGCCACCGTCGTGTTAGTCGAGCAGTCTTGCACGCGGTTTATCAAGACAACAAACCTCGTTTCCATCGAGCTTGGCGCCATGTACATCCGCCTCCTTGCAACCCGGGCTGAAACGATGGAAGGATCTCAAGAGGCGCTGTATGTGGCGCCTAATTATATCGATGGGGTCTTCAATGCCAACAGCTTCCTCGAAGAAGTGCGACATGTTGGCTTGTTCATCTTGGAAAGACTAGAGAGGTACGCGGAGGTCAGCAAAGGATCTGACTTCTGGACTGCCGGCTGATAGGAACTGTAGTGCGCATACCTCGACGGGCTCAGTGACAGAGCCGCGTTCAGTAATAGGTCCGGTATGGACCCAAGCATCTTCGTCAGGGAACCCCAGACCCAAAGGGTCGTTGGGATCCATGACGGTTCAAGTTTTCGAATCTTTCTTTTCAACTTGGACTTGTCGAGATCCGCCCCATCAGCGGCAGTGATTGTGTTTGGTGATCTGCTACACAAAAGAGGTAAAGGATGGCTTTGAATGCGTCCAAGTTTGACGCGTAAAGACCTAGAGAAGAGTTAGGTGGAGCGCAAAGGCTGATTTGCGATTGTGAAAAATGCACCAGTGAAGGGTCTAATGGCTGCTTTCGAGTCATTCCGATGTTGGCTCTCATCTCATCAATTTGGTGAGGGTAATATGTTGGGAGATCTCTTTTTACTTGTCCTTCGCAAGTGACAGTGAGCTTTGACGGTTCCATATTGGTCAAGGATGAAGTATATACGCCTACTTCCCGGGGAAGTTCAAGGTTGGCTGTACGTCACTTGGGACAGCCCCGTGGGGCTGGCATTCTGTTGTGAGCATCCATGTTAGGGCTCATTGCCCGAAGAAGAACTCCGGGGGTCAAGTCCCTTCACTCGTCCGGGCTGTCGAAACGGGGCAGATGGTTATGCTAGGAGGTAAGTCCCTCTTACTGTCATACCTTATATAGAGGTACCATACCTACCTAGGTACCTATTTGCAGTCTCCTTCCCTTCGTTATTACAACCACCAGTCATCCGTCTTCTCCATCCTCTCACGAAAAGCCAAACAAGCACTGAAACCTTCGATCACGACTACAAATTCCATCAAAGTAGCCTCTTCGACGGTTCGACCTACCTAGGTAAACATGGTAGATCACCAGCATAACGACATGGAAGCCGTCGACGGGAACAACCCTCACTCTTCTCTATCTCTAGAAAATTAGGCCGCCGCTTCGCAGCAAAGGTGAGTCAAGCTCTCATCAGCAGTAGTCTCAAATTTGCTCCATGGCCTCTGACACCCGTAACAGTCTCCACAGTCCGCCAGCAACAACCAAGCAAATCTACAACCCAATAGGTACCTTACAATATGGCGGATAACACCAACGACATCGGCGCTCAGCCCGGTGGTGCGCACAACCAGGCCGCCATCGTCCAGCCACAACAGGGTGATGATGACATCCACCCTGAGATCCCGCCTCTAACCGAGGAAGTTCGGGCCGCCCTCATCATATCAGCCAATTCTGATCCCCCAATCCAAGCCCGGGACCTCGATACCAAGCTCTTACGGGCCATTATCGCCGGCATCGCCAGGATGGTCCACGCACGCAATGGCCGATGCCGCCATGTGGATGAGGTCACGGGCGAACAGTGTCCAGCTCGAAGGTGGAAGGCGGGTGCGCGAAAATGCATCAGCCACCTCAAGAACCGCCCTTCAGTAGACAAGCAGCTCTTGATTCTGTCAAAACGGGTGCAAGGCCACGGTACCTGCTCGGGGGATTACGTCTGGAAGAAGAGGGATGATGGGACACTCTGCGACATCTGCGCGAGGAAGAATGCCCTCCGCCGGGATAGAGCTGAGAGGTGGCATTGGGTTGTTTGGACTCATTTAGTGTATAACTGAAGAAAAAACAGGACATATGTATAGCCGTGTAAGACTAGGTAGTTTGTTATATACTTCTCCTGTCTCCCTACTGTGCAAGGTCATACATTGTTGCTCATCAAGATTGACAATCGTTTGCGCATTTTACTTTACTCATCTTCGCGATCGCAAGTCTCCTAAAGTGAGTGATTGATGACTCCAAGCCTAAGACAAGCTTTGCTTAGCAGCCAAAAGGATGCTTATCTCTCCGTGCTATAAAACACCGTCGCGCCCAACGAGAACTGGAAGACAGAATTGAACAAGAACGAGTCATTCGTGGAGGAAATGGCGACTCGAACCTATTAATGTTCACAAAAAACGAAATCCTACCCCATTGTCCTGCTCAGGTCATTGTTCGTGCTCTTTATAGCCGTCTTTCATTGTCCATTTCAGCGGCTTGTTCCTTTGTTGCGCATAGGGCCTTTGTGATGGGCCCGATGTGCTCGCCCCTTCCTTTTTCTGTGGTATTCCATACACAGTTGGTTGCCATTACAAGAGGCAAAGCATGATATTGCGATGTCGCATTCCACGAGAACCGGGAATGAAAGCTCGTCGTTGGGATTGTTTACTTGCTCCTTAGCGGTGCATGCAGGGCTGTGCGCTAACATTATTTGCGTAACCTAGCAGACTTACAGGGCACGTTTAGGATAGCCACTGTTAGCGGGTGGGGTCCCCACGCATGGATCTCTGTAGCGAACTCAACTTGTACGCTCGCGTCGTCGTCAAGAAGCAAGATGATAAGGAAAAGGAAAAAAATCTCCCAAGACGATGAAAGAAACCTAATCCTTTTGATATCGAGGAGCTAACGGAGATTTTTTGAAATCGGAAAGGCGTCAAATTGACGAGTGTCCCTGCCCTGGGCAATCGCGGTCCGGGGCCATTTGCACCAGCTGTGGCTGGGAAATGCTGGCTGCAGGGGCATGCACGGCCGCAGCGCTTCCCCTCGTAACGGCTCACGCTTTCTTTGACGGGGCCACGTTTCGATCGCAGCACATTTTTGGACCCTGGTCACGAAGTCTAGCAGCTGACCGATACATCTGCGATCTTTATTTCTTCATCTTCCACAGCGCTCCATGGTTCTTCCGCTACCCGGCGTAGCCGTACACAGCAAAAGCTGGTCCCGTCGCCGACCCGGTAGCCACCATTCTCTACGATCGATCATGTTCGCACATGTGCCGAGCCCGTACCTCAAGATATGCCACAGCCGGCGAACGACGGGCGACATAACCAGTTTGGCATCTGGATCTCATCCACATGCTCACCTCCAACGAAGGCAAAGAACCCAAGCGCCCGGCGCTCATACCTCATATCCGGCATGCCGACAAGAACGAATGCAGGGGAATAAACATGAATGACCTGGAAGAAGAAATTGACATGGAAAACTTCATAACACAGGAGAAGGCCGGGAAACATCATTCTTGAACTCACCCCGTGAACCAAAACGGTATATGTGTTCAGACTCAACCACACTGTCAACATTTCTCCCTGCCACTTCGGTGTTTACTGCCCTTTGCTGGTAACTACCCGGTCATATCATCTGTGAGATGAAGCCGAACATATCGAGTTCCCCCAGTCCGGTTGTTCACAACCGCAAACTATCGCAATTCACGCACAGTTGATGATTTCGCCCAAGTACGCTGAATTCCGCCACTGGACGAAGGACATTGACCAAGACCGTGGGATAACGAATGGCCGTACTGTACGCTGTTCTTGTCTACATTATCATGTGAAAAGCGTCGCTGTTCAGCGGGTTATGCCTCTTAACCAAAGTTGAACAGTCTATAACTGGTATGGTTCCCCTATTCGTCGCTTTTCCTGTTGTTTTGTATACTGTTCCGCTACACACCAACATGTGAACAAGCTCAGTCTTCGGTGGGCTGGGTCGGCTAACCGGAGTTCAACAGTATATAAGAGAAACAATTCCTATGTTCATTTCTATGGACCATAATATTGTTCGATGCTCCTATACAAGAGCAGCTGAATAAGCTCGGTGTTCGGTGAGCTGTACCGGTTGACCTGCGTTGGGCAGCCTGTGTGTGGAATGCTTCCTCTGTTCGTGGCTGTTCACCCTCAGACTCGCAAGGCAGTGGATTTGAAAACTGGCCCAGAGTGTCGCTATTCCCATCGCATAAAAGGCAGGTCAGGATTTCCTCTGGAAAAAAATCTTTTCTTCCTGTTCCATCACAATCAACGATCTCGACCCAACGTCAAGCAAGCACAAGCATCCAATCACACTCACACACCAAAACATATCACCCATCCACCCACTTCAAGACTTCTTCATCATGTCTAACAACACATCCAACAACATGGGCAACTGCAACCAGGGAACTACTCCCACAACACCCATCGCCCAAAACAATCAGGAACAAAGGGCCGACGACACTCACCAGCGGCAGTCAACCATCCCCCCCATCAACGTCTTCAACTTCAACTCTCCAATCGACAAGTAAGTCCCTCAGACTAACAATCAACAATATGAATGCATGTGACATGGTAATCAACTAACAACCGTCACAGAGGCATGCACGCCCAAAACCCTCAAGACCAGGGCCAGGACCCCAATATGGTCTCCCCACCGCCTTACCTGGATGACCCTTTCAACCCCATCCACTACCAGCATCTCTCCCACATAAAAAACTCTTGAGGACGTTTTCGGCGACTATCCCGTCGACTTCGAGTCGCCCCTTACCTTCGAATACGCGAGCCATCCCGCAGTTCGCAACATTTTCAGCCCAATCAACACGATCGGCAACCTCCAGCAAGCCATCGACGCGGCCGCTGCTGTCCTAGACGCCAACTTTGACCGCTGCACCCGTACCACCAGGGGAGTTCAGTGCACTCGCTTCCGCTAGAGGCAGAATGCGAGGTACTGCCTGACCCACCTTTGGAATCGGCCCGGCCCCGAAACTATGCTGGAGATTTATCGCCGCAAGGCACTCGGCTATGGACCCTGCTCAACGGACTTCGCCTGGATGCCAAAGGAGACCGGAAAGCGATGCGATCGGTGCGCGGAGAAAGTGAGAACCCGGAGGGAGAACCGCTTGTCGGCAGCGGCGGAGGCGGCGGCGGCAGCGGAACAGGCTGCCCAACAATCCCAGGAGGAGGGAGCGGATGCCAGCCAAGTCGCCTCTACTGACGACTCCATGATGTCGCGAAAAGAGACTGCCGCCCCCCAACTTTGAGACATCAGACCTCATATATGAAGAATCAGACTATCAATTGTAAGTACCTCCTACCACATGATATATGAGCCATCGACCTTAACTAATATTGGATGATGTTTAGGATGCCAACAGCTTGTCTGTGATTCGGAAATAACACTTCTTCAAAGTTGCTTGGTGGAAAGAACGGAGGGAGACAGCAGGTAAAAACGGGTCTATTAGTAAGGAAAATACTGGTCATGTCAGATACAAAACATCCAGATAACTTACAGTGACCCAACTTGCTTGCATCTTGGCTGCTACCAATCTGTTCTTGTGACTTCGTTCCACGTGATAACTGCACCTAAATAAACTTGCAACTTGCCAACATTCAAGATACTTTATTCTAGGTATATAATGAAATCCGTTATGTCACTGCCAAAATCCCTTCCGTATTGAATTATATATATTCTGATCTTTGCGCGAGGCGATACTGTCTGCGGCGTCGGTTGCCTAGTCGACGACAACGGAGATAGGTTAAGCTACGATAAGCGTAAGCACAGCCTGAGTATACAGGGCACAGCCCTTCCTCCCTCCTCAAAGGCGTTAGGAATAAGCCACAGTCACTTGCGGCTTGATATCCTAAGACAATAAGGTTGTCACTGCATACAATACCTTTATGGTGGTATCGTATATACATTTATACCGGCAGGCCAACCTAAATTCAACGAATGAAAGGAAGTAGAGCCCACTAATCCTGCCGGCAATACAGGTACTCAACCGGCACGCACGGAGGTAGGTTTGGATGGACCCTGGGATGGACCTAAACTCTAGCTTTACCACGGCCCAACCTTTCAACCTGCTCTTTCCACTTTGTTCCGGAAGTCCTGAAACGTCAAACCTACAAAACATTTGTTCGCTCGTTCTTCCATCCTGGAGTCGCCTGACAGTACGCGCAAAGTAGAAACATCTCGGAACAAAGAAATCGTATCGGACATCCAGTCCTCATCAGGCATGTCCAGAGGCAAGAAGAAGAAGAACCCCCAGGTCGCCGGCGCGAGGGACGACTCGCTCTCACAGAGCCAAAGCCATAGCAACCACGGAGTTGCCAGCAATGTAATGGTCAACGGACCTACAGGCAATCAATTTGTCCTCGGGTTAGTTCTGTTTCGTCTTGCCATCGTAGGACTGTATTACCTCAGCCAGGGCACTGCTGACATGGCAACAGCGATCATCACTGGCACCACCAAGGCCCCGAGAATGGCCAAATCCCAATTGTCCCCCCTGCCCCTCCGAGCAACAACCCTTCCAGCACCTACCTGCCCCTGGTCATGATGACCACTTCCCCAGTATTACCACAAATGCCCCCCTCACCGCCAATGCCCCCCCTGGCCCCTCTATTCATCATTACCAGCCTCTGGACCATGGCCACGATCCTGGTCACCAGAACATGTACCACAATGTCCATCCTTTCATGCCGCCCAATTCCTCTGGTCCAGTTCCTGAGCACAACGCCGGCATAGGCCAGAACGCCATTCCAAGCAACACATTCCAGGACAACGGACACATCCATGTGGGACAGGATCCGTCTTATGCGCAGGGTGAGCCGTCATTTGTCAACTTGCCACCGAACGCCGGGCTCGCTCCATCGGCTCTTGAACCACACCAAGAGAGGATGAACCATGCCGTCACTGCTCATCAGACCCAGATCTACCCCTTCGGCAACGATCATCCTATGGGATCCAACCAGCCAGCTTTATACCAGCACACTTTGAGTCACACCGCTCTCAACCAGTACACTTCGAGCCAACATGCTTCGAGCCAGGATGTTATAAACCAGTACGATTCGGGCCAGCACGCTTCGAGTCAGAACCCTTCAGTCCAGTATGCTCTCAGTCAGCAAGCTCTTAACCAGCACCAGCCAACTATGAACCTCCCAGCGCCTAACCACCAGCAGATGCACTTACCGGTTCATATTCCCGGCTATGAGGATCAAATTGACCCGCCTACCCCTCATCCCCAGGCAAACCATCCGGCCGTCCTGGCCCTCGGAACCATTAGGGTCAACATGGCGGATGGAGATATCAGAAACATCATCAGGGAGGCAGCGGATGTGTTGTACGCCGGAAACGGCCAGTGCAGGCGATATTCACGGGACAGGAATGGTGTAGAGCAGCGCTGCACCGCACGCGTCTAGAAGGCGCCTCGCGGCTGGTACTGTTTGGCCCATCTCGGAAACCGTGTTAGCCTCGAACGCCAAGTCGAGATCCTGCTCCGCAAGTCTCGTGGCGAAGGAACTTGTTCTGGCGATTATGCCGCCACACCTCGCGATGACGGAAGGTTATGCGCGCGCTGTAATCCGAATAGGCACTATTAGGTGCAACACCAGGCGTCTAGAATAAGGCCGCGTTCGGTAGCGTAGTACAAATTTACCGTACTACTGCCTTACTACACAGAGTCTACAATCACACACCTACCTGTATATAATTAAAGCATGCTAAGACCGGGCTTCAAAAACTCCTTACTGCGCTACGTTCGTTAATATTAGATTTTGGTTCTTACTGGTACATTCTTTACTATACTAGGTGGTTCTCGATTTTGAGTAGTAGGGCAGTGAGGAATGTAGTACGAAATCATCCAAATCCTAACCCTCTAATTGGTCGAATCGATGATTTAGAGAAGGTATAAATAATTGTAGATACTTACACTGTAAGTATGGTTTATTTCTGAAATTTTAGGTCTTTTTCAGAAATTTTCAGAAATCCTGAAATTCAGTAAATTGCGCTAAGGAAATTGATCTGTACACACTCAACCCATACAAGCCCACCTTTTCAATTCTATCAACTTTATTAATAATTAACAAAACTATACGAAATCAATCGCAATCGACTTGTAGAAGCTTTAAGAACCCCCTTACAATGCCTCCTACTTAAAACTAAGCGATTTATCGCCAATTTCAACTACGCGCACGCCCTATTAGCAGCGCCCCCTAGGCCAACTATCGCTATTACAATTAAAACCAAATATAGAACGTCACCCGTATACGCGAATATTTCGATTGTTATAATAATTACTAACGCTATTAAATTAATAATTTTATTTGGAATAATAAAGATACTTGCTAATATACTTTTATCTTATTACCCGAATAAATAGAAAAGATCTATCTCCTTACAATTAAAGTAATTCTTTACAAAAGTAAATTATTTAATACCCTTAATAACGCTACAATAAAAAGTTTTATTTAAGTAATTAACCTAATATATACCCCTCCTTCACGTAAAACGATTTCAAATATCTACTTTCCTACAATCTATAATAAAGTTAAGCTAACCGTTAATAACCAAATCGCTCGCTATAATCAATTTAATATTATTTTTAATAAATCTAACGATTACACTAGCCGTCGTATCCTCAATATTTCAATTCATCTACCCAACAAAATCTCTTTTTATTAGAAGAATATTTATACTAGCATTACCAAACACACTACTAGCAATATTACTACTATAATCTTCGAAGAAGCTAATTATATTATTTAAAATTAATAGAACAAAATTACTACCTTCGTAATAAATATATATAATAGAGCTCGTCTCGCTAATACTCTATTAATTAAAAAGAACGAATTGAAGTATATTATCCTAGTCCTTTATAACTCTTACAATTTCTAACTACTTATTAAAGATATACTAGCGATAGAGCCGTTTAAATCTATTATTATATTTATAACCCAATTAATTACTTTCTTCAAAACTTTAAAGTTACAACTCTTAAAACTTCGTATATATATAATAGCCGAACTTCACAAACATATTTTAATCTTAGTTTCGTACGTTATATTCCCTTTTTCTTACTAATTTATATACAAATAAAGAAACTAACATATTACTAATATAATTATTCGATAGGGTTTATAATATAAATCTATCCTATCAATCCAAAAATCGAAATATACCCTTATTACATTCGCTTGTAATATACGTAACAACGTTTATTACAATAATCTAATTAACGAAAGCAATCCTAGTAATCCTATCCGTTTCAATGCTATACTAAAAATTATTAAGAATATTATCTTTTAGGGCGCTCTCAATAACTTTCAATAATTTATTTAATTAATGTATAAAACTTAAATAATATTAGAATTTAACAAATCTACTATAAGCAAAATTATCCCGCAATAAATTAAAATCTAAAATTCTTAATAACCTTATAACCTTCTTTAAAATATAATACCTTATTACTAAGCTCAACTAATTACAATCTACACAACAAAAAGGAATAAACAAATCACCGCTATCAACTAACTTACCTTCTTTCTTAACCCGAATAATCTAACAATCTGAATCGAAAATATCCAACCTACTATACCAATTAATATCAACAACCAAATCTACACCTTCTTAAACCAATATAGCACTACAACTAATATTAAAAGTAATTTATTAATTAAAAAATTCATACTCTATATAGCTAAAAATAGCATTTTTACCCCCCATACCGAAGTCTAGCAATATAACCTCCAACCTATTACTTTCTAAAGTTACTACCGTAACTATAACTCACAACTCTACTTACTAACTAATTAATTACTTCAAACGCCCGCCAACAATATACCTTCTAAACGTACCTTCTGAACAATAAACTATATCGAAGGACTATTATACAATTGTCTAATAATTAATAAAATAAATATAGTTTTATTTATCTTTATAAACCACAAGGCTCTCGATACTACTTATATTCCTTTCGTTGCCTTACTAGAAGTAGAAAGAAAGCAAATCTTTAAAAAAGTCGAAGACCGCTTGTATATAAAGATATATAATAACAATCTCATTACTTAAAACTATAACAAAACCCCAATATATTAGGATTATTTTTATTATAAGGTAGAAGGAGGTTGAAAAGACAACTCGATATAGCTAATTTAGAGGTAGCTAATTTATATATAACCATAAAATTATAGTCAAAATACATATATTTCAACCCTATCCAGTCACTAGATTATATATATAATACCTAGATTGATTTATTATATAGGGATTTGGCACGTGTGCAGTCACGTGTGACAGAAATATTAGTAACTTTCCTTTCTTTTTCCTTACATTTTCGTTCCTTACATTTACCCTGAATTTCACATCCACCACTAACTTACAGCGATGCAAACAAAAATATAGCTAATTTGCCGAACGCTCTACTTACTATAAACCGAACCCTGCAAATGTAAATACCCTCTAATTTTTTCCTACGCTACCGAACGCAGCCTAATAACCAGCAGATACCTATGCAGCAGCCAGCTCTTATCCAGCATCAGGTGATTGTTCAGAATGCGGCCCCTATACAGCATCCGGCCCGTTTCCAGCACCATGTTCCGGAGGTGCCTGTTCTGGTTCCTGTTACCGGCGCAGCGGGCCCAGTGGGAGACCACAGTCCGCCCACGCCCCATCCAGAGGCCAACCACCCCTCTGTTGTGGCACTTCACAAAGTCGATGGCCTCGACGTAGGAGTCGTCAGGGAAATTATCAGGGCCGCAGCTGCGGTTATGCATGCTGGTAATCCCCAATGCCGCAAGATCCTTTTCAATCTTGATGGAGTCCAGGTACCTTACGTTGCACCGCGAGTTCCTACCTCTAGGAGGCGCTCCGTGGTCGTTCTTGCCTCCAACATCTCGGCAATTGCCTATCTCTTGCCGCCAAAATCACAATTCTGGTACGCAAGTCCCGCGGTGAGGGGACTTGCTCGGGCTGCTATGCCATAACGCGTTATGACGATATTGATTCATGAGCTGGAGAGATGGATAGCCATCAGCACAGCCGTCAAGGATAGCATGGTTGGAAGGAGTCAATGGTCGAATTGGTATCTCCAGACATGGTGAAAGGTGCTATATTGGTTTCGAAGGGGAATGTTGCATTATACGGAGACGGAAGATCTCCACAATCGAATTTAGCTCTAAATATCTCAAGCGAAGAACACTATGTACCACCCACCATAGGCATTGATCGTTAGAGGTACACTAGGTACCTAGTAATATCAGCATGCGATCTGTCAACCTGTCCTTACACTCAATAATCACGTCGTAGCAGTTCCAACCCACCACGTTATGGGAACGATTCGAATTTGGATCTCTGGAAGTGAACTGTCCAGCGCTTCATGCTCGCTGTCTGCCAGATATGATTTACAGGACATTCGATCGGAAATCACGAGTATCGTAGTCAGAGACGGAAGTAGAAACGTCTAGAAGTCACGGATTCAATATTTCACAGGATCGTTTTGTTGCGCCTGGATGCAACATAAGTGCCATGCCCAGTATGTCAACGACACCTGCAGCACAACACCCGCACTCCACCACCTGCTTACATGTGGAAGGCACAGAGGGACATCCTTTTCTGCCAGTTCAGCCACAGGGGTCAAGCATGCCGACGTGGGGCAGGGGCAGATAGTGATGTAGGTGCCTCGCCGGTAAAGGTTCTAACCTTATTCAACCACAGGTACACTTTCACTCAGCAGGCTAGTCACGCCAACGTCAACCACCAACACATGTACACGCAGCAAACTAGAGGTAGTCAAGCCCTCTTCTACCCTCAACATCCCCATCGGGCAACACATGGCCAACTCAACTTCAACCTTCCAATCGCTGTTCCTCTTGCCGCTGGCAGAGGCAATCTTCCTTTGGCTTCGACATCCATACCACCAAGCTCGGATGTGCCCTCCCCTAACCACTTCGAAGGTCTTCCACCACCTCAGCCAATCGGCAACGTTCAAGCCGTCCCGCCTGCGCACCCTCCCAATGTCCATGTCCACCAAAGCCAGCCCCATGCCATCCCACCCGCAAATCCACACCCGCTGGCGAACCACCCCGCTGTACTTGCTCTTCGAAAATATTGGCCCTCGTGATGACATTGAAGGAATCACCTAAGATGCGGCCAACGTGCTCCACGCGAACCACCAGATTTGCAAGCATGAATGGCTCGAGGGTAGCACCAGGCAACGATGCACCGCGAGCGCTTAGAAGGCGGGCGGGCGCATCAAGTATTGCCTGGATCACCTGTTAAATCGAATTTCGGCGAAAATGAAGCTCAAACTGCTGAGGCGGTTTACCCGTGGGGAGGGATCTTGCTCCGGTGATTACCGCTGGATGCCGCGGGAGACCGGTACCCTTGTGAGCCCTGCAGGGTAAGGGCGGCCGAGAGACGGGAGGCAGCCTGAAAGCGGTGACTCCTATTAGTCAATGAGTTTATTCGCATATGATAAGAGGGCTCGGACCTGATGTGGTTGAAGGCTTCAGCCGATAATTGAGTTTTGGGTTTTTACTTTCTTATAAGTCAATCCCTCTACCTGAACCACGCAGGGCTAAAGAACAAGAGAGGAGCTCAGGATATCTCGACGTGAACCAAGACGGGGAAAGAAAACTAGAGCATTGGAGTCAGCAAGGACGACAGGCAAGTAAAGAAAGAAAGGAAAGAAAAAAAGCCAAAAACAGAGGAAAGCGGTAACTCACTAAAAGGAAAGCACGCCGGTCCTAGCTGCTACAGGGCCGGACCAAGTTGTATATACCGGCACTGATTATCTACCAGTTTGGAGGTTACTGAAACTTTCAGCATCCCATAGTTTCCAGAAAAAAAGACTCTCGTGGCTAGCCAGCCCCATCCGCCGCAGATGGCTCATCATCAACAACAGATTGCTTCTCAACACCAGATGGCCCCTCACCAGCATCCGGCGCCGCTTTAATACCAGATGGCTCCTCAACACCAAATGGCTCCTCATCAACAAATGACTCCTCACCAGCAGCCGGTTCTCCACCCTGAAGCTGCACACCCAGCGGTGCTCGCTCTCTTAGCAATCACCCCGGAGACTGAGACCGAGGAAATTCAACACAATCTCAGAGACGCGGCGGCTGTCCTACACGCTCGGCACCAAAAGCAGTGTGGCCGCGCTGGCTGCAACGCCCGCGCTTAGAAGGCAGGGCCGCACAGTCGCTCGTGCCTCGAGCACTTGAGTAATCGGCCCAGTTTGGCAGGCCAGGTAGAGATCCTCATCCGCTTGTCCCGTGGAGAAGGGTCGTGTAGCAGTTGCTACGCCTTTACGCCGATCGAGAATGGACAGCACTGTGATACCTGCAGGGCCAGAGGCATGGCCAGGCGTCTTGCTGCTCGACTAGCCCAGGTGTCAATCGATGACTAAGTAGGTAGGTAGTCAGCATCTCAACATTATAGGATCAGTAGCTCGATTAGGGTTCCTCTTTGTCCATGACAGGACAGTCGTTGTCCGGGTCCTCAAATTCCTGCGTCGGTGAGGTATGGCTGAATGTCTTTCAAATTGCGTTAGATATATGTGACGAAACGAAGTGAATACAATAACTGATCTAGTTTTAGGGAAGCGATACTGCCATCTGTCGTATGGTTGACGTTAAAGGGGCGAGGGCGGTGATGATGATGGTTGAGTGTGGAGGAAACAAAACGAAGTTTGGATTTCGGGATGTAGTCGGGGACATTGACCGCCTCATCGATAGCTCCCTAACTAATGAGTGTCACATGCCATAGAGCGACCATACATTTCATCACATCTGATTTTCCAACCACATGCGAAGTTTTGACAAACTGCAGGCACGCCCGAAGTTGCATAAGTAATTTAGTCCATCTTTGGGCTCGTGGTTTGACAAGGCATGCTCATTACAGTACTAGTAGGAATTGGACAAAGTTCATATTGATTTGACATGTCGGGTGTCTCGATGTTGAGTACCTAGGTAGGTACGGCTTCCTCGTGTGTGTGCTGCCCCACTCTGGTCCTACCCCACCAGTCTGCCTACACCATCTTCCTTCCTTCCCACCTACAATACCACGCGTGGATTATATTACCTGCGTTCCTGTATCCATCGACATCTCGAAAACATGCAATCGAGTTTTCGGCACTCCCCTGACGCCGCGTGGTGAACATCCAGTCCTCCTCCTTTCCTTCCACTTTACCTTAAGATGTTTTGTCTGCTGTTCAACTCCAGACGAAAGGGTCACGATTACTACCAAGCTGATCGGCTATTGTCCATATACGAAGAAGGCGTTCTATACATCACCATGCGTTGGAAATTGTGAAGTAGAAATGTCGGGTTTTATCCTGCCTGGCATCTATTTCCCGTATGTACCTACGTACTCCAGGTGACTCATCCTTGGGACGCGCCCTAAAGCCGATATTTCTCCTCGGCAGGTCTAGAAAATGGCTTTCACGACCTCTTCGTACATCCACCGTTATATTGTCAGATTTAATTACTACCAATACACCTCCTTGACCGACAGGGAGAGAGTCGTGGCAATCCTAACCAAGGTGACCACCCCATTGCCGCCGATGAAAGCGTCCCAATCAAAGTACTACAAGCACGTTACGGCCATTAGGAAAGCAATCGAGTGCGCCGGAAAATCTCCTCACAACAAACGTTGGTAAAGGTGACAAAGTTGACTCTTCATTGATAGGTACCCTTGAAATAGCGAGTGCATAGGTAACTTGCCCGGAACACGCTAAGGGCGGCGGATGCAGTCCGTGCAAGTCAGAATGCCCTGGGCATCTCATTCGCCAATCTACCTAGACCTGCGTCTCCTAGCTGGGCGTGTTGCGGAGGCAAGACATCTAGAGTGAATACCAAGGGAAATGTTATCAACTTCCATCGACGTACTGCCACTTTTGCCATTTATGTACCACGAATGCTGCACCATCATACTGTTTTCAGGAGGTTCTAGCTACCTACGCTTCGTCCCTTCCTCAATAAACCCTAACCCAGTTCTTGGTACCCTACTACTGGACCCTACTACCAAACTAAGATCGCCCCCTTCGCGTTGCAGTCGCTCCTTTCCATCCTCATAATTGTGGGGGCCATCACAGAGACTGAGCTCCATTCTTCCTCCTAATCGATCTGTTGGCCGTGGCGCGACTTTCACTCCTTGCCGCCATTTAAACAGTCGTCGCAAAGCTTGCCAACCGCGCGCTGTGGGCGTCTCATGCAATCGGTGCATGTCAAGATCCCTTGGGCAGCCCATTCGTTGATTTGTGCCCAGCCAGCCTTGCCTGGCTTGTTTTTCAGACAGGCCTTGCACTTGTAAGCACCAGCCTGCTAGGCGGTGCCAACTTTGCACTCCCGACACTTTTTGGTGATGCACTCGGTGGTGGGCGCGGCCTGTATTTTCGATGCGGCGCATTCTCTCTTGTAATTGATGGGAGCCCGTTGTATGCAGTCAGGGCGCGTCTTGCTGGATGCGCCGAAAATAGGACGGTTGACTGAGGTCTTGAGAACGATGCTGTTGTCCGAACGGTCTGTTGTATGTTTGGTAGCAGTCATGCGACGCGCAATAAATGCCATCTGGTAATTATCCTCCCAAGCAAGGAGGACCGGATCAATGAGGTCGTCCGTGATGACATGGTAGCGTCCGCTGTCGTATGCATCGGTACGCTGGGTGTTGGAATGGTTGGGAACAGCGTTGTTTGCGACGATCAGATAAGTGGTACCATTGTGAAGTTTCGAATTGCAAGCTGAATTGCGGATGGCATGGGTCGCATCAAAGGCGGAATCCTCCAGGAGGGCAAGGGGATAAGGCTCGTTGAAGCCTCCGAAGCTGGTTTCTAGGGCAATCGGACCTAGAACAAATGCATAGTTAGCCTTGTAGCTCTACATGGATGTGACTGCTCTACGTTATGCATCTGCACCTTAGTGAGAAAACAGAAGAAGATCGCATACCTAATGCAGCATGATTTGCGTGGCCGTCAACGGACTGGGCTTCTTTGACAATAGGCATCGTGTCGTTGTCTTTTGTGGGTTTGCAGTCTCTTCAGTGAGTCTTTTCTGGCAGCGATGTGTTGACTAGGTTTCGTCTGCAGTTGCAAGGAAGGAAGTGCACTAAAAGCCTTGAGCGAAAATGATCCAAGAGGTATTTAACTACACTAACCTCTTTGACGATCGCTATCCAAGTCAGCTAAAAAGGCCCGCGCAAGCGGACTGTTCACATAACAGTCAGTCTAGGAGGCAGATGAACACCGACAGGTGGGTCCATCACAACTGTGTTCATCACCGACTTTTCGTCTGATGTGGTGATGGCAGCGCAAGCGACGAGCGCTGGGTGGGACTAACCCATTGGACCGCATGCGGGCTGCTCTTCAGTTCGCAGCGCCCACGACATAGGATGACAGTCGTTGAGTTTAGGTTACGAGGAAAGAGCCTCCCATTGGTGCAGCCAATCAAGGTTCTCCAGGAAATTCAATTGGGAAGGTGGATAGGGTACTGAGCTACAAGTATGTACAGGGATAATAGAGCCAAGTGGGGCCCCCGTTGCACAATAGGAACGGCTGAAGATAGGTACCGAGATGGTTGCTCAGCCAACAACGACCAAGAAAAGCCGGTATAGAGGTACCCTTACGGGCGGAGACCTTGGGCTGTCACTAGGTACTTACCTGTAGTTGAACAGTCCCCGCTCCTGCCCCCAGCGACTTCATAGCCCTCTGAAAGACTCCTTGCCCGCCCACGCTCGCCTGCTTTGTTCTCTTCTGGTTCCCATGTTTCCCTCACTGTTATCAAAGAATTATTGTCTCTGTGACATTCGACTCGCCTTAAATTTGCTTTGTTGACATATATACAATGTTCTTGTTTCTACTTCTGCCCGCCGTGCCCACCAGCCCATGCGCGAATCTTTGCACGCGTCAAGGACCCACTCCGCCGAGTTAATGGTGGACGCACCCTCATGACACCCCAACCGTCCCTGTTACTTGTTTGATGCGAGGGTCTGCAAGTGCTCGGGAATGGGGGCCAGCGACTGTTGGTTTCTATTTGCCCCAACGGCAACACGGTGTCTGTCCACCCTCCCCCCATTGAACCCCATCCACGTCCCAACCTGGCTAGCGGATGTGGAGAGGAAGACAGCAGCAGCCATCTCTCCATCGAGTATGTGGTCATCCTTTTGATTAGGGGAGAACGCGTCGGCTACGTGTGCGCGTTCCTCAGACAACATTATGTTTTCCCCCTGTCTGCCATCCATCACGCGGGGTAATCCCACCTCCCCCCTCCTCGGTGCCAACCATCAGTCCTCCCATGTCCTCGGACCCCCATCGCTAGCCACAGGTGAAGTTGACACCAACCGTACCGTGGTGGCAGTCAAGCGAGTGCCAGCCCTTCCCTTGATGACCAGCCCTTTGCAGCCCCGTAGGTCAAAAAGCATCCCATGCCTGACCGAACAGCCCGCGCCATCGCGCTAGCGTCTCTTCCACTGCCCCTTGCTGATGATAACACAATGATAACAGTCTTGAGGGCCGCGAACAGCGGTACCGATCACCCAACGGCGATACATCCGACCCATCACCGCCGAGATCGCGAGCATTTCCGTGATTCACCGTGGTGTCCTCGGCCGTACACTGACAAGAGATAACATGAACAAGCTTCTTTCCCATAAGCGTACAAGCCGACCATTTGGGTGCCGCACCCTCGTTCCGTTCATCGCTCGACTCCGAGGAACTGCGATCCCGACCATACCCAAAGACCCAACACTCCGTTCGTCCGAGAGCTACCAGATACACCTCGTGCCGCCCTGGACCCGTCTGAACCCTCTGTTCCTGCTGATCCCTGCCCCGAGGCAGGTGACGCGGAAGATAAAAACAAGTGTTGACAGCGACTCGCCCGTAGATGAGGTGAAAGGAGTGATACTCGAGGAACTTGAGCTGGATAAGATCCACCGAAGATCCCGCCGAAAATATCCTGAAAAGAAAGGGCGTTTCTCGCGGACAATGACCGGGAGTAAACAAAGACTGGGCTGGGGTGTCTCATGATCCGGGGATAGGCCCCTACCTCGCCTGAAAGGGGCCACTCAGCAGTGGTTCTTGCCTACAAAGTACCGTCTGCGGGGCCTGGGCACCTTCCCGCGGTGACATGGAGTGTTGTTATCGCGTGGCCCCCTACGGTCTGCCGGGGCTTCGACGATAACATCTCGAATCACCTCAGTCCGGTGCCAGTCAAGGCTTTTGCACCTGTCGGTCGGTATCTGAGAAGATCCTGCGGGCGCTAGGGAGTACCCCATAAGCGCCGAGGGATGCTGTGTTTGGTGGATGGCGGGCTCATGGCCGAAACTCCAAAATTAGCCGCCCAGGGCAGCGACCTGATGGAGAAGCCTTCGGGGGAAAGACTTTTGTCCTAGTCTAACAGAAGATAGTGAAGAATACTCGACATACGATCCTGACCAATAGCTTGATAACGCGATAATTACGCTCGATACCGGCCGACGGAGCGCAATCATCAAGACTACAAGCAAGGTTAGCAGAGGAGCGTGTATGGAGTGAAGGTAGACAAATACCAGACTGGGCCCAGTCTCGCGATCTGGGCATGGATTGCAGAAAGAGCAGGATCGCAAACTCGACATCCAATATCCGATCGACCCGACCGATACAATCCCATGCGAGCGATCCCAGACATCCCACCGATTCCAGCAATTAGAGCAATTGGAGCAATGCCAGAAAGCGGCGCGCTCAAAGCAATACGAAAAATGCGGATGGCTGTGCCCGCGGCAAACGTTGCGACCTAAATGCAAGCGGTATTGTTAGGCGGACGACCGACAGACGATCAATTGGAGAGACAAACTGAGGGAGCAGCTGTAGTGAGGGTAGACACATACAAGATCGGGTTCCGTCTGTGATTCAATGCATGGGTCGCAAGCAAGAGCGTGGCGATACATACCGAGCTGTCGATGGTTGAGGCGACCGAGCGATTTCCAGCAGGCGTTGCGAGAGCAAAGTCTCTGGATGCGCAAACGTGGGTCACTTCCCGCCGTCAACGATTGAAACGCCCATTACGAACAGCAACTGGGGTACAATAACAAACGCAGTACGGACGAAGCCACTGGAAGTCGCAAAACCACATCAATGCCCGTCAAGCTGGTTGAAGGATAGGTAAGTAGTTGAACCAAAAACCTAAGAAGACGGCGACGGTGCCCTGGACGTCTGTGGACATCGGAAGTCCTTCCCCGGTAAGGTTGGAAGGGTTGTTGGAAAGGAATCTGAATTTCAGTGCAGTACAGACGTCGTCCGGCAAGTGGTGCTTGAGCTTGGCCTACTGGGCATTGATTGGAACCAGCCCCACAGCCATGCGACGATACTCAGGGGGATCATCAGCCCAGCTCGGTTGCTCCCGCAGGATCTCAAGCCAAGGGACTGTTGCAAGTACGCCTCCTCGATGGAGGACCTACGCGCCGTCGTTGGATATTGAACAACTCGCCGTTTGAAAACCTGTATGAAGGTCGGATGAAGGCTGCCAGGTTCAGGGAGCCTTAGGTTGTCGTCAAGCGGTGTTATGCAGATTTTATGGGGTGGCTGTCCAACGTTGAGCGGTCGGGGATCGATGTCAAGTGGTGGCCATTCAATCCTGGTTCGAGCGGAAGGATCCTACGTCAAGCGGTGGCATTCCCCTGTGGGTCAGCGACTGGTTCAACGCCATGCAGCGGTTGATTCCAACAACGAGGGGTAAGGACGTCACCTGCTGCGGCACCGACGGTCGTCAAGCGGAAGCCAAAAGCCAACTACGAGGGGCGGAGCAACAATCAGGACGTCCCCTTCGTCGGAAGCCGATTAAGGGGTGAACAGCCATCCACCTGGCGAGAGCTGCAAGATGCCGCCACCCGCCAAAAGCAGAGAGGGAAGCCAGAAATACGGATCTCCAGGGCGGAAGAGGAAAAAGTTGAAAGAGGTTCAAGGGGAAAGACGCCAGTCCCATAACGCTGTGGACGTTGCGGCGCAAAACCCGCTGGAAAGGAGATGGACGAGCCCAGATACATTTGGCGAATACTGCAATTTTTGTTAAAGACTTCAGGTAATGACTGCGGGCGGGGTTGCTGCTGTCATTTCGAGCGAGAGTTCTACACCTTTTGTGGTCTCTAGATAAGCGGGGGACAGAAGTTCCACGGATTGACGTGGAATGTAGGACCGGAGTATTTGACGTTGATCTGAAGGTTCGTTAAATGGGTTATTGAGGTCGTTAGCCATTCCTGGTGTCAAAAGGGGGTTATAAGTTGTATGGGTCTAAGGATGCAAACTTTGACTCAAGTTAAGAACCCCTGACCAGTCATAATGACTACGTTGCGAGTCACCGCTTCCCTGGTTCGTTTTATATCCTTACGTCTTGTGTTTCTAAGAATCTATGTCCTTCCTCTTCTGACTGGATCGTCCAGTCATTCCCTGCGTTTATTGCTTGCCGCTGTAACTCCAATTACCCACAACAGTCATCGATTGCAACGAGAAAATATGTCTCGTGACTGTAGTAGGAAGATAGGCCTATGCTGTTCCTTCTTGATCCGAACAAGTCTCCCTAGGGGCAAGCTTTCCATCGTTCTTCCCACGTCTGTGACCGGTTTAGGCCAGTCTTTCTTTCCGCCTGCCGCCGTTGACGGTTCCCCGCAGAGCCCGCCCGTATTCCCAAGGAGAAGTGACTCCCATCTTGCACAGAGCAGCAAACAGTCACCGATTAGATCCATCTCATGAACTCATAGAGCCTGCCTGGCTCATCACCAGTATCTCCATTCAGCCATGGAATTAGTATGGGAAGCTCATGGCTCATGACTCCTGTAGTCACTTTTGGGGTCATATAGGGATTGGTGACTCTTGTATTTCCTTAGCGACTATATGTTACCAGACATTTCTCCTCCCGCTTGGCGTCCCTCCTCTGTAACCAAGGAACCTATTCGTCCACACCTTCCGCACTTCCTCCAGGCCTCCTTACCCCCCTTTGTCCGTACTTTCGATCATTATTCAGGCCCCGGTAGCTCGCTTGAGTTGTTCGCTCTGATAATTTCCCTGTCAACCATAACCTATCAAGCTATAGCGATGGCTACCTAGTGTCTTCAGTTGGGTTGTGGGTGGTTGGATAGTAGCTATCCTTCAAGTCTCAACGGTCTTTTTGTTCTATCGGCTAGGACCAGATAGGGAGACCGGAAACGGCCTTGTAGACACGGGGTGGTCTCGGAGGATCGTAACGGATCACGGTAGGCTCGCTTGGCGGAGTGGTAGGTAGAGGTAGTTAGGTTGCCACGGCTGAGGCAGTACGAGGAAGATGGGTGGAAGTAGGTGAATCGTGTTCGGTTTTCGTTTTACGTTCGAGGGGAATTTCTTCGTTGTCTGCCATTGCTGCGTGCTAGACTTGGAAGTACCTAGTTAGCTATTGTGATCCAGCGAGGGGATAGAGTGATACTACTTCCTGCGTTGTACTTGCCGGAGGCTTCGCAAGATTATCTAATCGAGGACACCAGCAACGCAGCAGGGCGCTGTACACGCGGCAAAGGTGGAGGACAAAGGCAGCATCCGTGGGACTGGTGAAAGCAGGTACGGGGAGCGGATTCTATCGGTTTTGTTCGCGAATTGGGGTACCGCTTGGCGGGCACTAGACGTGGTAACCCCACAATGCATCCCCCCCCCCCACAATACATCACGTCCCACATGCGTTTTCCCCTAACAACAACATCAACAACTCTACTATAACACCCTCAAATCAATTAATTTCTAGCTATAGCAACTCAAAAAGACGAGTTCGTCAATCTAGCACTCAAAACTATTTAAAACGGTTATTCCCAACGATCTACATCGAAGCAATACAACGTTATACAATTTATATTATCCCGACGTATATACGGTACTACATCTAAACGCAACTCCAAAATTTCAACCCAACGACTATTACTAACGTAAGAAGGGTTCATCTACAAATAGATATTAAATAAGGAGAAGGTTGGCCAAGCTCCCAACCGTCGTTAGGTAATTAGGTTCGCAACATTAATATTATAAAAAGGTAGTAACAATAATTAATTAAGTGCCCGTTAGATAAATCGGTTTATTAGGAGGAATCTTTTTATTAAGACCAAACTTTCGAACCCTTTCAAATTAATTAAAATAAGAACGTCTATTAGGGAAGCCTTTATCGCCTTCTTTAACCTCCTAGAAGCCTAAATTTACAATAAAGTTATTATCTTAATTAATATCGCTAATATAAATAAATATAGGCTTTAAGAATTAGAATTAAAGGATGGCAAGGTACTTAGAATTATCTTAATAAAGAAAGTATACTTTATAACAACCGACGCAACGATTTAAGTAATTATTATCGAATTTAGAACCGTTGAAAGCAAGCGGTTAACCCCCATTATCGTCTTTTTTAGCCTTAACCTTCAAAGTTAATAGTTCCTTAATAATATAGACAATAAGTTTAAGAATTAGAAATATAAAAATACCCTAAGCGGTTAAAATAATTTAGAAATTGCTCTACAATAATTGAAGGAGGTTTATCTATTAGAAACGAAACTAACTAACGATAATTAACGCTTTTTAATCCTTAATAAATATTCGAGTTATCTATTTAACGATTTCCTTTTTAAAGTATTTTAATACAAAGTTCAACTATTCTTTCTACCTCCTTATACCTCTTATAAGACCTAGCCATTCGACTATTTAATCTTTTCAATAGTAAAATTATATTTTAAAAATCTAACTAGGGATTTCGCCAACTTTCTAGCATTTGCACTAGTAAATAAATAACGATTTCTCCAATATTACTAGGAAGCTTTACGAAGGGGAGTAAGTAGTAGAAATTTTAAATTAAGGTTTAAAAAGACTAGTATATAACTAATAAATAAATTTATTATTATTAACGACCTAGAGGCAGTCTTTGACAACAATACTTTACCCGCCTAGCCATCGCTACTAAATACACTACTTAGAAACGAAATCTCTAAGGTTAATTATACTTTTAAGACCCTTTAGAAGTCTAGGGATATACTAGGAAGTATTTATAATAAGTAAATCGCTATTGATTATAATATTAGAACCGTATATATTAAGGCGGTTAAGGCTCTTGATAATAAGAACGTTGAATTGGTTATAAGAGATTACTAGATCTAATATCTATAGATTTAATTAGATTTAATAAAGCCTAAGGGTAAAAAGAAGGTTAAAGAAGGGGGTAACGATAGATTTGTACGGATAGAAGAGATTATTGAAGCTTGTGAAACTTTAAAGTAGGCTTCTAAGAAAAGAAAGGTTGCTATAGTAACGATAATAACGAGGTTATTGCAAGAGTTAGGGAGAGTATTCGAGTTAATACTATATGCTATTCAAGAATATTAGGAATAACTTCAAGACATTTTAAACTATCGAAATCGCTGTAAAAATGGCTAATTTTCAATATTATCTGGATTGTGGTGATGAAATTATATGATGCATTGTGGGGGGGGATGCATTGTGGGGTTACGACTTCTAAGATTCAGGTACGATTGTCCACTTACAGAAGCTCAGGACTGGACACACCAGCTGATGTAAAAGCATGACAGCCCCTGCAGCTTGGAGGCCCGCCTACCCATCGCGACGCACATTCTGGTCACACCACAACCGACAACATCAACAATACAGCTATCAACTTGAACACATACAACTCTGCATCAAACACAGCGTCGATCGGTCATGCCGGTGGAATCATCCCTTCCATTGAGGGCAGCCACTCGCACTCGCCTCCCGGCAATCAGTGCTCTCCAAACAATAAATATAACGGTGGTAGTCCCACCCTTGACGACTTGGAACTCGGCCTTTCCAACCGCTTGTCCAAGATTGTGTACGGATTTGGTGAACCCGGTCCCAACGGGCAGCCGAGTGGTAGTCTCCCCGTTTTAGCTGAAGGAGGACAGGATGGCGAAGCCGCTCCAGCTGCCACCCAACCTCCTCGCCCCGAGAGAGTGGCTCACCCTGCGACTACTCCTGCTCTTTCGCACGGTACTTCGCAGCACCCTTCCATACAGTCTATCGCCGGAGGTAGTGAACCTCTTGAGCTTGAAATCCACTTACCCTTTCCCTCTTTGCCATCTGGTGGCTGGGATGAGCAAGGCAATCCGATCATCAACATCGACCCGTCTCAGCCTGCTCTTCGTCAGCCTTCCCTTCCTGAGCCTGGTTACTTTAGGAGATGTTTCCAGACCTATCTATTGCTCTGCCTTCCCTTCACATGGCCGCTCAAGTTGAGCCCCCGCATTCCATGCCTCTCAATCAATGGCATGCATCCACCACGTCTTCTGATCATGATCCTACCATCGCTGATCCTGTCAGGCCCGCTTCTAGTGAGCGAGTTTGGCAACCCATCGTCGTCGAAACCCTGTGCCATTTTGCGGGATGCGATGCCAAGGCTTAGTCGCCCACGGCCATCCTCTGCTTTGAACACCTTAGGGTCTCACCTAGCGCCCAAATCCGACTGACGGTGAATGAGCGCTACGCGCGCGGGTACTACACCTGTTCAGGGTGTCTCAAAACCGAAATGCCCGTACCTCGCAAGTATTGCGAAGCTAGATGCATGAGGAAGAGCAAGGCGCAGAATCAGCGTCGTAGGGAGGGAGTCCCGGCCACGCGTGCCGGTGGAGGCGGCTCCAAGAAGGGAGATGGCAACGGAAAGGGTGCCGGATCTGGAGCTACTGGAGCTCGTGCTGTTGTAGGCGGCAGGGTCCAGAAAGCGGCTTGAGATCTCCAAATACCTCTCAAGCTTTTCTCCTCCATACGATCCGGCAGTATATGATCACCAAGTCTCGGGTGGAAGGACATGGCTGTCTTTGCCTTTCTTTATTTCATGCTGGCTTGGAAAGTTGTAGCATTGAACAACACTTTGAAAGTCTGGGGTTATCAGGCATGTGGCGCTCTGGGCTGGTTCATGTTGCTCTTTCCACATATCGAAGTCGAACTATCTGCATTGGGATCCAGCAAGCATAAGAGGTAGCTAATGTCTCGGCCTTTATAGCCATGGACAACTTTGATTCCATTTAAAACATCAATATAATTAGGTATCGTGTCATATGTATGTGTGATTTAACCTCCATCACGGGCCACACTCACGCGTTAGCCATTTTTACTTACGTGCTAGGACTCGTGCGTAGCGCTCGAGCGTCTATCTCGCGGCTACTACATTTGCACTGGGCTTATCCAGACCAATCCGTGATTATCAACGCTCTCAATGAAACACAACCCATTTGTCACCAACTGTATACAGACCGTCCATTTGAGGCAGCCTTCACTGCCGCTTTTACGAATCGGCTTCCTATCATCCTCCCCAACGTATGCAAAGACTGCGGTGCCGTGGCCTAGTGACCCATGTCATATTTATGTTTCTAATGCATGGCGAACCCCCCTCCCGTGGCCAGGCAGGCGATCATCAGGGATCGTCAGGAGCATGGCTTCTATACCTGCACCGGCTACACCAACTCATTGATGACTGAGCGCCGAAGGCTGTGCCACAGATGTGAGAACTGAGGCAGAGAAAGCCTGCAACTCAAAGGTTACAACTGGGAGGATCTTTGTTGGTTTTAGTACGAAGAACGGCCGGGGACGGTTAATGGGGTTGTTAATGTTGCTGGCGCGCAGCCGAGGTCACAACAAGGGCACGGCCGAAGTTTGAAGAAAGCAGCAGCTCAAACCCGTAAACCAGACCGCGGATGCAAACGGTGTTCATCTCAAACACTCTAGAATTGAAGGACAGACCAGAGCCTGTCGTAGACAAAGGGTTCTGGGTGCTGGACATGTGGGTTTCTGTTACGATGGCGGAGAAATGGAAGAGTGTCCCGCGTCTGTCGGCGAACATGAAAAATACGGTATTGCATTACAACCCCGCGGTAATTATCATCACTCTCTCGTAGTCCGAGGACTACAGCCAGCGAACAATACCAGCCTACCGGCAGCCTAGAGAGGCTGTGTTCCAGCCACTGAAGGGGATCTTCTGGGTACTGGTCGGCCTGGCAACGGGGGTACGTACCGGATGGTCAGGTGATTAAGGTTGATGTCGAGGGCGTTCGTTTCTTAGGACTCGGGATCTGCCTGACGGCTGGCAGAGGGTCCCCCTATAAACAGAACACTAATACCGTATGCAACGGACAGCTGGCAGAGACCGTCCACTGAGGAGAAGCAGTTTCCACAGTGTCCAATTGACGGCAGAGAGGCCCTCAGGTTCGTTACCCGGGCTACGAATAGCGCTCCTATTCGCGGGAATCCCAGGGCGATATTCGTCCCTGCCTGTTAGTTAGCTCCACTACACGCTCTCCGTGTGAGGAAGGGGCATTCACTTGCTCTTCTCGTGTTTGGTGCGTTTCTGGCTGAGCATTTAAGCTTCTCCCATCCGCCCTTTCCTCTTTGTCCAGAAACACCAACCACGCAAAATCCCAAAGAAGCGGTAGCACCCAAGTCATCTTCTGCTACCAAAAAGTCACAAAGTAATCATTCAATACACCCTTGGAGCACGTTGGTGACCTTGGAAATATCATCCGGGGAAAATCACTGACGGGCCTCGCGGTTCTTGCCTCGTCAACAACGAACAAAGGATCATCACACCCAAAGCCCATTGTCACCCAAGCGGCACAACCCCCCAGGGCCACCAAACACTAGATTCATGTCACAAGATCTAAGCCAAGACCACAGCAAACAATCCATCAACATGGATCAATCATCTCGGAACACTTACCCCAATCCTGAGGATTCCCGCTCTAATCGTCCCAGTGAGGTAAGAAGCCCGAAACCCCTCCAGCCTTTGGCTCATAAACTAACACGAAGGTGACAGAAACAGCAGGCCACAAATGCCACTGCCCATCAATCTGGTTATGCCAACATCTGGCAGCCAGATGGTCTCGTCGCATATCACGAGGCGTGGAACGGTGCTTACTACGGCGCCGTTGGCGAAAACTACTATCTTGGTCCTGCTGCTGAGGTCAACGACTTTGGCATGGCTCTCCCCAACGTAGGCATGGCTCAGCAGCGTGATAGCACCTACCAAACCAGCATTCCTCAGCAGGTTGCTTTTCAGCAAATCGGCCCTCAGCAAGTTGGCCTTGAGCAAGTCAACCTTCAGCAAGTCATTTCTCATCAGCCCACCCCTCATCAACTCACCCCTCAACAGTTCGTTCCTGAGCACTTGCAAGTCGCATCTCAGCAGCAGAGACCCCCCATTGTCATCCTGGACAAATGCAACAAGTGTCCTGCACTCGCCTAGGCGCCGGGTGCAAGCTTTTGCTTTGACCATTTGGGCAACCGCTTGTCTGGAAAACGACAACACCTTGTCCAACAGCGATATACTCGCGGCTACTACAGCTGCAGTAAATGTTATAATACTGAAATGGCAAGGCAGGAGCTTTGCCCCAAGTGTCGTCAGTCAAACCTCGACAGTAAAGCTAGGAAGCTGGCTGGTATTCCTCCTAAGGGAGGAAAATGGGCCAAGGGAGTGAAGCGTCCAAGAAATTGAGGGGGGCAAGTACCTCTGAGTTCTATGTAGAAGACAAGTGGAAAACTGGTAGTCCCAAGGTTGCATTCAGTCGTTGGAGGCTTGAGGGGGTCATCGACGTTCGAAGGGGGAAATCCTGATGGATGCTGGTAGTTCTACATCGTCCTTTTTCAGTCTTCAAATTCATTGAGGGGTTCTTTTGCAAGGCTTTGGTCTGAATTCTTCTCCTTCCACTGTGACCCTTCGTTCTTCTATAAAGATACTTTTGATCCTTTGGATCATTGCCGTTCTTGTCTCTCTACTCATGGTCCTTGTTAATAGGGGCCTGTTCGGTACCGCAAATGCATTCTTTGTTATATATGTCATAGAATCCCACTTACCTAATACTGTGATCCGAACAGTCACCGCTGTATCTCCATAGAGCTGCACCGCGCTGCTACTTCTCGTATCATGAACTAGAGCGTTCGCAACTTTGCTCATTGCTTGCCTGAGCGCCGGGTAAGAAATACTGCTTTACGCATACACGAAACCGCTTGTCCAGGGCCCACCAGGACATTGTAAATCAGAGGTATACTAGAGGCGTATACACTTGCTCCAAGTGTTTCAACGCCGAAGTTGAACAGTTGCGCCTCTGCCCAACATGTCGCCAGGTTGGCCGAGACGGCAGAGCCAGGCGTGCGGCCGGCATTCCTCCTACCGGAGGCCTCAGCACTGGCGCTTCGATGTTTTTGCTTCAAGACCAGCTCTCCAAAGCCCACCAACAGGTTAGAGATATTAAGAAGAGTATGGCCAAGCAAAACACCAAGACCAACTGCCACGCGGGATCTCCGTCCCAGCGAAAAAAAAAAAAAAAAGGAAGCGTCCTTTGGCACCGTGAGGATAATGCGCCGGGTGCAAGCTTTTGCTTCGACCATGTGGGAAACCGCTTGTCTAGGAAACGACAACACCTTGTCTAACAGCGCTATACTCGCGGCTATTACAGCTGCAGTAAATGCTACAACTTCGATCCGGCGAAGCAGGAAGCAGGAACTTTGCCTGCGGTGCCACCAGTCTAACCTGGATGCAAAGGCGAACGGTCATATCTGCGCATTTAGGCATGTCTTTAGGCGTTACCTCCAAGTCCCAGGGCAGGGGCGACGATGTCGTTCGTACCTGTAGGTAAGCTTACCCAGGAGATGTCCAAGAGGAAATGTCTACTCAGGAACTAAGGAGTAAAAGCTCGTGGAGCAACTACCAGGGCTTGGGACGGATAGTGCCAAGTTGGTGAAGAGAAGAGGATTGACCTCCTGAAAAGGGCTTCTCGACGGAGAGATTGACGATGGGATTGGGCAAGCCGAAGGGCGGAGTTGACAGTCGGTCTGGATGGGAGATCGGTTCCTCAAAAATCGAGTCACTGGCTCGCGAACCGGCTCTGATGGCTGATGGCCACAGCCGAGGATTCTCGCTGGCCCGGCAGAATGCTTGCTCATTTTCCTTCCTGTCCTAGTTGCCTTCCATCTTCTAAATGTCCGTTCGCAGTCGGAACAGGTCATCAAGGTCCGTATACAAGAAAGTCCCGGGCAGCCCCGGAAGACGGGACGGAGTCCATCATCGACTCTAAATACCCGCAGCACGTCAAGACAAGAGCGGTTGGACAAACGAAGGCAGAACAATTCACTTATTGACGGGTAGCGGCCTGCATATCCAGCTGCTGCTATTTCCCGCTGTTATTTTAAGCGGCTTAGGGGCAGGGCTGCCGGACTCTGGGATGAGCGGGAGCGCTACAAGGGGTATTATCGTAGAGGTATGTATCGTACGGGAAGTGGGAGGCCTCGGGAGCAGTGTGATCTACTCTTTATAGCAGTAGGCTCGGGTAGAGGTGTTACTGTTGGGTCCCGGATTCGGCATTTCCAGCGAGTGTGGTGCTGTACATGTACGCTAATTCGATAGAAAGGAACCTCAAGTACGGTTGTGCTCACCCTGCACTGCCGTGTTAAGGTTCGGATTCGCGACGCTGATTTGGCCGTGGACGCCATGCTTTTCTTCTGTCTCTCTTTCTTTTCTTCTTCTTCTCTTTTCTTTTCTTTCTTTCTTTCCTTTTTCTTCCCCCCCCCCCTTTTTTTTTTCGGCTCTTCCACCTCGGTCGGTCACCCGCAGCTACCACATCTTTCCTTGCTTTCTGCCACATTGCGGCTTCCAGTCTTCCCGGAAGGGCCTCTGAAAAGCTGTCGAATCAACCGCTCACCTCTTCCTTGTTACCCTCGCCTACACGGTGGCAGATCCGGTCGCGCTCACAGTTTCACCCCTTTAAGCGTCTGATGCGCGATTGAACTTTCAGTCCACTCCTGTCCTTTTCCACTCTTCTGATCTTCGCCCTTTCGCACACTCGGAAAACTCCCAAGTGCCAAAGAGTCAAATACGATTTGTCTTGCGAAGCTGGTTCCAGTCGGAGTTTTACGCTAGCGACTGCTTTCGGGCAAGAGGCTGCAGCAAATTTCTCCCCAAAAGCATCGATTCGAACGCAAGCTGAAATGCAGGTAACAGCACCAGGAATATGGCCTTCTTCGACGAGGTATTCGTTGTCAACTCGACTGTCCAACCAGAGACACCCACTCCTTTCGACTCTCGAGACGTCTCTAACTTTTTCTGGGAAGAATGCATCAACTCGGGCTGCGGTCCTACCGAGACAGGTGGCTCCTATTTTGTCGACAATGGCGCTGCGTCGGACCCGAGCCAACTTGCCCCAGAAGAAGTCTCTCTCAAGAGCAACGCTCCTACTTGCACCTCTTCACGTGAAATACCCCCCCATGGCATATCTTCTCACGGCACCTCCCTTTACAGCACCTCTACCGGTATTGGCCTTTTCCATGACAAGCATGGTCTGGGACCAGACCATGTCGCCTCCTTCGGTGAAAATACCATCAGGGTCCAGGACTATGGTTTTTCTTCTATTTTTCGACCCATGGTTGGCGACTATTCGGTTGGTGTAGGTGCTTCGGCCAATGGAACTTCTGCTTGCAATCGTCCACACAACTATCACCTCGCCCGCCGTATGGATCAGGCTGCGAATCCCCACAAAGTGATTGGCAACTGCCTGGATAGCCTATTGTCTAATGTCGCCGCTACCAACGGATTCCCAGCACTAGAGGTCCGTTTAAGTCATGCAAGTGGGCACAACGACAACTTCGAATCCTGCCGCAAACCCAGTCGTGCCCGCAGCCGCAGTGACACTCACCTAACCCAGACCAAGGACCGGATGTAACAGGCTGAAGCGGACGCACTCCTCAAGGCTGCCCTCCGTCCCTCCAATCCAGAAGAGCTCCAACTCCACCTCTAGCAACTATAGCACCAGCGGAAGCAACGTAGAAGTAGACCATCTCTTGGAGTTTCAGAAATGGGTCTTGGGTCTGGACACTACTACAATACTACGCGCCGCGAAAGAGGCAGGATATCATGTGGACCTGGACTTTGAGTCAAATTTCAGCGATTACGACCGCATGAAGAGCAGTGGATGGCCAATGAATCAGCACCACTAGGTTGACCAGGCGGATGCACGAGTACTCCAACGCCCATTCGCCTGAGCGTAATACAACCCCTATTCCCATCCGTTGTTTTGGTATCCCTCAAATCAGCAACGATCCTTTCAGCAGCGGGTTCGTTCGCAACAAGAAACCAACCCTGTCTCCCGTTACCTTCAACACCTCCAACAATCCTAAGAAATATGAGATCCCCAAAATTAGCAGCCTCTTTCTCCTCATGTTGCTCTGAAGGCCCCCCCTGCCCAACAATTCCGCCCAACGCCCCCCTCCTCGCACTGCCATTGTTTCCAAGGGAAAATGCGACGAGAAAAGCGCCCACAAAGATAGTAAGGTGGTCAAAGACAGATGTTGGAGCCGGTTACACAAGGTCTGGCACACGTGCTTTGGAGAAAGCAGCTGCACTTGGCAGGGTCAACGAAGAAAGAGTTGCAAAGGACTGCCAAGCCCAAGAAGGAGTAAGGCCTGGAATGCGGAGAGCAAGTCCCTCAAGCGATGGACTTTTGGTAGGGGGTTAGCAAAACCACCACTCTGCGACGGACAGAAGTTGCGAGACTGGCATATGGGACTGTTGCTTGTAAGTTGATGGAAAAGATTCTTGAAGGCTGCCTGTTTATTGATTTGAGGCAGGTTGGTCTTGACATACTTTAATAGATGCCTTTACCTACGAACCGTCCAACACATTTCAAAATACGAGAGACTGGAAAGGCAGACAAGTGAGTTGATCTATCTCCCAAGTGGAATTCCTGCGGTTCCTTGTTGATGGCCTGTGTCCGACATCAGTCGCAATTCGATTTTTTCACTGCGCGAACATGGATCATATCACTGAATACGGCGCTGTGCGTTACGCATCCACACCTAGGTCCCCTTTGGGCCTTCCCAACGGCCAATCTGCCCTCCAAACAATGCCTCGTCTTCCGGGTACCAAGTTAAATCTCAACGATTCCATCATCGCTAACAACACCCACTATGGGGTCGACACCACCAATCTTCTCGCTTCTAGCGAACCCTTCAACTTTGGTTACACCGACAGCTCTGTGGCTGGTTCTTATCCAACCTCTTCTACCTTCCCTTGTCACAGCGACCCCAACACCAACAAGGCGACCTCGGAGGACTATCTCGCAATCTCTAGAGATGTTGGCGATCGCTACTCTATCGACAACGTGTGGAACGCCGCAGCTGCAAATGACGACTTTGGCCTGGGCTTCAATGACACCCGCGCAGCTACTGGGAGCTACGCTATCTCGACTAGGAACGCTGCCCCTTCCACTGTAGGCGACATGGGTGTTTTTGGCGATAGAGAGGCCTTCAAATCGGCTATCGACCATCATCGCCACAATTACAACTCAGGCCTGCATGCGCCAAACAAGACCCCTGGGGGTAACATTCCCCTTGATCAGAACATTCAGGATGGCAAGGTTCATCACAGGACAACAACCATCCAAATGCCCCCGTCACTTCAAGTCCAGAATGGTTACCAGTCGAGATTTCCCAGTTATGACACCAGCGGCAGCATCGGAGATGTAGATCATTTGCCTTTAGCAATCGGATTTCGCTTTGAGCCATATGATGATCCTAGCCCTGACAGCAACGACAAAATTGGAAATTACTATCACATGGGCTTTCACTCGAGCTTGGACAACTTTAGCGGTTCATATCCCGCGGTCATGGTCAACAACAACGGAGATGCCCAGAAAACGACACCCAGCGTTGACCAGGTCGTCCCCCATATGATGTCCAGCCACGGTAGTGGAGCTCTCGCTATCTCTCCCGAGGTTGGCTATTACAACGACAAGGGCCATTTTGGCAACGACCACGGCGTTTCTGCCGGCGACGATATATACGCTAGCCTAGACAGAGACGCTTCTCATGGCCTCCAGCCTATGGCTGTCAACTTTTCTATAGATCAGGGGGTCTCCGATGGCGGAAGCTGTGCTGGTGATGGCCCAGGCGACTTCACATATGCCAGTCCCGTATACAGCGCTGTTTACACTCACATTCCTCTCGACGCAACTGCCGGTCTCGGGAACGATGCTCACAACAACCAGGCCATCCCTGGCACCTATCAGGTTATCACTGGCATGAATCAAAGCCTCGAGAACGAAGAGATCAATCCAGACATTGAAGCTCTCAAACTTAGATTCACCAAATACGTCACCCGCTTTTGAGACTCTGTGCCATTAAAAAACAGAGATTCAGATCTGGACGTTGGAATCACCAGTTCGAAGGAGCGGAGGAGCAAGACCCCCGATATGCCTGTTTCTCTCGACATCGACGATTTACCGGCGGTAATCAAGTCTTCTACCCCAAGCTTCCTCGATCACGAGGCCACACACGTCTCATACGCGAGTGTTAACCTCGTAGTCCCAGCAACGCGCAAGCCCAGACCGGTTACCACTCTGTGCACCAAATCTCGAACTATTAATGGCGTCCAAGTGGACTGCACGTGCTTCGTCTAGCAGCCGGGCACGAGCAAGTGCTCTGGACACCTACTTAACAGGATGGGACAAGGTACAAAGGACTTGGTGAAGTGGCGTCGAGAACGTGGTCTATTCTCGTGTACAGGCTGCTATAGGTCTGCTGGTCCGGTCCCCAACATTCTAGACGAGCAATGCCATGAAAAGGGCGTCTTGCAGAGGGAACGCCGGGCCAGAGTCGCCGCTGCGGAAAGGCAAGCAAGGTAGACCCAGGTACAGAGAATGCAGGTCCAACAGGGAGTCCAAAGCGCGCAAGAAGCACAAGCCCAGCAGGCTAACGCGGTTGCTGCTCAGGTGGTTCCCACCTGTCAAAACGTTGGACAGGCTACACTTAGAGTTCAGACAACTAATCCTCAGCACAGTTCTAACTATCACCCACAGGGGAGATCAAGTTTGGCTGGCAATCGTGTGATTGCTGGTAGAGTTACCAAGAGCCAGAAGGGAAAGCAGAAGTAGGGGGTGGGGGGTTAAATTTGGGATATGAAATCATGGTCAAGCGGCTGGACTCTTTATGCAGGCTTTGGGCTCTGGAGTCTGTGGTGTCGACATGGACGACTTTCTATCTTGGGAAGTGGAAGGTCTGGAGTCATCAAGGGAGAGCGAGAACCAGCTCTGGAACCAGCTTTCGAACCAAAAGTCATACGCTCTCATCTAGTCGTTAGTTAGGCCAGATGAAGAAACTAGATCGAGAGACGCAAGACGAGCCTGAAGCGAGTCAGAATATCTGCTCAAGGACCAATCGATATCCTTGGAGTAGATAATGAAGCAAAAGGCCGATAGGCCAAGAGTTGGTAAAGCGATTGGGTGTGATACGGGATGGGCGGTTTCTAGTGGCAGGCATGACGTACAAGTCATGTCCATTGAGCTCACAAGGGGATATACGGCAACTTTCTTCTGGTCATGCCCCTGGCCTTAGAGTAGATTCTTATAGAATGGCAAATATTCCTATACCTGCCTGCATTCCCACAAGTGTGGGCTTAACATGAAGTACTTAAACACGCTGTTCAATCGCTGATAGCGGTACTACCTAGCGCTTGTTATCGCCTCAAAATTTCGATCCATCGAACCACAGGCTCGGCGAGATAACGGGCGACAGTGAGATACTTCCTACAAAACGGAAAGCGCGTCGCGCTGCGTTTGCCCTACGCCACTGTGAAATTTCGTCTCTTCTCGACAGCTACATCTCGGGCAGCCCAACTTCTTCTACTTTTTCCAGCTTCCCTTTTCCCACCACCAAAACTTGCAAATCTTACTATCCACGCTGTCTGTAGCTTTTGAAGGTGCCGCATTTCAGTATCTTTTCAACAGTCTTGCTATTTGAAGTTGAACGCGGAGAACAGAAGAAAAAGGTGGGCAGCTGGAGGGCTCTTTAGCCGCGCAAACTGTAATCCACGTTCGCTTTTGCGTATTCCAACCTGTCGACGCCCAGGATTGGGGGGTCAACTCTCAAAACCGACAGCACCTACAGCTGTAGCACGCCCCATCCGCGCGCCTCACTCTCGCTCACGGCAAGCCGTTTTCGCCATCCTCCTCTTGCAGGCTTTAACAACCGCAGGGTCTGATCAGCAGGTAGGAGACCCATGTCATCTTACTGAAAATACAAGTTGACGATCATGAACTGACATGAAAGTGATAGTACGCCGTGAGCTGATAGTTTCGCCTATATCCTTGAGGTGTTCTCCCAGCTGAGGAGCAACCACCAATATGGAGACTTTTCCCGAAGACTGGGCCTGGGCCGACTTTGTCGCCGATGATGAGCGCTTGTTACCCGTCACAATCTCATGGTCTGCTGGGCCCAACGATGCCGAAAGCTCCGAATGGAGAAATCTTGAAGATTGGGGATACGGTGAAGGCAGTGATCTCCTTTTCGAGCCCAATAATGTCCGGGGTGATACGAGCAGCAACCTTTTCGGCGGGAGCTTCAGCGACCAAACCAGCACCCACGCTTCGTCCTTCAGTTTGGAAACTCCATCCCTGAATAACCAAGGAAGCAACATTTATATGCCGTCGGAGGTTATACCCAACGACAACAGTCGTTCTGGTCAGGACGAGGTCGCTTTTCCGAATGACGATGCTGTTACCGGCCAAGACGACGGCGATCTAGCTCAATATCTGGATGAGGGAGCTGGAGATTATGGGTTTGCGGCGACTAGCACCTCAGAGCACAGCAGTCGGAGCAACGGTTCCAACGCATCGCCCGAGGGAGTACTATTCATCGATAATCTGAGATCCACTGGCGGTGGTCACGCTTTACCGAGTCACAACATCGGCAGAGCTCTCAGCACCGGCAGATGTGTCGGCACCGATAGTGTGCTCAGCACCAACCACAGCATCACCACCGACAATACCTCTACCAATAACACCAACAGCACTACCAACACCCACAGCACCATTAACACCAAAACCACTATCGACAAAGACGGAGTCCTCGTGTACACCCATAACAGCAACGCTGGTATCGCTTACAACGAGTTGTCAACTGGCCGTGAGATCACGCAAAGTCTCGATCCAAACAACCCCATTAGAGCCCCTTCTCATGAAGTTGATTCACTAGTCGACGAACATGATTTTCATGGGCCCTTTGCCTCCCGGCATGCTTTCAACGTCTCGGCAGTGGGTTCAAGCCCAGAAGAGCTGGGTTACAGCATCCAGAACCCGCTGGAGATCACCGACAACGAAGCTGAAGATGGCTTCCATGATCCGCACATTCCCGATACACCTGCACAGAGAAACGGTTCATCAACCACAGCCACAGTGCCCAAATCCCAGACTTCTAACTCTCACGACAGGGAAGCACAAGTCTACATTTCTCATGCCGAAGTCCAGCTTGTTATCCCCACACCTCGCAAAGCCATCAGCCCTGTAGTGGCTTTGTGCAAGACAATCAAGATAGTTGACTTGAACTTAACCGAAGTAGCTTGCTCGAACCCCGTCTAGCAGCCGGGAACGAGCAAGTGCTTTCAGTGCCTGGCAAATAAGACCAGCCAGGAGTTTAAGGAGCTGGTCTCCTGGCGGCTTCACCGGGGTCTTTACTCATGCACGGGTTGTTATTCCGGTGCTGGACCGACCCCAAACGTCCTCGACGAGAGGTGCCGCGAGAAGCAGAGGGAGAGGCGAAGAAGGGTAGCCGCCGAGGCCAATGGCGAGACCTATGTGGCTGGTGGCGGTCAAGACGATGTTGAAGCCGGTGCCGCAGATTTGGAGGTTCAGTCCACTACCTCTTTACTTAAAAGGGGTCCTTCGACCATGGCGGGTGGAATTGATATCGCTGAGGGCAGGACCAAGAAAGCCCGCCTTACCAAAAAGGTACCGTAGCAGGAAATCCCCCAAGACATCTAGCATAGTAGGCTCTTACTAGGCTAGACATTTGACCTAGCCTAGGCTGTTCACCTAGCCTAGTTGCTCCATAGAGGGCTCTGATTGGTCGTCCAAAATACCCGCTATAGATAGTCGCTATCAAAAAAAAATAAAAAAAAAATAAAAAGAAATAAAAACAACCCCCCCCCCAAGTTTTTATCCTTTACCTCATCCTCTAGAACACCCTATATAGAACAGAGCTTTGGAGCCTATTATCAATCATTAGGCTAATAGCTCAATGGTTTTTATTATTAGGTACCTTCTTTCTTGAGATTATTAGTTCGATTCTTGTTAGTGATAATTTTTCCTTCGTTTTACGAAAAGTTTCGCGCAGTTGCTCCGAATTTTGAAGTCGAAATACTTAAAGGAAACGCCCTAACTAAGACCTTTATAATAACCTTTCAAAGGTTATTATGAGGGTTTTTTACTTTTGCTTTTTTGTACCTTAATCCGACTAATTAGAGCCTTCTATTTACCAATTAGGCTAGGTGAACCGCCTAGGCTAGGCTCACTATTAGCTTTAGAAACTAAACCTAGCCTAGTACCCCCTTACGATGCTAGATGCCATCCTTATATACCCGCTGTGGTAGTCCCCAAGACGTTGGAGCGGATTACTAGGCCTAGAAGTTCCAAGCAAAAGATGTAAGGATTGGGACAGCCCCCGGAACAGGCTTGACTGTGGCGACTACCTGAACAGGGATCTTCATTACTAAGAGTGTCAAAGTGTGTAGGCGGATAGAAAGCATTGTTGATTATTAAAAGAAGAAGAAAGAGGAGAAAAGGAAGGAGGGAGACTACGAGGGTTATATATATGAGTAAGGTGGGTCGATTCTATAGATGCGACATGCTTTAACACTCCCCTTCGAACCCGCCTTAGGAATATTCTTTTCTCCTTTCTTATATAGTACTACTTTCTTCCTTCTTTCCTTATATATGTGACGAACGGCGGTCTGATCTGCCTAAGTGAGATAGCTGAAGGTAGAAACACTATCAAAATCGTTCGGTGAAGCCAAAGGGTTTACAATAAGTATATTTATAATACTAGTCTCAATAATACGTAATTAAATTATATTAATTACTAGTAAACTTATCTAATAACTTATTATTCCCTAATCGTCTTTTTATATTCTTAAACCTATATTTAACTCCTTAATTCCTAAATATCTACTTACAATACTATCTTACTTACTATAAATACTTATTTACTATAAACGTCTACTTACTATAAGCGCCTACTTACCGTAAGCACTTATTCGTTGTAAATATTCATTGTTCGTAGGCGCTCTTTAAACACTCCTTTATTTTATCTTACTAATCTTAAATTATATTATTTTATTAGGGGCGGGGCTATTATATTCCGATGATCTAATTGGCCCGCGTAATTATTTAAATCCGTAATACAATACCTCCCTCCCCTAATTAATATCTTTAATAGCTTTATTAATTTCCCTAAATATTTACCCATTTTTATTCTCTATAATTCCCTTATCCTCGTTCTATTTATAATAAATTTCCTTTTTACTTCTTTATCCTTCCTACCGAAATATTTAACTATATTTCTAAATTTATATTTAGTTCGTTATCCCGTCAACGGATATTACTAACTTCCATTAAATTTTTTAATTTTATAATTATACCTTATAAATATTATATTAATTGTAAACTTATTCATAAGAAATTTGCTGGCGAGGTTAAATATAGTAAATATATTTATTATACCCGTCCTTATAAAAATATTAATTATAATATAGAATGTAGGTATCCTTTAATATAATAAGTTTTATTTATTAATTAATTATTTTAGTAGCGAATATAGTATTAAGATTTAAGGAGGTAATTAAGGATATCGAATCCCTTAAACTCTTAAATGATGAATGAATTTTATATTTAGTTTAAGTAAAGCGAAAAAAGGAAGATTTAATGGTTAAAGGGCGAGAGATATCTCTAACTACTCTTATTAAATTAGAGAAGTAGAATAATAAAGATAGAGTAATTAATCGGAAGTTTAAACCTTTACTTAAAGAATATCTATTAGAGGTACTTACCTCCAATACCCTTATAAATTAGGCTTTTTTAAACGCAACTACCTTCCCCTCCTCTTAATTAAATAATCCCTCCGGCTTTAGCCGATCTAGGTTCCTTTAATAAAATTCCTCTAATTTCTTAAAATAATTTAAATTCTTAACGGGTTTCTAAATATTATTTTTTGGACCGAACCCTTCCTATTTAATAAAGTACTATAACTCCCCTTCCTTTACCTTAGAATTTAATATTTATTCGATATCCTATTCTTCTTCTTTATCTTCGATATTAATCTACGTATTAATTCATACGTTTTTAAATATAAATTCCAATAGGGCGATGTAAAAGGAATATAATTTTAATTTTATAGTGTTAAAGATTCCTAATTAATATATAATATTGGAAGTTTTCTTCTTAATTCTAAATAGCCTTACGTATCAATCGTCGAATTTCTTATTAAATCGTTTAATCCTAAGGTTTTTAATAAATAAAGGGATTTTATCCCCCTCCTTTAAACGAAGTCCTTCGAGCCTTTTCTAATTGAAGTAGTAACTTATCTTTTATCTTACGAATTCTAATTCTTCCTTAAGTTTTTTATATAATATATATAGTTTATCGGCCTTAATTAAAGCCCTAAGGACGTTGGTATCTAATCCTTATAAAAATTCCGACTTATACCCGTAATTCGTAAAGAAGGGCGAGACTTTCGTAATCTCCCTAGGAGAGGTATTATATACTAATTATACTATAAGTAGTAATTCTACCTAATTACTCTATTCGAAATTAATATAATTCTTTAAATATTATTCTATAATCTAATTAATTCGTTCTATTTACCCGTCTATCTATAGGTAATATACAATTAATATCTTACTTTTAATACTAAATTTAATTATTAATACCTACTAAAATTTAAATGCAAATTTTATATCCCGGTTTATAATCTACTCCTTCAACCAACTATAAGTCGAAGTAATATTCCGATAGATTACATCTATAAATTACTCTACTAATTATATTTCCTTATATAGTAGGAAATAGCTCTATTTAATTACTTGATTTATTATTATTAAAGTACCATTGTAAATTATTTTTATTATAATATCCTTTGAAAGTAGTAATTTAGTAATAAAGTTTATAATTACCGAATTTTATAATTTTTCTACGACTTTTAAAAGTTCGAAGAATTTGTATAACTTATATCTTACAACCCTAATTCTATTATAACGTTCGTAGGCCTACAATGTTCGAGCTACTTCGGCTTTTATTCCCGGAAAGTCGTAGTATTACCGTATCTATACTATAATTTTAATAATATTTATATATCCTCCGATTTTAAACGTATATATCTTCGAAATAAATTTTCTATGCTATTCTAATTAGACGTAGGCTTTATCGTAGTATTATAATTTATTGTTTCAGAGAATAATTCCGTCGTTTTAATTATTTTCCTATTTTTATTATCCTTCGAAGGAAGCGATAGTAATATAGAATTTAGGGTCTTATATTATAACCCTATAGACAGCGTAATATTCTTCCTATTCTTATAAGAGGTATGTAAATAACCCGTCTAGTTATATTTAGAATAAAAATGTAGAGGCTTTTATAATATCTTTTATATAGTCTACCTATTAATTAAAAGCGTCGGCGCAGGCATTTTCTAATCCTTTTTTAAAATTAATTTTGAAATTGAATTCTAATAAGAATTTAACCTATTATATTTAACGTCCGTTAAATACCTTTATAATTATAAAGTACCGGAAGTTATTATAGTCGGTATAGATTTATACTTTATACGTAATCCTATTAAAATATAATTTCTATTCTTAAAGTACTTTAATAATAATTAGAAATTCTTTATTATAGATAGGGTAATTACGATATAATCTTTCTAACTTCTTAAAGAAGAATATTATAGAATATAATTTCCCTTATTTATTATATTACCCTAATTATCCACCAATAGCGTAATCGGACGTATTAACTTCTATTTTAAAGGGTTTAATTAGGTTAAAAAGTTTTAATACAGGATTTACAATAATTATATCGCAAATAACTTTAAAAGCTTTCTCTTCTTCTATTCCCTATATAAAAGCGGCCTCCTTTTTAGTAAATTTATATAATAGCTTAACTATCTTCTTATGGTCCTATATAAATATACAATAGAAATAATAAATTTTAGAAACCTACGGACTTCGTTTACGTTTTTAAGTATAAGCTAATTCCGTATTACTTCTACTTTATTTAATTCTATTCTAATATCGTTTTCTAAGATAAAGTATCTAAGGAATACAATTTCCTTAATATAAAATTCGCTTTTCTTTATATTAATAAAGAGTTTGTATTCCTATAATATATCTAATACTTTTCTTATATATTCTTTATATTCTTCGAGAATTTCAGAGTAAATAAGAATATTATTTAGGTAATAGATAGCGAATTTGTTAAGGTAGGGTCGAATTACGTAGTTAATAACGGATTAGAATATTATAAATATATTAGTTAATTCGAAGGGTATAACGAGGTATTCGTAGTATTTATAAGGTATATAAAATACTATCTTCTATTTATCTCCTTCTTTAATTCGGATATAAGTATAGGTAATTAGTAGGTTAAAGCGCGTAAAATATTATACTCCTTCTAGCTAACCTCGGATTTATAAAATTAGGGGTAGAAAATAATTATTCTTTATAATCTTTTAATTTAATTACTTATAATCAATATAAAGACGTAACTTCCTATCCTTCTTTAGTATAAAAAGGATAAGGTATCCGGCTAGTGATATAAATTCCTAAATATATTTTTGTTTTAAGTTTTTATTTAAATATTTCCGTAATTTAATATTCTATTTCTTATTAGTATAATATACCTTAAAAAATTTAAATTTAATTCCTTCTTTAAATTTACTCTTATAATTTCATAATCCTTATAATAATAATCCTTCAAAATATTTACTAATAAAAGCCGGGTATTTTTAATATTCTTTTAGAATTACTATCTTCGGCTTCTTTATTTATTAATTTTAATAATAAGTAAGTTTATACTATATATTAATTACCGATACTTCTACTAACGTTACTAACCCTTTTTCCCATAATTTTATTGCTTTTATCGATAGTACAAATTATAATTTCCTATATTATTTACGGTAGGGCCGTAGGAATATTACCTTCGTAGTTTACTTCCTTCCGTACTCCGAATTTCCTATTAATAATTAGGTACGTCCTTAAATATAAGTAGCTACTTTCCTTCCAATTAATATTTAGGTCGTATACGATATATTATAAATACTTTAAGATTATATCCTTAAATAGCCCTATATTAATAACGTTGAAATTAACTTCGATTATTTTACTTTCTATTATAATAGGGAATAATAATATTTATCTCTTTCTAATTTATATTTCGAAGGGCCCTTTTATTATAAAAAGTACTTTCTTCCTTTTCTAAGGGATCTTTAATTAGGTAACGAATTTAGGCGATATAAAATTTGATTAAACTTTTAAGTTTATTGTGGTAAACGCTTAATAATTCTTCTAATAAATTATAATTTTAAATCGTTAGTCCTCCTTTCCTTCTTCTATAATAGCGACCTTTATAAGTATAATAGGGTTTCGGATCCTATTTCTCTAACGGCTACATTATTAGATAATCCGTTTCGTTTAAAGATTTAATTTTCGATGGGCCTCCCTAAAGGCCCTAAACCGTTTCCTAATTCTTAATAATTATTATTGAGAATATCCTTTCTAATAAATTCGTCCTACGAATCGTATTCCTATAATTATATTAAATAAACGGTTTCTTCTTCTAGAGTATATTTAATTATCCTTATTCTTTAGAGGTAGATTGTTAGGAACGTAGGCGGAAGGTAGGCTGAGGTGACTACGGTCGTGGCTATACGTAGGGGCGGCGAGTTAGGGGTTAATCGAAAAATATATTAATAGCTACCGATTATAATAAATTATATTCCGCTAACCTTCTTTTATAGTTGTGCAAACTCTATTTATCTATTAATAAGTATTATAGAATCCTATATTAATTTAGCGCCCCGACATAGTACCGGATTATCTTTCCTACGAGACCGCCCCGGCGTAGGCGTTTCCGTTATTAATTCAATTGCTTCGGCTAGTAGAGAGGGATAGTAGCCATTTAGGTACTCCGGTGCCCTAATTCTTAACTTTTTGATACGACCCCCCCCTTTATAGGTTCTGTCTTCGGAACCTTCGTATTTAATATTTCGCTATAGATTTTAGTTAAGCGGTTGAGAGTATTAGTATTATACTATTATAACGTTATTGGGTTAGAGCCTTTGGAGCGTAGGCGAATATTAGTCGGTATATTATTTTGTTATACGGATTTGGTTTAGCGATGTAGGGGTTCGTATTATATTATTAGCGAAGGTGCAACGTCTTCGCCGATTAATTTAGGTAAATGGTTATTCCCTATAGCCGCTAACGTTATATTCCGGATACTATAGCTATTTTGCTTCGGCGAATTAAGTGCTACGCTAAATTTAAAAGTATTAGTAAATACTTTAAGGACGTTAGTATAATTAAATTCTATAGCTTCTTTTAGAGGAAACCTATTATTGTTTACGCCGGCCGCTAATATTATATTCGGAACGTTATAGCCTCTTCGCTAGCGGCGACCTAATTACTATATTAAGTTTAAAAGTGTTAATAAATACTTTAGGGACGCTAATACGATCAAATCCTGCGATTTCTTCTAGAGGAAACCTATTATTATTTACGATAGCCGCTAACGTTGTATTTAGGACGTTATAGCCTCTTCGCTAGCGGCGACCCGAATATTATATTAAATTTAAGAGTATAACCGAGTATTTTTAAGGTGTCTATATAGTTAAATCCTATAATTCCTTTCGTTAGATATTTTCTATTAATTACGCCGGGCCTATTACTATATTTGCTTAATTTTAAAAATATTAGTGTAGTTAATTCCGGCGTTTCTCCTATAGGGCCCTCTCTATTATTTATATTTACTACGGTTTATTACAATGCCTACGTACGATCCCCCTCCTTATAGATTCTATCCCTAGAACCTTCGTTTCCCTTTTTCGCTTCTTATAACCCTATATATCACCTTTTCTATAAATTTCCCTTACTTACATTATACCTTCCTAATTACTTTTCTATTATCTTCGCCTTATTTTTTACGTTATACTCCTTATTCCGCCTATACAATTCCTAACTACTACCCCTACTTTCCTTATTATTATCCGAATTATATATTTTCCTATTTTTACTTTTGTCTTTTATTTTTTCGTAACCATTACCGCTACCTATCCGTCCCGTTTTTCCCTTTTTAATAATTTCCTTTATTTTATCTTTCTATTTACCCCTTTTTGCCGCTTATATAATTGCCTAATATTCCTTTCGCCTTATATTATTTTATATTCGTCCGTTTAAAATTATATTTACCTACTTCGATTTTTATTTATATAAAGACCTCCTCCCCCGTCTATATAATATCCTTTCTATTTACCTTCTTCGCTTCTCCTCTCTTTTTCCTCCTATTTTTATTTTTATAATTATATTTATTACCTCCTCCCCGGAATTTAATAGCTTTACCCCCTCGCTTAATTTTATAACTACTTCGCTTAATTCTATTACTACTTTAATTACCTCTTTACTTAAGCTAACCCCTACTATAAATATACGTACCTCTATTATATATTTACATACCAATCCTCACCTCCCCTATAAACCTAATTAGTATATCCGTTCTTCTTTTCTATTCTTTCACTCTAATACCATCTTCCTTTCGCCTTATACCTATTATTAATTTTAATCCTTCCCTTATCTTTTAATAATATCCGCCCCCTTACTTACATAGAATATAATATTACTTTAATTTAAACGTTCGTTAATACCCCCCCTATAAACCTACATAATACCTTCTTCCTAATTAGTACGAATACTTACTAAATTAAAGGTACGCCCTCTCTCTCTATCTTTTTTTTCTTTTTTTTTTTTTACTAATATCTTTCCCTTTTAGAATTCACCCCGACATCGCAATATTTGCTAACACTACGCCGCTATATATTAAAGGTCCTTTATAGTATTTATAATTTTCAGAATATTATATAAGTTATAGCGGCTAAAATTATAGCCCTTACCAATTCTAGTATTCCTTTGCCTATTATAATTTTATAGTAGTTATATTGGTCCGTAGCGGCGTTCTGGGCTGCAATATAAGCGCGCCTTATTAATAATAATCTCCCTATATTATTATTTAATATACTTTATACCGGTAGCCTTAGTCGTAAAGGATATTCGAAATTTAATTACTATAGTATTAACGATATTAATATTAATAACGACCCGTTAGCCCCCGCTAATAATTTTATTATTAGTAATAGTAACTCCTTTATAAATATTTCTACGTTGAATTCTCTTACCTACGCTACCCCCTCCCCTAATTATAATTAAAGTCCTTAATATTAATTAGTTAATTAGAGGTTAGCGTTTATAAATAGAAAATTGGATAAATTATTAGAATTTATAAAGGAGGATTATATGGGGTAAATAACGTAAGGTAATATCTATTAATATTATTAATAGGCGCGGTGGCGCGTAGGAGTATTCTTCTTAAGGTCGTAGGTTTTAATCTTATATTAATAATAGCGGGTACTGCTGGGGATTTTCCGTTTAGAGTAGTAATAAATAATACGGATTATACTTTTCTTAACGCTTTATTAATTTTCTATAATAATTTAAATTTCGTTCCCTTCCTATCCTTCGCTTCGTTTAATATTATTATTTTACGTTTTTTATCTACGCTTTACGTCTATATCTTACATTTCGATTTTATATTCCTACTTTACGTTTCCCGTTTACGTTTTACGTATCTACTTTATATCTCTTATTTACGTTTTATATTTTTATTTTATATTTCCTATTTACGTTTTACGTTTCTATTTTATATTTTTACTTTATATCTCTTATCTATAATTTATATTTCTATTCTATACCTTACGTTTGCGTTTATATTTCTATTTTAATATTTTTACTTCCTAATAATTATTATTCTCCTTCCTCTATTTAATTAATTCTTATTAATTTAGTAGTCGGCTTATTACTAATATATTACTACTATATTTCTCTAATTTCGTATTTTTAAGAAGGTCTAGGCAATTTATATCCTTCTATAGAACCTACGAATTCTTATTATTCGGATACCCCTTCTATTTAATTTAAAACCAATATTAGCGGCCGGATTTATAATACTTTATAATCGCTTCGACTTCGTATTAAATATTATCCTCTTCGATATTTACAATTTTTCTTTGTAGTGCTATTATAGTAGAGTCCTTATAGTACGGTTCTAATAAAGTAATAAGAAATATTGGGTAGATTTAATAATATATAGGGAAGGCGAATCGGTACGCTATTTTCTTCTCCCTTATAACTTTAATAATTTAGAAGGGTCCTAGGAATTTATCCGATAATTTAATATTCAAATAGCATTATTTAATATACTTTACATCAAGTAAAACCTAATTCCCTATATTGAATTCCTTTAGTTTTTGAATTTTATTATACTATTTTATATACCCCTAATTAATAGCTTCTAAAGTTATTATAATTTCTATCCGTTTACCAAGTAATTCGTTAATCTAATTAGTAATTACTATAGGGAGGATTGTCCTCCGCTTTCGCTCCGGGTTTACTAGTCCCCGAAGATAATACCCGAAGAGTAATTCTAATAAGGATTTTCCGATAGCGGTAAAGAAATAGTTATTATACGTTTAATATATAAGTATAATTTGTTTAGCCTAATTAATTTATTTTATTCTATAGAAAATTCGAAAATATAATTCTAAATTTTAGTTTTACTTTTCTATTTATCCGTCTATTTAAAGGTATTAAATTATATTTAAATATTTATAGATATCTAAAAATTCGTAGTAAATCTTCTAAAATTAATTTACAAAAAGGTTACGTCTATCCGATATAATAGAGTCTAGGAAGTTAAATTATTAGAATATATCTCGTTAGAAGAGGAATATATATTACCGGGCATTAATTATCTTTTACGTAGGGATATATAATATATATTTAGTAAAGTAGTTAATAATAATTAGGATTATATTATAGGTTCGATTAAATATAGGGTCGAACGCTTTTAGTAATTTTATAATAAAATTGTATAAAATATTTTGCTAGGGGATAGTAGGGATAGGTAGCGACCTTAATAATTTATAAGGTTAGTAGTTACGAGGTTTAGCCTTCTAATACGTTAAATATTCGCGGATATATAGTTCGATATTAATTGTAATAGTAGGTTAATAATAGAATTAATTAATACGTTTTAATATTTTCCTTTAACCTAAGTATTTAGCTATTACTATATTATAGTAAATATAGAATAATTCGGCCTATATACGCTCCAAAATATAGACCTAATAATAATACTATAAAGTTCTATTTTCCCTTATCTTTTAATTCTTCCTCCGTTTCCTCCCTTCGCTATTCCTCTATATTCTTTCGATAACGAATAAATCTTTCTTTTATACTTCTAGCAATTATTATTTTAATAGTAATAGCTATTCTTCGTCTTTCTATACCTTCGCTACTACTATATACCCGCCTCGATTCCTTATAACAATACCTCCTTCCTTTTTCTCTAATATAACAATAGCCTCGCCTACGAACCTTACCCTCTTCGTCGCCGCCTCGCCTTCCTTAATATCTTCCTCGCCCTTTTTCCGTTTCTTCTCCTCCTTACCTAATCTACTTTCCTCCTTCGCCTTTTACTCCTTTTCCTCTACCTTAATTCCTTCGTCTTCTAACGCCTAATCTTTTCCTACTTCGCTACTATCTTACCCTTATTCCCTTTCTTCTACTATTACCCTTTACTATTCTTTCTTTATTAATACTACCCATCTTACCCTTAATTCTAATACCCGAACCTCCTTTATTACCCTACCCTTTTCTTCGCCCCCTTTAATAATTCTAATTAATAAATATTTATTCCCTTCTTCTAATTTCTTTCTTTACAATTATAATTTCTTTAATAACCTATCTACTAGATTTAGCTTCTTAGGATAATATTCTATTCTGAAATTATATACTACTAATTTTAACGCTTACCGATTCTACTTCGTATTAACCCGCTCCTTTTTTTAAAAATATTATAAATTAAAATAATTTATAATTATTAAAAATGATTTATCTGTATATAATAGGTATTACTTCTATGCTTTTAATACTTTTATAATTATTAATATTTCCCCGTCCCTGATTTTATATTTAATCTCTTCCAGCGATTTCTTCTTCGAAAAAAACGCTACCAAATACTATTTATCGCCGTATAACTATATAAAAACCGCTCCAATTACGAAATCTAATACGTCCGTTTCTATTCGGATATATAATATTAAATTGAAATAGCGTAATATAAGCGCCTCTTAGAATAGCTTTTTTAATTCCGTAAATATATTCTCCGCCTTTTTAGTAAATTTAAATACCTTCTATTTATCCCCCTTTAATAATTCTATAAAAAGCGCTATTATTTTAGAATATAATATTATAAAACGCTAGTAGAATCTTATAAACCTTAGAAAAATTTAAATATTGTAAACGTTCGACGGGACTTCCTAATTTATAATTACTACGACCCTCCCAAAATTTATTACTATACCCTCCGGGGAAATAATATACCCTAGGAACGATATACTCTTTATATAAAATTCGTATTTACTTAAATTCATATAGAAGTTCCGATTTTATAAATATTAGAGGATTTCCTTAATATAATTAATATAATTTTCTTCATTCTTATTATAAATTAAAATATTATTAAAGTAAGTAATATATATTATATTTATTAGCCCTATTAATATATTATTAATATATATTTAAAATATTACTAGTATATCCGCTGACCTTATTAATATAATTAAAAATTCGTAGTATTTATACTTTATATAAAACGCTGTCTTCTCTTTATCCCCCTCCCGAATTTAGATTCTATATTATATATCCTTTAAATCTAATTTAGTAAAAACCTTAACCGATAATAACCGATTTAGAATTTCTTAAATAAAGGGTAACGTTATCCGATTCTTTTTTATAACTTTATTAAATACCTTAAAATTAACATAGAGCTTTAATTTTCCGCTTTTCTTCGGTATAAAAATAATAAGGGCGCCTATTAAACTAATAGAGGGGCGAATTTATCCTTTCTAAAGCGTTTCTAATAATTATTTACGTAATATTTCTAACTCCTTAATATTTAATATATAAATTAGGCCTTACAGTGCCGATTCTCCTTCTATTAAATTAATATAATATTTTAATTAATTATATTAGAATAAGGGTATAATTAAAGCTTCGAATATTAATTAGAACTCTTTATATTCCAACGGGATTGTCGGCTTAAGAATAGTAAATATATTATTTAAGTCCTCTAATAATTCTAAGGATTATAATAGCGTTATATCCGTAGGGTATACGAAGGTAAGGTAAGTATTATTAAATATTACTTAAAAGATTTTTGTTAAAGGGGTAAGGGTTAGGGGTATTTCGGCCGATTCTAATATAGTAAATAGGGTTACTCAATCCGCTATTAAAAAGGGGGGAATTTTAAATAGGATATTCGTATACGCGGGAAGGCGGAAACCCTTTTCTACCTTAATTATCTCCCTAAAATTTAGTAATAGGATAGAATCCTACTACAACCTTAATAAAATAATTACAATATTATATACTTTCTTCGCTAACGTTATATTTAATTTTAAATTATTAATTTCAATATAGAATCGGAACGTTTAATATTATTGATTAATATTAAAATTCTACTTATAGAATTAAAAATAATTAAAGATAATTTTTATAGTTAGGGATTTAATTATAGTAAATATAATTTATTTTATCCGTTTAATATTATAAAAGTTATGTATTTTAATAAAACAGGTAATTACGCTATATATAGGAATAGGCTGAAGAGAGAAATTGATAAAATAATAGGGTATAGGATTAATTTTCGTATTCGAAGGGAATAAATACCTACCAATTAGGTTTAATTCCACGCCCGAATCTATTAACCCTCGCATATTCTATTAATCTTTAAAAATCCTTATTAATAACCTTATTTCTAAGTATAGCTATAATTTACCTATATTATCCTAAATGGGTATAGTCGCCGCCTTCGCTATTATAAGTATTATATTCGCGCTACGGAGGAGGGTACCCGCCAGGATAAAATAATTCTATATTTAATATCCGACCTTATTATAATTAAAATATGCTTTATTCGGATATACTGCTACGAAATAGCCTATTACGCTATATTCGTAGTAAGTATTTAATAATTTCAATTGGGTATAACAATTATAAATATAACCTTTTTAATAGTAATATAAATAAATAAAATTAAAATTTATTTAAAAAATTAGGAGAGAGCGGCGGGGAAAATTAGGGGGATTAGTATTACGAACGGAGGGGGGAAGAATATTCGATAGAGATATAAAAGGGGGTTGAAATAAAGAAGACAATAGAATATATTTTAAGAACGCTTAAATTTAATAATATAATATAAATAGTTCAATATTTTTTAAACCCTTTAACCGTTCTATATACGTTATTACCTTATTTATAGTATTAATACCGGCTATTAAAAAGACGCTTTACTTAAAAAGGGGGCGTAGCCGATTAACCTATATAATAATTTAAATATATTTTAATTAATCGTAAGAAAGGTTGAGTTCTTTAGTATAATAGCGGTTATAGAAATTTCAAATGGATTTAGAAGCGCCCTAATATATACGTTCGAACTTATTAAGCGCGGACCGTTCGATAATTTAGATATTTTTTTTATATTCGGTTTTTAGAAAGGCGTATAGGTTATTCTACGTAGGCGCGTCGCAAATAATATTATATCTAAACTTACTATAGAGGGTTAATATATATTTAATTTATATATTCTTTGGATTACTTTTTAATAGCGAACGAAAGGGAAATATAAAGGTACTTTTAAAAGTAAGCGTTAATATTATAAAAGTAATTTCGGAGTTAGGAGAAGCTTTTGCCTATAAATTTAGTAATATTATACTTAAAGTAATATTCGGTACGAATTAATAGGACTATTATTAATAAAGGGGTAATAGTAGTAACGGTTGCTAATAAGGGAATAGTAACGGGCGGTATAGTAAAAATATAAATTTAATTATAAAAGAAGTAATTTTAGTACTGGAATCCGATGGGGATAGGGGGATAATTTCCTACCGAATCCTATTCGGCGAATTTAATAAAGGTGAATTATTTTTATTGGGATATATGTAAGGGGAGGTAGTTTAGAAGTAGTTTAATCGCGGCGAATTAGGATTCGAAAAATTATTATTTACGTATAAGTTCATCGGCTTCGGATATATAGGGATACGAATAGGGAGTTTGAGGAAATATAAAAGAATAATCTTCGTTATTATTATCTTTAATAGATTTTATAATAGGTTAGCGTTATTATAATAAAAGCGGGGGTAATTATATAATTTTAATTATAGTAGTTAAAGGAATTGTAATGCAAGAGGGGTGAAGGGTAATTTTAATAGTATAGGAAATAAATTAACTACTATATATATATATTTTAATAGTATTGGTTTAACGTTTAGAGGAAGAACTATTAATTTATTAGGAACGTAGGTAAAAGGTAGGCTGAGGTGACTATAATTGTAGCTATACGTAAGGGCAGCGAATTAAAAGTTAATTGAAAGATATATTAATAGTTACCGATTATAATAAATTACGTTCCGCTAACCTTCTTTTATAGTTGTGTAAATTCTATTTATTTATTAATAAGTATTGTAGAGTCCTATATTAGTTTGGCGCCCCGACGCGGTACTAGATTATCCTTCTTACGAGACTGCCCCGGCGCGGGCGCTTCCGTTGTTAACCTAGTCGCTTCGGCCGGCGGAGAGGGATAGTAGCCGCTTGGGTGCTCCGGTGCCCTAACTCTTAGCCTCCTAATATAGATAGTAATTTATCGGTCCTTATTTTTAACTTTCTATTATATATAGATAGAACAATTAGGTATTAAATACTATTTCTAATCCTAATAAGGGTCTATAATTCCCTAATTTAAATAAGTATAGACGTTATACGGATAAGTAATAAATTGTTTAAATACTATTTAATTATCAATTTATTTAAGCGGTAATAAATTAAATATAAATTATTCGTTAATAATAATAATATTACGGGAGTTACTGTCGCTAAATATATAGGTAATTAGTTTAAATTACCTTTATTAATTAAGGCGGCGTATAGATTAAAAACAATTATCCCGCTTCTTCCTATAATACTTATAGTAATTATCTATATTATATTAGAATTACGGTACGTAGTAGTAAATGTAATAAAAAGGGTATAATCAAATTATATCTCCTTTAATTAGTTAATAAACTTCCGAAATTTCTAAGAATTTTTGTTACATTACCTACAATTCTCCTTCGATAATAATAATATATTTCTACTAAAATTAATTTTATATTTTATACTTCCTACTCTTTTCCATATAAAATAACTAAAAATCAATTTAATAACCTTCTGCAAAATTATTAAGGTACCTATTTTAATATAGGTTAATAAATTTGCGAAGTCGGTATTTAATAATTATAGAGGTTAATAGAAGTATAATAATTATTATATATATAATAATAAGGTAAGTACGGTCGGTATTAGGAAGATTAATAAATTCTTCCTAAATCGGGGCTTGGTATATTTATATCTATAGTATAATAAGTACTTCTTAGTTAGATCCGTTGGGTTTATATATATCTATAATTTCCTATTAACTTTCCGAATCGAAATCTATAATTCTATCTATTACATCTTCGAAGTCGTCCTAACTATACTTAACGCTAGCGATTTCAATTACCTTAATTACTATAATAGTTTTCGCTTTCTTCTAATTTAATTATTTAAATATATAGTAATTCTCTTTTATATATTTAATTTTACTATAATTAAAGTATTTAATTTTAGAGAAGTCCTTTCTATTTTAATTAATTTAAGTAGCGTCGATTTCTATAAATCTGGAGTAAGTAATTCCCGAAAAGTAAATTCCTTAAATTTTTTTTTTTAGTATTAATATAATTAGATTTAAATAGAATAAAAGTAATTAATTTCCTCTTCTTTTCTTACTCCCGCTGAAATTATTAATTATTAATATAGATGGCCTTATCTATATAAACTTGAATAGTCTTCGGACGGTCCTCCTTATAAAATTTGTCTTTAATTTTTTCTTTAAACCTATTATAAAATAACTATATTAGTCTATTATCGTTAGTATTACTACGAATAATATTTTATTTAAAAAGCGTAGCGTAGGTTGAAGTAGATTTAATTTATTTAAAATAAGTTAAGCGTTTCTAAACCCTACGAATTTTATCCTTTTCTCCGAAAATATAAACTTTTAGTAAAATCCTAAAGTTTTCTTAGTAAAGTCTGAAATTTTATCCCTATACTTATAATAGTCTTTAAAAATAGGTTCGTATTAAGTAAAGGTTTTATTTATAAATTAAATACCTATATAGGCTATTTTCTTAAAATTTAAAGCTAAATTAGTCTTTATAGAAGTAGAGGTAGATATATATCTAGATTAAAAATTCGGTAAATACGGCTTACTAATTATTAAATTCCTTAGGAATAGATAATTTGATTTTAAATTTATTAATGGAGGTAATTCTCTCTCCTACCTTCGCTTCGGGGGTACCGGACACGGCTTAGAATTAAGCTTTAAATTAAATGATATAGTCTTAGATTTCTTTAAACTACTTTTATAAAATAATAATATTTAGGGGTTCACTTATAATAATATTATTATTATTTCTAGCGGCGGATATAGTAAAATAAAATAATATTTTTAACTATTCTTTGAGATAGGCTAAAGGGAGTAATTAATATATAATGAATAGCAATTTAATTTACTTAAGTAAAATAGTTAAAAGTAGAAATATTATTAGAATTATTCGGTAAAGTTAAAGGGTTTATAATAAATATATTTATAATATTGGTTTTAATAATACGTAATTAAGTTGTATTAACTATTAATAAATTTATTTAATAATTTATTATTCCCTCATCGTCTTTTTATACTTTTAAATTTATATTTAACTCCTTAATTCCTAAATATCTGCTTACAATATTATTTTACTCACCGTAAACACTTATTTACTATAAATATCTACTTACTGTAAGCGCCTGCTCACTGTGAGCACTTATTTGTTGTAAATACTCGTTGCTCGTAGGCGCCCTTCAAACGCTCCCCTATCTTATCTTCCTAATCTTAGGTTACATTATCTTATTAGGGGCGGGGCTGTTATATCCCGACAGTCTGGTTGGCCCGCGTAGTTGTTTAAGTTCGTAACAATATAGTACTAGAATCTTATAAGCTAGTAAAAACCTAGTAGGAAAAAAGGTCTCTACAGCCAGCACCTTCACATCTCTATAACTCCCTAACCCTTGAACTTATATGGAGTTTGATGATTTCGTTCGAAAGGTCTTATTAAGCCGATTCTAATAGTACTTTCCCCGTTGTATTATAGTAAGAGATAAGTAAGAAAATAATAAAATAAGTAAATAAGTAAAAGTCATTTGTAAAATCGCGATTTAGACCGTTATACCTTTAGGGACTTAGGATTAAGGTCGGTAAGTATATAGGAGAGGGCCGTCTATATTGGTGCCTATAGATATTATACTCTACCGTTGTATTATATCTTAATATTTTACTATAGTCTTAATATATTTCTAAATTTGATAAAGGCATTGTAGGGTAATAGTTTAGTTAGGCCGTCGGCCACTTACTCCTTTATAGAAATATACTTAAAATTAACTTCGCTAGCAATTTACTTTTCTCTATAAAAAAACTCTTAAATATCGATATATTTGGTTCCAATATAGAATTAAGGGTTTTTCGTAAGGATAAAAGTTCCCTAATTATTTCCGTAGATAATTATCGTAGCGGGTATCTTCGTTGTATCTTAATATAAATCGGCGCTTCTAAATATCCCCTACCCAATTTATATTTATAAAGTTTAAAAAGTCTTCGATTAGCCCTAAAAAGATTAATTGTAGGTTGATAGTACCTTATAAATATTTGAAAATACATTTTACTATAGTAATATAAATTTTTTTTGGCTATAATATATATCTATTATAGAATAATGTAGTGAAGGTAATATTTGGCCTAGTACTTAATATAATATATATAAACGAGCTAATTGCGTTAACGTACTATAATTCATTTTTTAGGTAAGGTTCGAAACCTTCTAAGGGTTTTAGAATTTTATTAATTTCTATAGGCGTAATTACTATTTTTATATCCTAATAACCAAAAGTATAAATAATCTTTTCGATATAGGCCTATTAGTTTAGAAAGATAGTACGGTAGCGGCGGTCTTTAATAACTCCTATACCGAAGTAAAAAGAATATAGTCTTAGGTTAGATATTTTAAATTATTTATTTAGTATACCCTTTAAATCCCGGATCTCTTTTTTGGAAGGTCCTATAATTAATAAATCGTTTACGTAGACGGCTACGTAGGTATATCCCTTTACGAAAACGCCATTATTAACCGTAAATAGGATAAAACCCTATTCTTATAAAAAGGATAAAAGCATCTAATATTAGATTTATAGTAATTGTTTTAGCTTATATAGTACCTTATTTAACTGGTAGACCTTACTAAGATTTTTAATAAAGCCGGGGGGTTATTTAATATAAATCTTTTTAATAATTATATTATATAAAAAGGCGGTATATATATCTATTTATTCGAATTCTAAATATAGGGCGGCGGTAATAACGAAGATTAATTTATAACTTATAGATTTAACTACTATAGTAAAAGTTTCGTTATAATTAATACCTTCTTACTACTTAAATCCTCTTACTACCTAGCGTACTTTATAGTATAGAATTTCGCTATTAGGGCCTATTTTAACTTTATATACCTATTTTCCCGAAAATACCCTCCGGCCTAGTGGTTTTAATATTAATAATTAAGTAGAATTGTTTATTAGAGATTTATATTTATTGCCTATTGCGGTATACTATTTAATAATATAGGCATTTTTTATAGTTTACTAAAAATTCTTAAGCTCGAATAGGGCTTCGTTCTTAGTTATAGCGGTAATTATAGCCGTAAAAGCGACGTAGGAATCCCAATTTAATATAGTAGCCTTAAATATAATTTCCTCGGGTTATATAATAATATATATATCTAAGCGTAATTTAGAGTACTTGGCATTAACGGTTTGGATATAATTTTAATCGGTTAAGTAAGGGGTACCTCTAATAATAATAGTATTTAATATTAATAAAGATAGTAGAGCCGAAAGTAGCGATAACGGGACTAGCGTAGCAACCGGTGGTAGTTCGGTGTTAAGCATATTTTAATATCGTTCTTAAGGTTCGGGTATACGGGGAGTATATAGGGTTTCTAAATTTAATATAGATTCTTCGAAGTCTCCCCCTAGCTATAATATAATAGAGGGAACTCCCCCTAAATTTTAGCTAGGGAGGATTACCGGCGGTTTATTCTAACTTTCGGGGTAGCTATAGGCGGTACGCGTATTAGTAATATAGGTAGGTTATTCGTTAAAAATAACGTTATTAATAATAAAAGTTTTATCCGAATTAGTAAATATAATATAATTCTATAAACTATTATAATTAAGAAATCTATAGTAGGTATCCGGGGATAATATCTTACTATAGTATTCGCAGTTAAAGATACGGTAGAAGCTATATAAATTAAGAATACGTAAATATACTAAATCGGGCTAATCCCCGAATTAGGCTTTATATAGCATTTTATTAATAACCGAATTAAGGTATTAGTTCCTGATATAATTAACGGATTAGAATAAATAAGGCTAATATAATAATAATAATTCTATTTATAGTAGGAGGACAATAATTCGTTTTAAAAGAATTCTATTTAAACGTTCTATAATATTATTCTATTAATATTATTCGGTTGTAATATAGTATAAAGCGATACTACAATCTAAATATTACTAACAGAAACAATTATTAGAATTCTCTTTTACTCTATTTAAGTAAACATAGTAGATTTAGCGCTCTAACTACTCTATACCCTCGGCCTAAACCCTAAAGGTTTCAAAGAAATTTAATTTATAAATTAATAGGAATATTTAATAATATTATATAAAATTATTCATAATAGATAATTAATAGCATTCGCCGTAAACGCCCCTATACTAAAATAAGCTACTAATATTAAAGTAAACATATTTAAAAGGCCTTATCCCGTAGCGGACCTTTCTTTTATAAGGTACTTACTTTAAACAACCGGTTATATAATTCTTATATATATAAGTAATTTAAATTAGTACTATACCGGTAAATATTTTCTAAAGCTCCTTAATATTACGCTTATTTAAATAAATAAACCGGTTATACTATATCCGTATTTATTTATTTAATATATAGTAAGTAGTAAAAGCGCGCCGAACGCCTTAGGGAATAATAAATATAGCCTAATCGAAATAATAGAGGCCGCTAGACTCCGTACCGGTAAACTTAATCTTATTACCGGATATATTATAGAACTAACCTTCCGTTAAAATAGTAATATTAAAATCCTTCTACTATAAGATTGAAATTAAAATAAGGTTGTACACGACTTTTGGAGTATAGTAAGTATTTTCGAAGAATAAGAAACTAATTCTATCGTTAATAATAATAGGTACTTTAAATATATTAATACTATTAGGAGTAATTATAATATTCCTAATATTAAAGATTAATAGGCTATTGTAGGTACGTAGTAATACGAACCCTTTATCGGTATATATTAGGTAGTGCGTAGCGCTTATATTTAAGGCGAATAGGTGCTGTAAATTATTAAGGAAGACGTTGGATTTATATTCTACAGCTAGTATAATAACTAATTTACTTAATACGGATTAGACTAGTAGAATAATAGTGGAGTATTTTAAGACCGTTGTATTTAATAATTCTATAAAAGGGAAAATAGTAGTAACTTATCTAAACTAATTTAGAATCGTTAAATAAGGAATTTTCTAATCCTAATATTGATATTTATATAGGGGTTTCTTATTAGTATTACTCTATAATTTATATACTTTATAATACCCGAGTATTACTATAAGTAATTTCCCAACGGTATTAGAGCAATTAAGGCCCTTATATTTACTATTAGTATAATATAGACCGGGGGTAGTATTTTTAAATAGTAATTATAATATATATTTTCCGATTTTCTAATTGAATTTAGAGTATTATTTGCGATACTATTTATTACTATAGAAAAGGACCCTATATACCGAATAGGGGGCTTAGGGGAAAATTTTAACCTTTTTTTTCTTAGTGGCTTTAACTATATTTACTTTAATTACGTATAGTACCTTTTCTTCTTAATTAAATTATAGTTATTCTTCGGTATACGTAGCAACCTTAATTATATTATTAAAAAAGACTGTAAGGGTAAAATTATTATTATTAGCTCTATAGATAGGGAGTAGGCTATAGTTTTGGAGGTAAACGGCGACGAAGAAGCTATATTTTTTACTAAAGCCCTAAAGGAATTTATAGTTCAATAGGGGTACTAATATTTCGTAAATTTTATCTAATATACGTAAATAACTATTATAACTAATTTAATAAGTATAAACGTTACCGTTTTCCGCTAGGGTAAGGTTTTAGAATTCGTAGTAAAAATAAGCGAAGTTAGTAGAATCCTTAGGGCGGAAATATTTCTAAAAGATATTAAAAATTTATTTAATAGTTTCGGGTTTCTTAGAAGGATTATTTGGATTCTTAATAAATTTATGCCCTATAGAATAGTAGTAATAAGCGATAAAAGTAATATATTTAGATTAGAGTTTGCGCTACGTTTGCATTCGGTCCCTATATACCTTATTATCTTCGTCCTTCTTATACTTCAGTTTAATAGAGGTTTTAAAGAAATCCCCCTTTCCGGCTATTCGGATATAATCTGAAATATCTCTTTTCTAACGTATTTAATTATTATTATTTCTAAATTTAGCAATACTATTAATTCCGGCGAAAAGGTTACTAACGTTAGATATTATTAGGTTGGGAAACTAATTTAGTAATAGGGGGGTTGGTTACTCTTAGGAAAAGTCCGTTGGAACTTACTAAAACTCTAGGAATTAGCGAGCTATTTTTAGAACTATTGGAATTTTGGGAGTTAGAAGGGTTAGAATTTTATAAATTACTTATAGAATTTATAGAGTATAAAGTTTATAAATTAGATATTTAGGTTTTTTGAGTATTGGGGCGTAGATAATTTAGGAAATTTAGAGGGGTAATAATTCTAAATCCCTAAATACAGCGTAGTGCCAGAAGTCTGTGTGCACGCCCCACTTTCTAAATCCCACGAACCAAACCCCCGGTTTCAATCCCGGTTTTCTCAACGAATAAAAAGAAAGATCTAATTCGTTACTTTAATATTTAGTATACTAACCCCGGGCCCGGTAAACGGCGGCCAACCGCCGAGGGACCGACTCTACCAACCGGTTAATAAGATTTTAAAGCACTTTCTCCTAATATTAGATTAAAATTCGATAAAAGACTTTAATATTAGCCTTATTATTAGTTAATTCTAAGAGGCTAGGGAAATCTTTTATTAAAAGCTCTTTTATCCTTTTCTATATATGCTTAATAGGGTTAAAATCTAGATTATAAGCTAGCTAATAAATAGTCTAAATTCTATACTCCTCCAACCAATCCTTTACTATATTAGATTTATAAATAGGGGTATTATTTTATTGAAAAAAGGTCCCTAGAAGATAATTTGGAAGAAGATCATCTTCGAGAACTTTTATATAGCTTTAAGAAATGAAACCATTCCTCTTTACTTCAAGATCTCTCTCTATAATAACCAAAAGTAATCTTCCTCCTTTCTAGATCCTTCCCTAGATTATTGTCTTTAAGGTATACTTCCTATAAGCCTTCAAATTCACTTTATTTTTATCCTATTTCTCTTCCGGAAGCCGGAAGATCCATCCGGTACTAGAATTAAGAGTATTTTAGATAATAGACTTATTAGAAAAAGAACCTTAAAAAAAAAAGGTAGGTTAGAAAAAAAGAAAAATGAGAAAGGTAATTACTTTTTACTCTACCTCCATCATTTCTTAATTTCTATTATCCTATTCTTAAGTAAAAGAGAGCCTTTCTCTTACTCCTTTAAGGGAGAGTTTTATTTTTTTTTGAAATTTCTATTTTCGACGATAAAATTTAGGAAGAACCCTTCGAATAGTATTAATATTTAGATTCCTAGGGATGTAACCTCGTAGTTTATTCTAATTTAAATAGAAATATTTTTTAAGACGAAATATTAACCACCTTATATTCGAAGGTTTTATTTTCTTTAGCCGGCCACTCCGAGGGCGAGATTTAAAGGTTTAGTAGAATTAGAAGCGTTTAATAGTATTACTAATAGTGTTACAATAACAGCCGAATTTCTTAACAATGGCCATATAGCTATGGCCAGCCACATGAAGGCTATAAATAGCCGCCCGGGAGGCCTCGCTTAATTCGCCATTTGGCTGGCGATTAAGAAAGAAAAAAAAGAAAAAGGGGTAGTAAATAAAGAAAGTAGTGAAAATTTGGGAAAGTGGGCCGTGCACACAGACTTCTGGCACCCCACTGTATCGGTTAGGCTTAATATTAAAAATAGTATAGATAGTATAAATAAGGAAGAGTTAAAGGATAAAGAAATAATAGTAGTAGGAATATAGGGTATATCGGTTTTAGAATTGCTAGACGTTTTTATAGTATATAAGAAAAGGATTTTGCGTGTAAATTGAAGGAAACTATAACAGTTTAAATATTTAGTAGCTATAGTAGGTTAGAGTAATTAGGGTTAAAGATTATATCGGTATTGTAATATCGAAGGGTCCCGGTCCTTATTATTACTAAGATTGCGTTTAGCCGATAATACTATACCCGTATAGAGGAAAAATACGTTTTAACCTACGGAATAGATTTTAGTAGATTGGAAGTAGAAGGTAGATTACGTTAATTCTTTTATTGAGGTAGGAATTTAAAGCACTTTTTAATACGCTTTCGTTATAATAATTTTAGTTGAGATAGAATCGTTCGGTTGAATTATAGGGTAGACGCTACGTAGCGCACTTCTAATCGAATAATTATAATAAATATTTTAATTAATATTTAGTTAGGTGAATTATTTTATTTGTTTTAATACTTCAAATAAATCTAGCGGGTAGTTATCTTCGATATTTGTACTGGGATGCGATTTTTAGTAGTTTAACTAGAAAAATTCGTAGGTCGGGTTTGATAAAGTGATTTTGTAATTAAGGTTCGGTTGTTTAATATTAACGCTTACTTGTATATTAGTCCGTATACTTATCGAAATAAATTGGGATTATTTGATTGTAGTATAGCGTCTTTGAATATCGCGAGATAACAAATTCGGCGCGTTTGAATAGTATTAGTATAAGAAGGTAGTTAATTTATTTATTGTAATAGATTAGCGCGCGTAGTCCGGGCTTATAACTTGTTGAAGTGTGTGGGCGGATAGAAAACATTATTAATTGTTAAAAGAAGAAGAAAGAGGAGAAAAGGAAGGAGGGAGACTACGAGGGTTATATATATAAGTAAGGTAGGTCGATTCTATAGATGCGACATGCTTTAACAAAGAGTACCTACCTACCTACACACAAGCGGCATCTTCTGTCAACTTATAAATAAGGCGGGTCTAGTTAAGAAGTATGAGTACTTAGGAAAGAGTTGATTAAGACAAGAGAGTGGAAGGTAGTTTGGTTATCGGTTCGACCGGTTGCCCGGGAGGTTTAATAGGGCAGCCGACGGGCAGGTTGGCGCAAAAAATCATTAATGCTTGGACGCCTAATGGCCATAAACGTGCCTCACCAGGGTGGCTTAACGATTAAGAGTGAGAGATAATACAAGGCAGGGTAGTGAGTAGTAGACTAACGGGAAATACAGAGGCTGATATCCAAATGTGTCATCCCCACCCAGATATCGAAGATAGGACCATTATAGTTTCTTTTATGCCGATCAATATGGCTGATACAGGCACACCTACCTCTCTACCGAGAGGCACCTTACCTCCACCAAACAGACGGGAGTTAACAGAGAACTGTGATACGGACTGGCTAACTGCGGACCTCTATATACCTGTACCTACATACAAGCGATCGATTGCCTCTTCGTCCTAGATGAACACTAGTACTACGATCCTTTGCCTTACGCAGGAATTGCCAAGTCAGAGGAAGTCTTCCATATTATAGCATGAATCTACCTCTGCCTTGACACACCCAACTCCCTACCTCTAGAGGTAGGCTACGAAGCTAGGTAAGTTGACCGTCCACGTGTTTAACCAACACCCTCTAACGGAGCCGGAAATTATCAATATTGACTAGTAAAGCTATCATCAGTACCTAGCCATCAGGTGGACAGACATCGAGGAACCGCCCTTAACAAAAAATACGCGTGCCAACCTAACTAAATCAGTGAGTTCCTTAACGAAGTGATCATAATGTCACTAAATATATAGAGGTACCTAGAGGTGCCTCTAAGGCCGCATTTATTTTGGTACGATTTCCGTATAAAAGGCCTTATACGACTATTTCTATACGAAATTCGTACAAAAGAGCGGTCATTTGGCTGGTTTTCGTACAAAAATAGAATTTGCGACCCCCTTATATCAGCCTTGCTTAACCCTAGCCGGGTTAAGTTTATATATAGCCGGAAAGTCGTACAATTTTTGGTATAATCGTACAAAACCACCAAAATAATACTAGCCCCAAAGCGTAGTATACGTCGTATACATATATTCTATACCTTGCAATGCCCTATAAGCTCCAGGTACTTTAGCGTATTTGGTCAGTGCTTAAACCCCTGTAACTCCCTATAAAGGCCCCGACCTTATAAAATAGCCAAATAGAGCAATAATAATATTGTAGTATAAAAGGGGGTGTGAATGGCTGTACGGTGCATCTGAAAGGTGGCCCGAGCTTTGCAGTATAAAGCTATACGACCTCATCCTCTGTACGGTAACCGTACCAAAACAAATGCAGCCTAANGCTGTACGGTGCATCTGAAAGGTGGCCCGAGCTTTGCAGTATAAAGCTATACGACCTCATCCTCTGTACGGTAACCGTACCAAAACAAATGCAGCCTAAATTGTATCAGTGACTCAAGGCGTGAAGTCCAGTCAATACCTCTATTCCAACGTGTTTTCACTTATATCGCATCGCTTGACTTGTGTGCTACCTTGGACTTACAACAAAGGGATTCATTTGGCTTTATTGACAAGGGATAGGCACTCGATACTGTCATCGCTGGACACAAAGCACAGGGGCAGTCGTGAGCGGTCTCATATGTTAAATTCCATTGATGTCAACCCGTCTTTGTTCGCACCCCTATTAGTCCCGGGCGTCCATTCCCCCAATCCCCCATTGCGAAACAACCCCCCTTGTCTACCGCTACCTCTACCTCTACATCATCGCCTCCAACCCCTCCATCCAAATCTTCTTCTGCGCCGCCGTCATCGTCAAATCGTCCTCCGTATGCTTCTCCAACCCCTCCTCCGTGCGCTCATCCCAAGCCCTATCCCAAACATCGAGCCTCCTCGGCGGCCCAGCAGCGTCCGGATTTTCAAAGTGGTACTCAACAAGCAGGTGCGGACACCGCTTCAAGTCACTGGCGGGATACCAATACTCGTCTTTGCTCCAGCCTTTCCAGGAGACCTGATAGTAGAGCATGCCGTACATGAGGCGGGAAGCTACGACTTCGTTGAGCTCCCAGAGTTCTTCGCCGTCTTCGGTGGTCTTGACGGGGGCGGCGTTGGGTTGGAGGGGCTTGGGTGAGAGCGGACGGGGAGGGGGCGGGATTGTGTTGGCTTTGCGGCCTTTGTTCTGTGGTGGAGGGTCTGTTAGGTACCTCTAGTCTGTGCTTGGGGCTTTTTGATGGCGGGGATATGCGGTTTCTTACCTTGTTGGCTTTCTTTCTGGGCATGATGTTCAGGGGTGGAAGTGCTCGGTCTTGGCGAAAACGAACAGATTGGGGGATGCTTGAGATCTGCTTGTCCTTCCGTCGAACAAACACGGAAAGCTTTATTGTCTTGTTATACACGGATTTGCCTGCACGAACGGAGCTGGCTTGATGGTACTTGCCTCCGTTGTCGGTTTGTGGGAAGAGGAAGGGGATATAGGCAATATAAATACTCGTGAGGGTGTTTGGGACAACCCAGTACGTGGATTGCTCATGGATATCCGTTCTTTGAGTCTGAGTCACGCGGAGTTTGTTTGGGCGTTGATACATGTAGCAGTATTCACTTTTTGAATATCCACTCTGTGAATAGAATAGGTTGCCGTTGTAAACACATTTCGAAGACGTTCGCATTTCGTCCTCGCTAGCGTACCTGATCGACTAGGCAGTGTCTGATGACAGATACTGGAGGAATCCAAGAAAGGGCTCAGCTTAGAGGTATAAGCTTTGGATCTTGTCAGCTTCCTTCCGTTTTATTCCCCAGTTTGTCCCACCTAGACCTCCGTATAAATGTCGCTTCCTTCAATCATTTCCTTGCAATGGCTTTACCCTTTCCTCGTTGCCTCCCCTTGATCCCTTTCGCTTTCTGTACCGGAAGATCATCATCATCATGCTTATCCAGCTCCGCGCTGCTATCAAAAGCTTTCTTCCAGACATGCAGTCGCATGTTGGGGGTCCTGGCTCCCTGGGATGTCGACGGTGAAAGGATAGCAAGCGATCCGGAGAATCCAGTCCCTGAAATTGTGTGCCGGGTACATGCCATAATCGGGCTGACCCCAGTTTCTCCAGGATACTCGATAGTAGAGTAGACCGTCTGATAGAATGGCAGATGTCAGGACTTTGTGTACCTCCCATCTTGGTTCCTTTGCCACCTTACTGGACTCCTTCGTTTTGGCCCCTTCCTCCGGCCCTTTCGCTTCCTGAGGACAAGGGCCAGATTCAGAGGAACCAGAAGTAGGATCTGAACGGGGTTCAGCTTGCTGCGCAGAGGCACCATGGCCGCGTTCGGGAGGCTCTGCAACTGATGTAGGTGGCTCATCGCTGCTTCCTCTCTGGCCATTCTCCCAATCATGATTGCCTTGATCGCCAATGCGACTCGTTGCTGTAACTTTTATCCTGGCCGAATCACCGGGGTTTGACTCGGAAAGGCGGAGTGTGTCTTTCCGTGTGACAGCTGTCGAGAGCACATCTGCGGTACCAACATCTTCCATATCTGCGTCTTCATTTGTCTCCCCGGCCTCGCGCGTTTCTACGTCTTCGCCACTCTCTTGCTCCTCGCCAGCAACGCTGCCAACCCTGAGATAGACATTCTTTTCCATCGATGAAAGGTCTTCTTCCTCAACTGCCGTGTGACCAGTGAAGTGATGGAAGTTGCCGCTCATGTCAGGTTCGTTAGATGCAAGAGCTGACGATGACGCGTTGTTCCTCTCTGGTGGAGGCACTCGGACAAATGGACCAGAATAAGTGAAGGAATCCCCACTGGCTGGAATAAGAATGTCTTCAGCAGGAGTAGCAGGAGCTATTCCATGTCCAGTGCTGGTGGGAAGGGAGAAGGAAGGAGCGGTGGGAGGCTCGACTGACGAACTCATATCGCAAGATGTGCCTGTTCCTGGTGTCGGAGTGCCACTATCTCAAAGCCCTCCATTTGTCAATCTCTTTCTTTTTCCAGCAAACAACGATCACTTTGATAGATCATACCTTCGCGAGCAACCAGTAATGTCACGCTCGTAAGCGTCAAAGTCAAAAAAGTCCATCCAGCCTTCATCGACAATACTGGTCTCCAAGAAGGTTGAAGGTTGACCGGCGCCATCACTCGAACCGGTTGCCGGGGTGGTATACCCATTTCCACTTGTTTGAGATTCGGGGCTTACAGTCCTACCCCGTCCTTCCTACCTGTACTCGCCTTCATTTATGTTCTGCCACTTGAGCTTACTTTCCTCCTAGCAAAATCATATCACCCAGAAGCTGTATCAAGTGCCCCTACCGTGTTGGATACCCACCAACCAGAGGTGGCCGCGAGACTCCACTACGCGGCCTCAAATGAGTTTGGAAATTTGTTTGTCGCACTTCTGGTAACCCGACAACCAGACTCCAAAAGGTTGGTTGAGAGAAGCAACGAGTCACTGAAAACCGAGCAACGTCCAGAACACTCCGTTTGGGACTTGAGCCCTCGAAAGTTGTTAATAGACAATGTTGCTTGACCGTAATATTTCTACCTGTACCTTGAATCATAACCAATGGTCCATGTCTGTCTTTTGTTTTCCAACACAAACGCTAAAGGGGATCTCGCTTGTTTCCTGAAATGATCCACATCCTTCTTCCACCAAACACCGTGTCTTTCCTTTTGGTGTTCTTTTTTTTTCCCTTGCTTCGTTCATGTCGAGTGAGCACAGAGCGTTCTCCCTTTGTTCGTGTATCTTCTGCATTTTCTACTGTAAACCATGTCCATCAGAGTTGTTGAAGCCTTGTCATTGGTCCTCGCTGTGTTGTATTGAATTGAATGATAGGGTAGGAATGCTGTCACTCGAGAACGCGTTGCCAGAAGGGTCTTGGGCCAAAGCGGGCGCGGCCAGATGGCCAAGCTTGTTATCTGGACTGTTGATACTGTACCGCATGGTGGAGGGTGGACTTCCATTTCCTGGCCCAGAAGAGGAACCATCAATTGAGTGTTCGGTCGTGGGAGAGGGTTGGACCTGCGGGATCGCTGGCATCGTCGATGGAGTACTTGAACTGCCGATACCCAAAGAATCGTCATTGTCGGGGCCGTCTGCATTCATCATGCCCCCCTCATTGTTGACACCGTTCGAGTTCGACGCCTTCTCTTGCGCTGCATTTTTCTTTTTTTCTCGATGTCTTCTCTGATATCTTCGATCTCTGAAACGACACAGTAGACAGGTTTTGCCCGGTCCGTCGGCCTGCCTCGTAAAACAATGGGTGCAACACCAGATCCCCAACGCGTGGAACGCCATAACCTTTTCGATAGTCTGCTGGCCTCTCTGGGCGTGAGAAAAACAGCGCGTCGCGCCCGGCTGCTAGACGAGTGACTCGCAGCTGCCCATGCCAGCCAGTCCAGCGCATGTGTCCTGGGAAACGATAGGAGGGCCAACCTGAACGTTACGAGGGGATTGAGATGAACCAGGAGTAGAATCATCACTACTGATACTGCTTCTAGCAAGGGGACTAGCAGCAGGAGCGGCGACTGATTGCGTATCTTGACTCAATGTAGCTGGACCGAGGACCTCAGGCGCGTCAACAAGCTCTTGAGAAGCAGAGGCAGTTGATGGAAGATTGATGTTCCCATTGTAACGCTTAGGATCTCCGAAAATTCGAGTAGCCATCTCACGGATACTCCGCAACATGCTTGTATGGGCGACTAGCTCTTCGTAGTTTTCGGGAACACCTAACTTCTCTATTGCTTGCAACTCCTCAGGCGGCACAGGTTCCTGCAACCATCCCTCCACCATGGCTGCGTATTCTTCGAGGGTGATCAAGGGTTCACACGGTCCAGAATCCAGAATGTCCGACAAGGCCGGAGTCAGGCCGTTATTGACATCGTGGTCATCGGTTGCAGCGCGTCCTGGAGTTGTGCAGTGCTGACAAGTAGACACATGTTAGCTTGCACTCATGGGAACTTGTCTGAACCCCCAATGTCAGGTAGGACGTTTACGTAGTGAACTTTTGAAGGATTCTCGTCTACGTTCTCAGCAGGTTCCTGACATCTGGAGGACCTGTGTGCATGCATGGCGATGTGGGTTTCGGGTAATTGAAGCTGCTGATGGTACTGTAGATTAGTTCGTGATCAGAAATAGTGGTACTTTTGTCAATAAGCGAAAAAAGATTTGATCCGGTTATCGATGGCGGCAATGAGCAGCGAAGTAGGAGGCAAAAGATTTTGTTCGTTGTGGCTTTGTTTTGTTGGGTCTCAACACGGGTATTTCTTGCCTCTACAGTGGTTCTACATCTAGATGTACCTTCCCATCGTTTGGGCTCATGGACTTGGGTACAGTTCTGAGCAAGTGCTCTTTTTCAACGAAAGTCAGCCATGGCCCAGTCCTTTTTGCCTGCCCATATACCATGTTCCCATTCCGTCCTTGTTGTTCGGAATCCTCCAGTTGTCCGATCATCTGGCAGTCAGGTTGACCAGCTCATTCACTCGCGTCTTATACGCAACGATGTTAGCTAGTGAAGGACGACGGCTGATCCGGGCGCGCCCGCTTCCGCCATCCACGAGTATTTATTTATTTTCTTCCGTCAACACAACGAAATGGCGGTAATCCTCAGGACATTGTTACGGCCTTGGGCTCAGAGCGAACATCAAGAACCAAGGCTTTCGACCAAGCGAGAAAAATCAACAAAATGTCATCGTTCACCACCAAGATCTGCGGCCCATGGCTGGACCCATTTCACCGCTCTCTGTGTTTGAGGCGCAAGACCAAGAAGGTGTTCAACGAGTGCCCATGCCTTCCCCAACTTCAGCGCACTCAAGATCGTATGTCGGCAGTCCATATCAACCATGATAAGGAGAGTGGTATCGACGCTTCATCTCGACTCTTTAACAACACGGTAGTGCCTCCGAGCTCCATGGTTGACCCGAATCTTTTGGCTTTAGACTGCGACAACATCTATGAAGACTATTTGGGTCCTAACGGCGGCACTGGTACCTCTGGGGAGAATGACGGCATCACAGAAGGTTCAAGCGACCAATGAGGCCACTAGTGGTATTCTTTATTCTTGTCTCCTTCCAAAGTGGAAGCCTTGACCATTCCTGACTCCGTTGATATCGGCTGTAGGTCAAGTCCTCCGTGCTGGTGAATCTCTTTCATTGGCTCCAGATTCGATGGCTTCGCCCAAAAAAAAAAAAAAAAAAAAAAAAAAAAAAAAAAAAAAAAAAAAATTCGCCTGTCGTCCGTGTTACTGCCAACACCTCAGCGTAGCAGAAACCTCCCAACAGTGCGTGCGGCTTGATTCCGCCCTACACTTCTGCCCCGGCAAATAACCTCGCTGCTGATTTGTTCGTCATCGCAGCTCTGGAGGCAGCGACCACTGTCACTGCTGTCTCATGCTAGTTGGTCACTGAGAGGCTGACTTTGGCGACGACATCCACGGAGAGCAACATCAAGAGACCCCGAGGCGGCGAACGACGCTGACTGCGGGCATGCTGCCAAGCCCAGCAAGAAAAAGATCGATCTGGAATTGAATATTGCAGCAAGGTTCCAACCTCTTTTGGATGAGAAGAGGTAGCCGCCACGTTCTTGTCGTCTCGGAGGAGTTAGGAGTGGGAAAGCCAGACTGAGGTAAATAGCACCAAGGGTTGTCGCCGTTAGTCGCAAACAAATCAACACCCGCTTCATTTTCCCCATGGATTACTCTCTTGGTGTCTCCCAAATCGTGACCTTTGTGTGCAGTGAGCAAAATTTCTGATGCCTGGCACAGAAGCAAGCCGCGGCAGCTGCGATGCCTTACGTGCTGTGTGCGTTGCTCCCCATGTCCGATCATGAGTCAAGCCTGGATTGCTACCGCCCAATGTACCTGTTTTCATGCTTGAGTTCCATCTCGCGCAGTTTGCTTGACTACGCAAAGGAGTCAACCATCGCCCATTGCTCGTCGCTGGCCCCAGCCCTCATGTTGTCAGGCGCAGGTCCCATAGGACGCATCGGACATTGCGATTTCCGGGCACTATTTACTTCAAATTACCTTCCAGCAGTGAACTCTTTCGTATAGTTTGCTGATGATTCTCTTGCACATAGCTGTCCTTCGATGAGAAGGGGACATATGACCACCTTGCTGTAGAGAACCGACCTATGGCGCTCCTCAGTGGCACCTAGTGTGAATCGATCGTCTTTGACAGGGGTCGGGATACAAATGGGGTTCTGGTAGTGGTGGACAGCCAGAGGAAAGGACAGATGAAGAAGTTCGGAGGAACTGCATGTGGCTGAGGCATAGAGATCGCAGTTATGGACGAGATTTGCGATGGTGTACGCTAGACTTTCCGACTTCCTCCTCAATGATACCCCAGTACCCTCCATAGATGCAGCGCTATATATCTTGCCGGTAGCTTTTCTATTTCTTTTATATTGTGCAGCTACCTATTGGCTGACGACGCTATGATTGTCCGAATACCGCCGGCGATCCTGTCATTGCGGCTTCGACTTCTGTCGAGATTGAAATTCCTTCGACCGCCGAGCCTGCCAGCCCTATAGCAACCGCTTCTCACCTGGTGCCTAGCGCTCTAATGGCTTCGTCATTCGCAGCTCCAACCGCCACCTACATCAGCGGTGGCCCTACCATCACGGAAACTTGTGACGAGAAGAAGGGAGGCGTCTGTTGTGCCGCCATCTCAAGTCCCACATAAGCCGAGCTGAGGAGAGCTTGGTCAAGGAATAGCACGCTGTGAAGATAGGTAGGAAGAAACTGGACCAACTTTAGCCATGAGACGACATTTGCGTGTTAGGTTCTTTGTATACACCGCTCGGGCTGTCCTATATCCGCTGCTGCAGCATGGCCAGTGGCATGACAGAAATGAAGAATAGATATGATCTGAGTTTTCCGACAATGTGGTAATGCCAACAAAGGGCACAGGCTCTTCCACTTGGTGATCTCCTTGGACTATCTATCTGTCCCATGGCCCTCACCGTTGATTGAGGTGAGTAGCCAGCGAGCACTTCTCGAGAGTAGTGTCTGAGGAGAGTTATGCCGAAAGCGCTCAGTACCATGAAATGGCTTCCAAGGTGAGTCAGTAAAGGTACCTATCTTGCCTGACTTCCGTGGTCTGTCGCGAACTGTCGTCACGCTGCCCAAGCCGCCATCAGGTAGAGGTAGAGGTACCCATACAACTCGATCCTTCGTACCACTGCGCAGGTGCACTTGCCTTCGCTGCCATTTTGGATGAAGAACGACAGAAAAGGAAACCGATACACTTTGATTGAAAAGCGTGAACTTCATCCCAGCCAGGCCTTCCTCACCCGAGTGCCCTCAAGAAGACTGCCCGCGAAGTGCTTTTTGACGTCCTCCTCTTCCGTTCTCCACGGTGACATCTCCCACATTCGACGAAAAGGCGCATATGCGAGAAGCTCATATGACACAAATCCCACCGGCCCTGAGGGAAGCTGCATCTGCCGACTGCCCGTCTTGTGAGCCAAGGCGAGACCGAGAGAGTCCCGATGTCGGCGGGAGTCGTGACGTCGAACGCGCTGGTTGTTCGAGATTTCTTCCTCTCCCTATATGTCAGCTTCCACCAAACGATCAATTACTCAACTGCGCATGGAAGCCAATGGCGGTTAATAATTTATTTTTTTTGGACTTGCTGATCAAGTACCTATCTAGACTGCTGCGATGGAAACCATGTACATTGAATCCTCCTTTCCACAGATTAACCTCAACGTCCCATCGTCTCTTTCCGTCCCTGTCGAGCCTTTCCTCCTCAAGCCCTTGGGTTTACTATCGCCTTCTACGATGACACCGCATCCTAGAGATGCCGTATGGACGGCCTACATCCGGCCTGATGTCATCCTCCATCTCCATTCGCACCTCTACCAATTATTGATGCTGTTCGCCCGTACCATCCGTCGTCGAAGTCAAATTAGACATTCTGCTGTGGAAATTGATAGCGAGCCGGTCCACCATGGTCTTCACTGCCGTAAGCGTTTTTCCCTGGGCTCTCACGAACTGCGCCAGCTCTTTGACTTCCCTGGTGAGCCTTACCGAGTGGTCCTCAACAGAGGTGGCGAGATCCTTATCCTGAATCTGAAGCTGTGCAAAGTCGGCTTCGAGTTGTGCTGTGGTATCATTCAGGAGTTCGATCTCCGTCTTTGTGTGCTCGGCGTGCTTGTGAAATTCGGTGGCAAAGTTGTTGAAGTCCTTTCCCATCTTTCGAATCTCCTCCAAGACACTTTCAAAGGCAGCACGGGGACTGGCTAAACTGGTTATGGCGGGTGTTGGTCTTGCTGCTACAGGCTTCTTGCCGCCTGGGATGGTCACAACGGACGTGCATCCCACACCCCTCAACTCCTGGGCGTTCATTTGCAATAGGTCCTTGCCGTATTGCCTACAGACCTCATGCCAGCAGGCCAAAAACTGCCTGGCTGCTTCTTCTACTTCTCCGACTCCGATTTCCCACGAGTTAGGCTTCGCATCGTTATGGCAGTGGCCAGCTAGATCAAGTAGGCTCTTCCATATTCGGCCACTCGATTCTTCAAAGCCTCTCCAGTGCGGGTACTGAAACTCGACATCGCGCCTGTAGGTACGACAGCAGTCACACAGATTTGCGCTTTGTTCCTCGCCGACTGGCGTTGTACAGGCGAGCTCTCCGATGATTTCCAACACTCTCACCTCGTTGGCGGTAGGGAAATGTTTCCGTATAGCCATTCCCACATTAGCAACCCGGTATGTACACCGAGGACAGGGCGGCTCCCGCCTACCGGGTTGACGAAGATAGTCGGCCATATTTGGTGGGCCCTGGTTGCTCTGCGCTGCTCTAGGGCCACCACCCTGAGAAGGTTGAGAAGGGGCCGAGGTAGACATGACTGGGTGCAGTCGGTATAAGCGGGTAAGTCGTGGTCTGGTCCCTCTATCCTGTCGATTCGGACCGGGGTCGTGGACGAGGAACTGACAAGACGGAAAGGATGCTACTGCTCTGCAGTACAGAAAGCCCCTCTTATGGTCAACCACATCACCCTTTCAATGTTGAACACCAAACATTTGTTCAAACTATGGAAGCTGGCTAGGTAATGATTTTGTTTGCAGTTCCAGTTGAGTTCCAGGTAGCTTGCCGCAAAGTAGCCCAGTTGTTGGTTGCTTTCATCACCAGTTACCACCGTACCACGTTAGATACGATGTTTGTCGGTTGTATGTCCCACACGTCGCCAACAATCTGGGCGGTTGATCGTACCCATATATCAGCTAACAGGATACGAGGCTTCCAAATGCCACCCGTATGCTGCCGTTGTATTCCGTGAAAAATGTTTTCGGGGAAAAAGCGTCTTCCCTTTTCGGCTCGGTGCTACCACCCCGTCCCTGTCATATCCGCATCCGTCCTCTCGTATCACCCGATTTGCTCGACCAGACTCTCAGCTGAGGGGCCGAGAAGGATTGGACGACCTCCAGACACCAGTCCGTGTCAAACCTTCTATTTCAATTAACCGAAAAGAATGGAAGGGACAAGCCTTCATATGCGCAAAGGGTTGTTCGTTAAGAGCACACAAGCCCGCCTTGCATGTTGTCATCGGCTTGTTGATCTTGACACCTCAAATGCTCTACAGTACCTAAAAACACGGCAATCATCATGAAGAACCAACTTGTCTTTCTTCTGACCGCGTTGAGGTATTTCTTGTCCCGCTTTCTTGAAATTTTTGATCAAACGACTGACATTTTTTGACAGCACCGTCTCCGCCGGTCCCTACAAAGCTGCCACCACCACCACCACCACCGCTCCGTCACCTACCATCGCGCCATCCTGCACCTTTACAGGCACCCAGACGCAATGGGCCACTAGCGGATGCAATCTCTCCTGTGACATGAGCGGTTTCTGCATCTGGGATGGTGAGTCCCGTTCTGGTCCTATGGTCCCTCTCTGTCTGGCCTGACTGACTGGTCTCGCTCATCATTTAGCTGCCGTCACCAAGTCCTGCGGCTGCGCATCTGTGCCGGTCGTGACGACAACAGTCACCCTTTGCCCGACGAGGACGCCGTGTCAGCAGTGTACCACGGGTTGGGGCATTGCCACGTTTACGCAACCCTGTGAGGCTATTGCGACTCCTTGAGCTAGAGACCGAGCAATTGCTTCTCCACAACAAGAGGGGAAAGGCTCCTTTGAGGGTTCAAGGAACGTCATCAAGCATGCGCTGGTGCCACCTGGGGCTGTGTCAAAGGCGAAAGAAGCTTATGGCGAGCGGTATAGGGGTTGTTCTTGCTTTCAGGCATAAACTTTAGGGAGTGGCCATCCTTGTCACCTCGTTCGCTAGTCAGGTCTAGACGTCGCATTGTTCCTGCTTGCTTCGCAAACTTCTAGCCCCTATAGCAAGCGTCGCACATCGTAGGGTACATTGAAAGCATCATCATTCTTTGGTCCAGCCATCCATGTGATCGGGCACACTAACCCCTACTTTACCCCTGATGATCTTTGTTCCTCGCTTCCGGAGACACACTAGATACGCGCGGGAGGCGCAGCTTTCGGCTTCATAAATAAGCGAGCGGTAGCGGCGTGAAATCCATCAGGATGCGAAGACAGAATTGCAAAAGGAGATGCTGTCCTGTGATATTCGCGCTTGGTATTCAAGTGTCACTTGCACAATTGTATGTGCATGGATCGTCAATGTCTGCGGCGAGTTGTCTCTCTACATCCGCAACCGAGAGGTAGGTAGGTACCTATGTTTGCGATGGAGATCGATCGGGATGCAGTGAGAACTTTGGTGACTTCGCGACGGATTTGATGGTATGAATCCAATCGGTGCTGGGACCGGGACCAAGTAGTGACATCCGGTTCGGCGCGATTACTGCTCGGCGTCGACCACGCTACAGCTAAGGTTAGCGATGAGCGAAAGCCGAAAGGAAACTGTCAGTTCCAAGCGGCGAGAATGAAAAAAGACCGGAAGGATCTGTTGCATGTTCTGCCCAACTGAACTTTGTGAAACGGATGCAGAACATAGCAGTGGTGAGGGATAACCACGATGGCCACGATCTTTCTTCGCAAACTCTCGCCAGACACTCGCAAACAACGGCCTTGCAGCATGCCTACTGCAGTAAAATGCACGCCCATCATGCACAGAGCGTTTAGGAAAGATGTGTATCTAGGTAGGTGACAGGATTCTGCATCGTAGATGTCGGGTACCAGGTGATGGGATCGCGGGTCTACACGGATGAATGCCTCGTTAAAACAAGCTTGCCGACAATTGCTGCGACTGTGACTGCCCGCGACATCAGCCGCCCACAGCACCTCCGATTCGGACACCGTCCGCCACTCTGCCACATTTCCCGACGAGAAGCGGATGACAGCGCGAATTGAAGTCCCGACCAAGTGGCTTTCGATCGAGGAGCGCGTTGGCACCCAATCGCGTCTTCCCTCCCCAGACAACATCGCATCAGCTCCCGCTCAGATATGCCTTACCTTGCGACGGACACTCCAAGAAATTGCACCCACCATGTTGGCAAAGGATAGGCCGCTTAACTGCGCGCAAGCCAGCCCCGCCATCTCTACCTCTACAATTCCTTCCTCTTCCTGGACCACAGTGGCCACTCCGATCCGAACATCCTCAGGCATCATTCGGGTACGCCGCTCCCCAAGGCAGCTCCCGAAGGAAGGATGGCGAGCGCAAAAAGATGGCATCATGGTGGGTTCTTCCACAGGTAAGAGCGCAAAGATCAGGATGTGTCTTGAGCGCGATGGTACAGTTCATGTATCCAGACACGACGCATCTCTGAGTACCTACCTCTTCAACTGTCCCTCACATGATGCATCTGGATGTAGCTCGGATGCACTTGTACTTTCAGAGACTGAAAGAAATCTTCAGTATCATGTAGCAAGTGCTCTTTCCTCGCTCCCGCTTTTCTTCCAGGACTGTGGGCCAACTCATGGTGTCCGCCAATTTCTTGTCCTTTTGCGACGGCAATGGTGGCAGCGAGAGGGTCCGCGTCACGAACAGCCAAATCGATGCCTTAGCGACTACTGTACCAACAAAAGAATTGAATGACCTACAATGGGCAGTTTGAGCGGATATCCAAGCACTGCCGCTTTGCTCTGCGCTTCATTGAGCGTCAATTTGGTGCGCTGGGTTTCCGCGAAATGGCTTTCTCTCCGAACCAAAACACCAAGATGCAAATGAACACGACCACGTACGATTCAAGCACGCCAGGGAGATCAGGCATTCTACAAAAGGCGTAAAAACACATGTATCCATGGTCAAAGCCGGTCGCTTCACGACGTGACTCTCGATGACAGCCGGTGATTCTACTCTCGTCCGGCAACTTGCAGGCAATCCTACCTACCCTATCACGACGAACCTCGAACACTCGAAGCCAAGAAGCCACTCTCTGGACACTTCGAGAGTTTGCCTGCCCATTCGCTTCCTCTTTGCCGCACATCTAACATGTCACGTTCAAGCAGATGTATCGGCATCCCGTTCTCGCCATGCAGTTTCCACTTTGGTACGAGCCCAATGTCGATGGGGCAGACACACCTCGAGCACAGGGTATAGCCGATCATGAACTCAGCCAACGACGAACTTTGCGCAACGGAGACAAGGTCATCAACTGGCTCGACCGGGGGCACGAAGCGCCAGCATGACGACCTCGACAGGTCTGACGAAACCGAGACCAATAGAGCCAGCAAGCGGCAGCGATTCCATGATATTGTCATCAGCGAAGGGGTCCAAAACCCGGAGCACCTTGATCAACAGGCTGCCCTCGTTGAACCACATCAAGACATGGCCGAGCCGAATACCTCTACTCGTCAACCTCCTATTGGTAGCGACGAGACCGAGATCACGTTCACACACGAGCTCCAAGTGGATGACGTTCCCGAGCCAGAAGAAGATACCCCCAACGGCGAGAGCCACGATGAAGCAGTGAACTCTACCACCTTACTTCCAGACCCAGTCACCGACTTCACAAACCAAGCAGAGCCAAACAATACAGGTGATTGGGAGGAACGCGACTGGACAACCCTTACAATCGAAGAGCTCTTCTCCAACCCTGCGTGGGACTACATGCAAGATCCCTTGTTCGAACCACAACCTTTTGAGCCAACGCAATGGTTCCTTGACGACGATCCGATATGGCCGACAACTTCTTACCCTCTACCCCCCGAGTCAGACGCCGCAATTGCAAAACGTCAGACCGATGATACCGGGGACGTGGAGGTTTTTGATGAACATTTGCTCAGCTCTGATATGACTTCTTTCTCTTGGTCCATGAGTGGCCGCAACAGTCTAGAAAGCCAAGCAACAGAATTGACTGCCCTATCATCTCCAATCTATGTGGCACCCACTGCCGAGGGCCACCAATCTCCGTCATCCGAGGATATAGCTTTCCAGACAAGCTACACTAATGCCGTGTTTGAGCCGAAACTGTGGCAGTCAACGGCGGCATCCAACAACATGGGGGCTGGTAAGCTTCAAGATGACGGACCAACAAGCAACTACCTGCTTCAACAGTCAAAGCCGTCTACTGGCCAAGACGGCGACGAAATGCAAGTCCAGGAATAGGATTCTTCTGGCTCGCGCCGCGTTCCGGAACCTGTTTCCACCAGTATCGAGAACACCAAAGACTCGTCACGGACGCAAACCCAAGTCAATATCGCCAAAGACAGCCCACAGACTTCCCAGTTCCACCCATTTCTTCCAGCTCGTCTCCGCTTGGATATGATAGCTTCTCACCTGGGAGTTCCATTGCAATCGGCCGCACCTCCTGTCCCAGTCCCGCCACAGGCTCTTACAGCTTCAACCTCGATAAGTCGAGTTCCTCCCATCCCACCCCGTCCCACGCGATCGCGCGGAGGGCCTAGTCAATCATGTCCTCTAGCCGCAACCGCAACATCTTCTAATCTTCATCCTGTCTCTGTACCTTTACCCGCTCCCATCCCCCATCCCATCCCCCATCCCAGTCCACCATCAGCAGCTCCTCCTTGTCTTCCTTCCACATCTGCTCTCGCCGAACGGCCAATTGCCTCCTGCACCCGCTGCCACAACAAAAACAATCCGCAACCCTGTCTCCCTGGCAAGATGACGTGTGTTGGGTGTTCCTCTCGGCGGAAGTCTCTCCGCCAGCAGCGAGAAGAAGAAGGACTGTGTACGACTTGTGGTAGAGAAAGAGGTAACGATGGGAAGTTGACGTGTGGAGAGTGTAGAGCGAAGGGAAGGGTACGGTATGCCAAGGGGAAGGGAAAGGGGCAGTAGGGGGGGGGGG
>RANX01000078.1:0-188860 GCA_009805215.1 Neurospora discreta FGSC 8579 | reverse complement strand
GCCGGAGTGGCTGCTTCTTTCGGCGTTGCCATGTAGTTGCCGTAATACCACAACTGGAAGGCTCTACAACAGGGAGCCACCAGGGGGTAGTAGAAGAAAAAAAAGGGGGGGGGGGTACATATTGCTGTGGGGGTACGTACCGACTCTGACTGCAGTCTTAACATCGTCGTCCGACGCTCGACTCCCACCACCAGTTTTGCTGGTAATGCTCATGCGGCTGCTGCTTCTCGGTGTTGGTCGAACCATGGCGCTCATGGGTCGCTGAGGCAAGCTGGAGCCGCCCGGGGAATTCGGAGGAGAGGCGAAGTCCATTGTTTTATCTCTTTATGATGCGTTTTTCCTTGGAAGCGAATAGACCGGCTTGTAAGGTTGCCGTTTGGACCTCAGGCTTGGGTACCGCTGACGGGCCAATGCGACGGCGCAATACCACCTGCAAGTCTGTAACTGCAACACTTGCACTACCGCCCGCCCACACACTCCTGTGCGCCTGGCTGCACTGCTGCTTGATAGTTGGGCCCAAATATAGGGAGCGACGAATAGCGAATGACGGTCGGCAGCCGAATGGGATTAGATGAGCTTGGCTTTCGGGCTGCTCGACGGCTTGTTGGGTTCAAAGTAACGACTGGTCACCAATAGGCGTTGGAGGTTTGTTGGGTGTGGTGGTGGGCGAACCTGGAATCGATGCGCTGCAAGGGATGGCCTGAAGGTATAGATATGTAGAGTGGTCGTCTCTCCTGAGTCTTGGTCTCGTGAAATATCTCCTCCGTCGGGTATCTCGTAATTACTGTATACTGTATAGTTTGGCTGTCGGGATGCTTCCAGGATTTTGGACAGGACAAATGAGGGACTGCTTGCTGCTTGCTGTGGTAGCCGTGTAGCTGTGGTGTAGCTAGGTAGGTAGGTAGGTATGTTGATAGAGGAGATGGAATCGATGGCGGATTGCGGACCCCTCGCGGGGAGGCGGGTGTTATCCAGCTTTGGTTTGCACAGCGGGCGTCATATGTTCCAGCTGGTCGTGAAAGGTGTTAGACTGGTGTCGGGAGCGGATGTCTTATTTTTTGTTTTCTTGTAAAGTCGCCCAAACCGTCCAAAGTCGAGGAGCGGGCACGATGCTAGCAAAGCCAAATGCTGCAAAAATCAATCAATAAAAAAAAGTGGTTCAGGATCTCTGGGCTGAAGGTGGTTTGGGGACTCTTGCTTGTTTATTTGATTGCGTCGACCGACTGACCAGGATGTAGACGGCGTCGCAAATTACCAACGCTAGGTGTGTAGCAGAGCGCAGCTAGCACGGGCACCCTCCCCACTCAGGTCACGACCACTGGCACCTCCTCCATCCACTCTACCATCCCCTGAACACTGGAGAGGAAGGAACGGAAGCAACGTGAATCGCATCTGATTGGGGATCCGGTCACGGTCAAGCCCTTCCGCTCGAGTTAGTACACTACACTTTGGGAAACATGGCCCTGGCTACTTGCCTTGACCAGATCGGGGCGCGAATGAGCAATCATGTTCCATGTCTCGCTGATTCAGGACCTCTGGCAGACGGCTCACTGAGCGAGTGCAATACTCCTCCTCTTCCCAGCTGGGTGGTTTGCCAGGAAACACGGAGCAATCAAGAAGGGAACCCAAACCACAAAAAGTGAAAGCTCCAGTTGGACCCGACATCTGGGGGATGGACAACACGATGGCAAAGTAAAGACATCCTTGCTTCCCTAACACTCACCCAGCTGGTGGCTTCTCAAAAGGCAAACCACCCTTCTTTACCCTTCTTTCTTCTTTTCATGTACGCCTGTCACAGTTGATGCAAACCGAGTCCGGGTCAAGTGAGAGCGGGATGCCGAGAAGAAAACAAACATGGGCGTCGCAATTGTTCGTTTGCACCACGACCAACAGAATTGTCAACCCGCCAACGAGATGGCGAGATGAATAAGGGGCACCCGTGCTTGCTTCTTCTTCCTCTTCCAGCAATAGCACCCTCTCCACATCACGTATGTGTATCTGCATGCGCGGGATGTTGGGAGATACTAGCAACCACAGCCAGCGAACGTGGGGTGCGAGGCTCTGCATAACACTGCGCATCTCTTGCGACTTGGCAGATGTTGCATCACATCAGATGAACCATGCTTTCGTCCTCATGGACCCCTTTTTTGGGGGGAGAAGAGAAAAAGCCCACCTTCAACGCCCGTCACACGTTATTCACGCGATCGCTCCTTCAAGCAACAACAAGATAGCTAGAGACACACAAACATGTCCCTATGTGAAAAGGCATAGCTCGATACCTCTAGGGGTTCTGTATTTACCGTATATGCCTTTGCGGGGTGCCTGGCTTGAGCCTAGGAAACCCCAAAAGTGCACCCGCCATCGCCAAACTTCCCCTGAGATCGTCGCTTTGTCTTTCCCTCTTTGACCCTAACCGACCCAATCCACCAACGACTCCCATTCTGGAAGCCTTCCCTTGGTGGTGTGAATTCAGGGGTGCATGAGCGCTATCAAGGACACGGCCTAGGTACCTCTAGTGGATGGGATGAACCTCCCGATGGACGTTAGCGTCAATGGGGTATCGAAACTGTGATTGTAGTGTAGAGCGGGATGACTAAGCCGGTTAAAGCGACTGCACAATCGGTAAGTGCGACTGTGTGGAGCCAGCAGCAGCGGCTTCAAAGTGCACGTCACTCCTACCTAGCGACCCAGATGAGTGATTAGGTAGGTAAGGTAGGGTTGGTTAGGGTTAGTCCCGGGCGCCCAGAGGCCGAGAAAAGCCTCAGCGTGTTTTTTTTAAAAAAAAAGAGAATAAAAAACACAACAAAAAAAAAGGGGTTGAGTCTCGTCGTCGTGCTTCACAACGACGGAATGCGGGACTTCTGGTGATGGTCGCAAGCTCGGGATTGTTGCTACTAGGCAGGTAGTCTTAACTCGCCCGGTTTGTGTGACCCCATACAGTCGCACTGACCGATTGTACAGTTCGCTTTTTGACTACCTACCTTGGCTCCGCGGATGCGAGCAAAGCAGGAGACACACAAAACCCGCCAAAGACCCAAAGCAAACCAAAGCAACGGGTCTGGCTGTCTGGATCTGCAGGCACACAGCACGAAATCAGGTACGCTTTCCAGGAACATATATGCAATTCACTGCTACCAGGGGACTTGTGCTCAGGGCGCCGAATCAAGGCGGGCCTCTCTGCCCAATCAAACAGCCGACATCCGATAGCCCTTTGGAAAATGGACATGCTTATTCCGCTTTCTTAGGTAATCAAGTCGAAAGCGCTCAGAATTCCGTCTTTTGCGAGGCTAGCAAACAGATTTCTTGTTGGCAACGGCGACTAGACCCAATTCCTCAACACCCTCTTCTCCCTTTTAGAGATGCTGAGATTTCAAGGCCCAAAGAACGCGCACCGGCTCGATCGTACACACCACAACAAGACGCTATGATGCCAGCATGCGGGGTGCGCTTCCCATCTCTCGTTTGATTGGGTGCCGTGGATTACCTCTCTGTATTATGTCCTCGTCGTCGGAATGAGCGGTCTGTGCGGACTCAGATATTAACGGGCGGAAAAAAATGCAATTCATCTACCGGCACCGCGGGTGATCTGTGTGGCTCATGAAAAACATGTTGAAGGTTAACTGAGGTCCTATACTAGGTTCCCGCCGGGCTTCGGAGAAACTAGTTTAGCAGGCTCCGCATACCTAATCCCTTCTGGACGTAGCCTAGGGCGTGAATACAGCCTCATGAAGATCGATGACCTGATGTTCTTGTTACCGATGCTGCGTTGCCATTGTCGGCCATGTGAAAACTTCACCAAGACGGCGGGACTTCGACAAGAAGTTTATGTCGAGAACTTGGACACATACATACAAGACGTCGCGTAGTGCACAGAGGAACAGTCATGGCGTGCAATCTACGACCCCAGCTTGCCTTCCCGTGCCTACAACGGCAACAGTCTCCCAAATAAGGTCATGCTCCGGTTTCGTTTGCTCTCTCGTCTCCAGAAGCACTGACACTTGGATGGGAACCTACCGTTAGACCGTGCACCTGCGTTAGCTTTCCCCGTTAAATTTCAAAGCCCCTCCCTGTCAGTCTGTCAGCCAGTTCGGGCCCGTCCAACGTCTTTCGCTTCGTCTGTGGGAAAGAGAAGAAAACCAAAGACGAATGAGGAAGAGAGGAAGAGATTACGGCGGCGCGCCCTGGTAGCCCCGTCTTTGGCATGTTGCTGGGGAGTGAGGTGGGGTTCAATGAGACTGCTATTGGACGACCGAACGACATATCCACGTGCAAGCGGACCACGATTCTTTGCATTTCAGAGATGCAGGGATTCGAAGACGAAGGACGTTCATCTCTCTCGTCTCTGATCCCATTGTGAAAATCTGCGCGAAGAGACAGTAATGGGAGGGAGCAGAGATTTATCCTTGTTGGAGACTGCCAGCAGCATTGTGATGTTCAATACGGTGTGCTCGAATGGGTCATTGCTCTGTCTCAAGCGGAAGACGGGAAGCGTATGGAGTCTCGGAAGGAGAGGCATGAGCACCCTCAGCTTCTTCCATTCCATTGATCACGTTTTTCGCTTCGTCTTTGGTGACCCACTATGGCCGGTTACGACGGTGCTTGAACACTATGTACCTACTCAGACAGACCATGGACATCTGAATCTGGGGGCCGGGGCAAGAGGTCGTCGATCAGTCGGCCGTCGGTCATTGTGATCGATAGCGCGAACACGGGGTCGGCCTGGTATGTAGTGTATGTACTACTGCTAGCGAACTGCTAGCAAACAGAGCAAACAGAATGGAGAAACCGAGGAGCAGCGATTCGATCGGGAACGGCCGTTCGAGTGGGGAGCGGGGTCTACAACTAAGTGTAATTAAGCTTAGATCACGTGAAGCCCGCGTCAAGTTCGTGCTTCAAACTTCTAGACGTACCCATCGCGTTGAAATGTCGTCACACCATCGATGTTACCGCACCGCCTCGCACTACACTGCATTGCATTGCATCCCGTTACGCTGTCGCAACGCCGTCACTCGTTGCGCTTTGCACCGGCCTAGTAGTAATACACACGTCGCGAAACAAACAGAAGCCGAAGCGACAATTTACGATTGTCTGCAAACGGAGCATAGGCCGAGAGCCGCCCGCTCCCCCCAAGCAAGCGGCCAACGTGCATTGTTGTCCGCGTCTTTAGGTTGTCTCCACCAGCGACTCGCGTCATGGAGAGATATAAACAGCCTGTTAACGAGTTTTCACGCGCCTTCGAAGCCTTGAGCCATGTCCCCAGAGGTCATCTCCCTTCTCTCCAGCCCAGAGGTGGAACCTCAATCAACATTGGTCGTCACCAACATGTTGTCGCATGTCCCGCCCAGCGCACAGAAGGACGTCCTCGATGATGATTTAGACCATGATTATTTTGACCTAACAACCGGCGATGTGCCGCCGGAATCTGCGTCCAAAACGCCCGCCAGGAAAGAACCAGGACCCAGTACCTTTGGTCTCACGGGAGACAGTCAAGATTTGAAGTCCATCCAGGGCTCTGCTCGAAACATGAGACAGAAGGAAACTTTGGCACTCGACGTTGATATGTCTTGGTTGTCCTCGGACAGTTTTCCCGATATTGACCATATCACCACCAGATCGACAACCGGAGGCGAGCGAACAAGCGAGCCAGCTAGGAAGCGACAGCGCTTATCCCCAGTCTCAAAGTCCAACAGCCCGAAGCCTCGATTGGCGCAGACACATATCCCGGCGATAAGCAAAAGCCTTGCTTGGCCGGGGCTATCACGAAATAGTAGCAGCAGGGTAATAGAGGGTTTTGAGTCTTCCAGATCTCCCCATATTTCCAGCCCAAATATTTCCAAAGCGTCGAAACCAACCCATCGTGACGATGAAGACGATGACGATCCCTTCGCGAGCCCGCACCCACGGCTCACCCGAGAACAAAAAGGGAAAGGACCTGCTTCTGCAAAAGTCACACCAGACGTCATCAGCATAGATGACTCCGACGATGATGACCCATTTGCAGACTCTCCGCTGAAAGTCAGTCCGAATCCACGAGGACTGTCAAGGGCGGCAACTACAGCAGCAGCAGCGTGGGATCCCATATCAAGCTCCGCCCCCCTTCCAGCGAAACCTAGTCCCCACCGCCCACGAGGAAGAAGTCCATCAGGGGTTAGTCCTTTCGATGACTCGGACGTGGACAAAGTCGCGGACCCCTTATCCAACGACGAGGATGACTTCCCAGACATATCCGACCTCCGCTTCCCAGCTAGTCGCACGAGGAGTGATGTATCGGTACCTACGAAACGACCATTCACCAAGTCCGCATCCACAACAACAACAACGGGAGCGACAAGGACGAGGCCTGCAAAAGGAGGGGCAAAGAAAACGGCCGAGGAACGAGCTAGGGAAAGAGAAGATAAAGATCACGAGAAGAAGATGGCAGCAGAACGAAAAAGGCGAGATAAAGAGCGCGAGAGGCAACAAAAGGCCGAAGAGAAACAGCGAGCTGCCGCCCGTGCAGAAGCCAACAAGCTGAAGACCAGAAAGGAAACCGTCACCCCTGAGATGATTGTGGATCTTCCGTCCAGCCTCCCTCCAGCTACCAAAATCCAGATCGAGGAATTTCTGAAGAAGATTGATGTCAAGGAAATCAACACCTGGACCTCCCCAGTCGATAATGTCGTGCGCTGGCGCCGCGCGGTCAAAGCCCGTTACAACGAGGAACGCCACCACTACGACCCGATTCCCGAAGCCATTGAGACCGAAAAGTTCAACCTCGTCATCCTCCCCGCCGCCGAATTCGCTAAGCTCGCAATGGGCGCCGAGGGCCACAATCTCGAAGCGCACGTACTCAAGGTGCAACGCCATTTCCCTAATCACCAGACCGTCTACCTCATCGAAGGCCTAAAACAACTCCTCTCCAAAAACCGTAACAAGCGCAACAACGACTTTGCGTCCGCCGTCCGCTCCCGTCTAGCCGAGGACGAATCCGCATCAACCTCCTCTTCCCGTCGGACTAACAAGAAAAACGATCCCCCCATGACCATCAACGAATCTCAAATCGACGCCGCCCGCCTCCAACTGCAACTTGTCTACTCCATGCAAATCCACGAAACCACCTGCTCCCAAGACACCGCCCACCAGCTACAGCTCTTCACCCAACAAGTCGCCGTCGCGCCCTATAAACGGCATCAGGAAGACTACTTGATGAAGTCGGCCGGGTTCTGTATGGATAGCGGACAGGTGCGGACGGCGACTGGATCCGAAGAAGCGTACGTGCGCATGCTGCAGGAGGTGGCGAGGATCACGGCGCCGATTGCCATGGGAATTGCAAATGTGTATCCCAAGGTTGGACGACTAGTTCGGGCGTTGGAAGAGGGGGGTCCGGGGACGTTGGAGGATGTCAGGAGGGTGATCAATAAGGAGGGGGAGGTTGGGGAGAAGAGGGTCGGGAAGGCGGTTAGTAAGAGGCTTTGGAAGATCTTTACAGGGAGGGATGAGATGAGTACGGAGGTGTGAGGAATGCGGGGATGTGCAAGATCCTGGCTTTACCGAATGGTGTCGATGGATGTGCTTCGCCCTAAAACCACGTAGTATCTGGATATACGTGGCATACATCCGGATAGCTGATGGGCGGTGTAGCGTGGCTGTGTTTCAAGATAGGTACCACCACTCGAACACCTGTCACAAGAAACTTGCCAAAGGCGCTGCCCAACCTCCCTACTATGCAGCGAGGCTGAGCACGATGCGAGCTTTCACCAGACAACATGAACCAATCGAAAGTTCCGTTGCGAGGCTGGGTATAACCCTCTGATTGACATCCGAAAAGACGTAGTCGTGGGTGAGATGGCGAGTGTGGGTCTGGAAGCTGTCTGCCTCACATATCCAGCTGTTGATCTCTATATGAAGACCTTGGGTATGGTGTTGTCAAATTTTGGTGACTATCATAGCTTTGAGGGTACGCGTGTCATGCACCTGAGATCGAGCAATGGAGCGCTACCTCCTCGTAATCCGTTTGCCTTGTTCGAACATGCTCTATAAGACACGCGCGGAGGTATCCTGCCTTAAGGCGTTGAACCACATGGTAAGATGGTTGTTTCAATCACTCCTGCCTGAGCTCTGCGGTAAGCCCAGCAGAGGTAGTGTATATCTGACGACACCGGACTATTGCCCAAGTATGTTGGAAGGCTGTATTTGATCCAGGATCTCTAGCTGTCACCGGTGAGCCGTTTGGTTCACTCTCAGAAGGTACCATCTCGGATGTCAAGGAAACAAAAGAACGAGAAAGGCGGCACAATCTCAAGTACTGCCCATCTTGGAGCAAGAATGGGAAAGAGTAAAGGGGCAAAAATGGCCAATACGCCTGGGTCTGTGTAAGGTATGTATAAGATTTTTTGGGGGCTAGCTTTAGGTGTTGTTTTAAGACAAGGCACATATACTCTACCTCAACTTATCGCAGGTATATGAACGTTGACCACCAGGCCGCAAAACACAGCCGTATCGCAAACGATGGCGAGGAGCAATTTCACAAAAAAGAGATAGTCACCGACCCAACTACTAGTCTGGCCCTCACTGGCTTATCTATGGGAGAGCGGACGGGATCCCGAGTTTTCCAGTGGGTATGGTCGTATGTGCTTATATAGTTACAAAATGTGTCTAATAAAGTCATTGGTGCTTTCCAACATGCTGCAAAAACATAGGGTCTGATGATGCACTGGGGAGGGTATTACCAGTTCAACACCAAAATTATCATTGTATATAATACGAAGACTGTTGAATACCACAATCAACCAACATGTCTTAACTATCCTATCTGTACCTTCACGATCGTCTTACTCGTCCGGCTCTTACAACGTCTTGCCACTGGCGACTGCCCTTTATTGCTCTCCGGCTAGCTCTAGCTCCGACACGCCACATGCTAATCTATCATATACTAGAGGTATATCTACTGCTGAGGCTGATCGTTCATCCCATGAGGTCTAGTCTCAGGGTCGCTCCTGCTATGACTCACGCATTTTCGATACCAAATGTAGCCCCTACTTCGATACGGCGTCTACTTCTCCTCCTAAACGTAAGGTCGGTCGCTTCCGATGCCCAGATCTATCCCTACGCTTTACCTCTACTATACTGTGGCGGATCTCGTCGTCGACCTACACAACTCCTACCTTCGGTTCGAACTCCCATTCTTCATATAAGAATTTCACATACTCTCTAAGGAGCTCATTCCCACATCCTCCACTGTTGGTAACTTCTCCTCCCATACATGAGACGACATACCTAACCCTCCCCCGTTCGGGCTGGATTTAACCAGGTGCAGTTGCAGGTGCCTGTGCCTATATCTGTATCTGCACCTGTACCGTATGAAGCCCCTCTCCTGCCGCAGTACCACAACGGACGGCCTGGTGGTCGAATGGCTCAGTGGTCCCCGTTGACGAGAACATTGAAGCTCACCTAGGCGACTGAGCTTTTTGTTTCTTTTCTTCAACTGGGAGATTGCTTATGCTGTTGGAAATGAGATATTTACATTATTCTTTCTTTATTTTAGTCTTGAACGGCGTGTTCCTTTGTGTTGTGCGAGGTCGAGATGTGGTGTGGTGTGAAGTGGAGAATGCGCCCGTCCGAACGTGCCTGGACACTCGCTGGACACTTGCCGGACCCTCGTCAGAACAGCGAATTTGAGTCCTCAGAAGGCGCATAACTCTACATTCTTTGCAGAGCAATAACTAAAGGACAAAGTTGGATCAGTAACTGAAATCTTCCTCTCAAGAAACAAACAACCTTTTTCCCTTTCTTATACATTAGCCAGGGTAATGGACTTGGCTGTCTCGCCGCTTGTCGGCTACTGTGCTCCTGCTCTCGTACTCTTCACGTGAAGTCAACTAACACCCTGGACTCAAAAAGTAGACATTCCGCAGAAATCATAATCCGTTGCGGGATTATACGCATCCTTTTCCACCACCTCCACCACCTTGGCCAATATTATGAACACCTCACCCCCGCGCGACGACAGCCTTACCAGCTCCTTCACTCTCTCTACCCAATCCGAACCACCCCATGCATCCTCGCGCACCATCATCCGCTTGATTTCGTGTTTCTTGTGATCAAACTTGCCACTGATCAGCATAAACATCTTGCCATCTAGTCCGAACCTGCCTCGGCCATCACAGGAAAACTCTTCGGGAAGCATGATGCCAGAATTGGCTGAATATACCAACAAGCGATGAAGTATTCTTTGCATAGTTCTGGCCGCCCTAATTTTAGTTTCCAGCTTCGACTCGACATCGACTTGCCGGTGGATAGAGTCAAAAAATCTGATCGATTGTGGTGCAGGCTTGTCTCATTTGGGCTCTCGATCTAGAAGAGTCTAGATCCTGCGGGAGAGAAGAAAGCAAACCATCGATCGTTTGGTAGTCAGCGTCGAAGTTGATGATGCGACTGTTACGCCGCAGGCGAGCCCATGCTACGTCGTATTGTTGCTGGAGCAATTTGCCAATGGTGGAAGGATCACGGGCGGCGGCAAGAGCGAGGATAGCGTCTCGGTCGCAAAAGGAGATCATGGGTTTGTTGTTGAGACCGTTATTCGTGGACAGGAGGCGGTGGTACTGGTCTTGAGAGGTTGATAGTGATAAGTGGTGGGTGGATGAGGAAAGGAAAGGGGAAGCGTCTTCGTCTTCCTTATTTTCTGCTTCCTCCTCCTTTCGGATGTTGCCTGATTCCGGGTCTTTGATTGGGTGTTTTTCGACATCTCACAGGCGCTTTGGACCGGAAATGTGCCGACTGATCCCATCGGAATGTCACGAGAAAGCATTACTTACATAAGTTCCGTTCATCAGAGCAATGTCGTCCCAATCCTCATGCCTACAGTCTTCGACTACCGGCCCCGGTCAGAAAAAAAAACCATAGACGACGTTTGTATACCCGCATCGCCTCAGGACACCATCAAACAACCGACCTACTTGCCCAAAAAATCAAGGGCCAGTCGACTTGTCGCTCACCATCCATCTACCCACATCCATACCATAGTGTACCGTCAGTCCAGCACCTGACAGCAAATTAGTACGTCCTTATAGGTACTGACTTTGTCAAAGGATCCCGTCCGCTCTCCCATAGATAAGCCAGTGAGGGCCAGACTAGTAGTTGGGTCGGTGACGACCAGCGAATCCCTGGTGTTGTATGTTTTTCTTTTCGTTTTTTTCCTTTTTTCTTTTTGCGGTCTTCAGGATATCACTGCACCTTTCACGTGTCATAAGCATCGGTTCGATGACATACAATAGTTCAAGGTCTTTAAACAGTAGTCTTTGATCTTGGGAACACTAGGTACGAAAGAATGCACGACCATGGTTTGTTCAATCATGATAGGTACACAGGCGTGTATGCAGCGAATAACAGCAGCAGTTACCCTTTATGCTACTACTCTCCAATTTGACGATGTTCCTCATCGCACTTCTCTTGTCTCTGCTTTCTCTCCCTTACCGACCAAAAGCTAGAACTCCTAATGTGATGAATGAGATGTTAACAATGTTGACGATGCCTGTTGCCTGTCTCCTCTTTGCCCGACTGTGCCCCAATCCCGTAGGTGAATCGTACCCATGACAAACTCAAAACATTTGATATGATGGAAAACCAAAATCAACAAGGCATCTTGTATACCTACCAGCCTCGAACTGTGAGCTTTCAACAGGAAGCCAATCACTCCTTCCCCAGTAACAACTTCAGACACTGCACAGCCAGCTCCACAATCTCCCTCCTCTTCGATCTGGTTACCACATTCCTTATAATCTCCACCGCGCTTTTGCTCAGGAACGTCTCTCTTGCCAGCTTGCCTGCCTGGCCCTCGCATGCCACCATATTCAACAGGACAAAAACACCGCGGTGCCTCAGATCTTCGTTATCATCTTCACATAAACCGAGAACGATCTCTGGTCCGCGTTCGCGCTCCGCAATAGCCTTCACCACGCTCTCATACCCCGTCAAGGCAGCCAATGCACCACCGGCAGCACTGCGCGTAGCAGCGTCTTCGGCGTCCGCTAGAGCTACAAGGATCTTCAGCCTGGTCTGTGCCTGCGGTTTGCTGGTATCGGCAAAGAGCGCCTCTGCTTCTTCGGGGGATTGGACGATGTTGCAAACGAGCTCAACGGCTGCAGTGGTAATGCGAGAGTTGTTGTATAGGAGAAGCTCCTCGATATCCTTCCAGGCCACGCGGACAATGGTGCGGCGGGTGTCGTCGTCAACAGCGGCGAGGTTGGTAAGCGCCATGAGGGACTCGAACGTCGGGAGGAGATCGCGTGTGTCGACGGTTGGGTCGGGGAGCAGGATATGGACAAGGGGACGGATGGCGGTGCTGATGGGGGTGGCACGGGCGCCCCCAAAGACTAGCATCGGGTTCGTGGAAATGAGGATACGGGCGAGGGCCTGGGCGGCAGTTCGTCGGACTGTCATGTTCTTTGGGTCGCCTTCGGGCAGGTTGGTCCAGGCACCGATCAGCAGACGGACGGCGCCTTGTTGAGCAAGCGGTCCCCGCATAGAGGGAGTCATGGAAAGCGAGTTGAGAATCGAGATGATGAGGGTGAGGGAGGCTACGGAGCTGGTTTTGCTGATGGTCACGAGAACGGGGGTGACGCCAGCTTCGAAGACACGTTTACAGCGTGCGCTGACATGTTCGTTGTCGTTCAGGGGGTCGGGTTGAAGCTTGCCTACTGCATCCGCATAGGCCTTGAGTTGACTTATGCGCTTTTGTTCGTCTGTAAGGGCGGGACGGTATTGGGTAAGGTTAACGAAAATGCTGAGAGCGCCGTACATGAGAGGAGACCTGGGCGGCGCCGACTCGAGTGTTTTTACAAGTGAATTGAGAAATTCGGGATCACCGGCTAGATCCTCCTTAACCTTGGCACGGATCGATGCATAGGCGAGTCCTTCGACCGAGGATTGACTGGAATGTTCGGGGTCCTTGATGAGCATCTGGGTAAACTTTTTGGAAAGATCTTCTACGCTGGTTGTCGCTGGCTGTATCCGGGGCTGGGTTGGGTCGGACGGGTCTGGAGGTGCCTGGTCGGGTTGAACTGCCTTGAGCTGATGTCAGCCGCAGGGACATCAGAAGGAGGAAGCGCCAACCTCGGAGGTCGGTGAAGGAGGCAGTTGGAGGCTCACCCTGAGCTTGGTTAACACCACGGCGGCCAGGTTCTGGACATGGATCGAGTGCCTCCTCATGGAAACGGAACCTTCCTGGGCGGCGGTGTCGGGATCGGTGGTGTACATGGACTCGACAACCTGCTCGGTATCCTGGTCCACAATCTCCTCTAGCCAGTCGATGCAGTACTTCTGGACAGCTTCACGGCAGTGGGAGTGCATGCAAGCAGCGTTGAGCATTTCGAGGCAGGCTGTCTCCACCTTGCGGCTCTTCCACTTGCGCCTCATAAGCGGGCCTAGACTGGGCAGGAAACCTTCGCTGAGGAAAAGCTCGGACGTGAGATCGGGGACGATGGGGAAGATGGTAGCTGCCACGCAAAAAGCCACAATATAGTCGTCGTAGGTGCCCCGTTGGATCCGGTCGAGGAAGAAGGCGGAGAGCTTCTTGCTGCCGTCGTCGCCGGCGGCCTTGAGGTAAGCAGAGGTGCAGAGAGCAGCATGGCCGCGAACAACATCGGGCTGTCTCATATCCAGATAACACAATATGGTATCGACGCAGTCACTATCTATGACGGCGGTAATGGATTTCTCTCCCTTCTCAGTGGCCTCGACATCGTCGGTGAGCAGCTTGGTCAGCTTGCCCAAACTTTCGACCGTCTCATCGTCTTCCTTGCCGCCCTCCATCAGGTGGGCAAATAGGAGCAGTGTCTGATCTTCCCTTCCCAGGTCATTATGGATCGCACGTGTGTGGGCATTCGGCGTTGTAGTGGAAACGGAGGCCATCGTGGTGTGATTGACCTTGTCGTTAATGTGGGATCTTTTGATCGTAGAAGCGATGCTAAAAGAGGGTCGAGGAAATTGGTAAATTGGGCGCGACCAGGGGAAGCTAAGGTAGCAGATGAGGGGCACGCCGTGAGTATGAAGTGATTCTGATGTAGAGCGCACGTCCGCAAATTTCGGGATAGGTAAGCGTGGTCGGTCGTACAGGTGCAGTCACACAGGACTGGAGCTTGACGTTCGGTTTGTCGTGCGGGCGCGGGGTGGTACAGCGGGTGGTACAGTGTTTGTCGATAAGTCGATCAGGATAGCCGCAACAGCATAGGTCAGGCAAGCAGGGTTGGTAGTCGAGGAAACGAGGAGGAGGGGTATGGGGTCTCGAAGGTCAATGGACTCGCAGAGGGGGGGAAATGAGGTGGGAACGCAACGGGACGGGACGGGTGGGCCTCCTTTTATCTGCCAGGACCTTGTCTCGGCGCAGAAGAAAGGGGATAGATACTATATGCAAGATTCGCGATGGTGAAGATTGCGGCGGCAAAGATGGGACGGAGTATGTTTGAGGTTCTGGAGGAAGAGGCCGAGTTAGCGAAATGGAAAGATAAGTGATAAATTTGGATGTCAGTCGACGGCGTGTGGTCGGAGTCTTGGCTGTGCCACTTTCCTTCTTTTGGGGGGGACTAAAGAGGGGACTGGGGGGTACGTACCCAGCTGCGACCCCACCGTTAGCGGTCCTGTTGGTGTCTAGTGGTCGGCATGCCGTAGGTGGTGCAAAGATTGTGCCCTGGTCGCTGTAGCCGCACTCTTTCCTCAGTCTTCCATGCACAAGGGAAGTGGAACCAAAATCTTTTTGGCCGTTGCTGCCAGACGACGGGCGCGAGTATCTGCTGAGGTGTGTATCAAATCATGCCTTTTCAGGCCTGTCATCAGACAGATCCGGTCCTGCTGTTGATTTGACCGCAAACAGACCCTGATGAAGGCGGGTGATAGACTTACTAGTATTACACACTATTACCTGGCATAGGTATCCCGTGCCAAGTTCTGGACTTGGGAGAAATGCCTATGGCAGGTTGGACCACCTACCATCGGGATTCCTGAGGTGCCTCTGCCGTGCGTACTGATACACACACCATACCAAGTTGGAACATCTGCACCTCCTTGCGCCGGTGCCAAGCTTTGCGAATTGCATGAGAAAATGCAATCAGCGTCCGGCCAATGCAGACAGCGGCTGCTTTCGTAGGTTGTGCCCCCCTCAACCACCCCCAACGGCCCCATTCTTTGCCACTCCATCCCGCGCTACCTACTGCGGAGTCCATATCTTGGAGGCCAGAGGGAGGGCTACCCCACCACGCGAGAGAGAGCACCCAAACCTCATGACACCACCAATACACCAAGATCAAAGAGATAGCCGAATGTCCTTGTAACGGCACCAACCGAAACCTCCCAGCGGGCGCACGTGTGAGGCTCAGCGGTGATTCCTTCAGCGCTTCAGCTCACAATCTCTTGGCTGCCGAGACCAGCGGTTCACTTCTGACGAGGCATAGCCCTTGTAATTGACATCGATCAAGTCTGGAAAGTTGATATTCCTAGATTGAGTAAACAACCAATCCCGCCCTCCCCCACACCTTGTAACACTTTACTGCAAAGCCATGCCTCGCTTCCATTTGAACTTGAGAGTTGATCAAGTTGAGAAGGGGCTTGCTGAGCAGTGGGTGCAGTTCAGACATGTGAGAGTGAATTGGCATATGAAGCGATTGACGTTTCGTTTCGGTTGCCGAAGACATTGCTCCTACTTCTACCTATATATATCTATATATATATATACGTGTGTGTGTGTGCGTGTGTGTGTATTTACCCTGTCTACAAGTAGGACGAACCTCTTCGGTGGCCACTGCTTCGAGAGCAGGACAGCTGCACTCCCGAGTATTCGTTATCTGTGTCCGACGCGAACGGTCAACATCACTGCACGCCCAGATTCTCGCCAGATTAGCCGACCGATGCTCCGTTTCATCATCGCAACACAGCGTTCCTTCACAACGTCGTAGACGAGACGGCTGTTTCAATAAAACGGCTTGTCCCGCCCGTCGGCTGTTGTCCAGCTCACACATGATTCGCTCAAGGCCACGGTACAAGGCCACGATATGCTATATTACTAGTGACTATGGCGTCCGTGGGCTGGGTAAGAAAGAAGAGGGGTTAACTGGAGATTAATATGAGGCCATTCCCGCATCAGATACTATAAAAGGGATCGAATGATTGTCGAACTGAGCCTTACTTTCTTCTCCTGAGCTCAACCATCAAGAGCCTTAGAGTCGTCAGCGAAAATGCGTGAGATTGCCTTCGTTTCGTTCTTTCTTCTTGCGGCACCCCTCGGTGTCCTCGCCGCCCCAACACCTTTTGAGGATGTGATTCCAAGTAGAGTCCACCAAGCAAGAGCAGTGGTAACCCCAGCGCCATGCCAACCGCAACTCAGCCCTCCTCCCACCGAGCAGGAATCAGCCGAACGCTTCGAAAAGTTCGCCCACGCCTTTCTCGAGACCAAGAACTTGACGGAAGCGTTTGAGTACATTGATGCTGTGTACATTGTATGCCATTCCCTCTGTCTCGCATCCCCGGTAGTGCCATTTGATCTTGCTTACCGTATGATGACCATGTTATTGATTGGTCGATGAGTAACAGAACCATAACCCTTTTGCCAGCGCCAACGGCCCCAACGCTGCTCTCGATGCCCTCGGTCCCTACTGGGACTCGGTTCAGATCACCCCGTTGAGAAGAACGTTCAAGGGCGAGTTCGGGTGGCTGAATTATCGAACCAACTATTTTGGCGAGATTGTTGATAGATATCGCATGGAGGGTGGGTGTATTGTAGAGCATGTGAGTTCAGTTGTCTCTGGTGTCGGTATGTTTGACGTGACGTACTGACATCGTTGCTTTGTTGTCGTAGTGGGATCAGGGCGAGGAGTATCCTTCTTCCTGAGACGAGGAAGGTATGGGGAACGAATGGGTGATGGTCTGACATGAAAAAATTTGCTATGGCTCTTCTACCACGAAACCAACCTAAACAGAAATGGCAGTTCTACCTAGAAATATATTGTCCTTTTGGTCACTTACTTGAGCGACCAAATTGCGTACACCAATGGTTGTTTGGCCTGAAAGACTTCCCAGTCCACAAGCTCTGCGCATCACTTCACCTTCCATATGTCGTGGAAGTACGCAAGCCCCAGCCACGTGTGTAGCTTGGAGCTCCAACCTCTCATTAACACTTTGCCTGATGGCATACCTCCCTTGAACTTTGTGACGGTTCCGACACAGCAGCCTTCGACAAGGAGTGAACGCCCACGTATGGTAAGGAAAGATGAACTTTTGCCGGTTGTTTGTCAAGGCGTTGTTCCCATACCAATCGGGGCGATTTCGAAAATCCCCAGTCCGGTCCTCTACCCTCCCTGGGGCGCTGTGTAGCGCTTGCATGACGGTGGGTGACTGTTCCCACGCCCGGGACATCATCAATGCTTTGTTCGTGATTATAGTGCCGGAAATGTCTTGGTTTCGCATATCCTATCCTACGAATAAGTTGAGGCAATGCGAACTCCTGAACCGGTACCCTATTCGCCGGAACTATGGACGACATAGTAACACTCCGAGGCGACGCCACCCATCTACGTCTAATTTGTCATAAGTGGTGACACAGTTATGGCAAGCTCGCAGCCGTCGATTGAATGTCTTGGCGACAGAAGTCGGAAGGTCCCCAGTGAGTGTATCGTAAACCGGCTCATCCTGCAGATTGGCATAAAAAATTTGAAGCGATCCCAAGAGTATTTTTTTCATTGCCAGTGAGCATCAAGTCGAGGTTGTAGAGAATTCGGAATGTGGTTATCGCTTTGAGTGGGCGGTAATGGTAGGATGCCATTCCAGAGCAGCCAAGATGGTCAACAGATAGGGAAAAAAAAGAACGCGAGTCTGGGGATTAGCGACCTCAACGAGCAAGGACTATTGCCATTGTTGTAAGAAAAGAAAAAGAAAAAGAAGAAAAGTAACTGGCCTTAGCAGAAGGCCCCCAGAGTTAGTGTCATGATATCAAGGCTGGAAGAGGAGAAGAGTCGAGAACGCTCGCCGCGGTCAGAAGTGACAACATCCTTATGAGGTGCAACGCTGGTTGCCTCTAGTCCGTCAGGTTACATGAGTGCAGTTTACCTGAACATCGGCGTCAAGCTAAAATTAAGGCGCAGCTGTGAGGTGAGGTGCAGGAGCAGGAGCGGAAATGCAAAGGCGTCTCGGTTGGGCAAAGCGCAGTGTAAGAAGCCGCCCGCATCAGCTCGCATGACTCTGTGCCCGTCACCAGCAACTGTGAGGATACTTATCATCCCGATTTCGAATCTGGATTATTCTACAAAGAGAAGAGAAGCAAATGATTTGAAAAGCGAACGCAAGAATCAAACCAGACTCGGAACGCGAAAAGTACATGAGATAAAAAGACGAAGAAAAAAGAAACTCCGGTACGGGGAATCGAACCCCGAGCTTCGCGGTGAAAACGCGATATGTTAACCGTTACACTATACCGGACTTTGATGTTAATGAGGGTTCAGTACAGGAGCTAAGTGTAAGCTTTTGCGCACGCTCTGCTATTGCACGACACTTCGTTTTCAATGGTCGAAGTTCTTTCCTCTTTTGGCAGTTGCGCCTCGTGATGCTTGTCGGGTGCTGTCAAAGAACTAATAATGAGATGACATCAGCCAAAGGGACCACAATCAACACCCACCAACGAGCCCTGAAAAGGGCTATGACGAAATGCGTCCGGTGATCTACAGGTGCGGCTTGATGAGTTTGGATGATTTCCAGCCGTCCCGTGTAACCGTGGGCCGCTTAGTTGCCGAACAGCTCCGAAAGCGCCAATTATTCAGCAGCGGCAGCCACAGAGGCTCCAACCTACGGTGTAAACGCCACTTCAATGTGGCTGGTGGGACACTGTGATTGGCCAAGGATGACCTCCATAGCACCTTGTAGAAAGGGGCAGCCGACAATCGCAGTTTCTAGAAGACTGAGAGCTGGCTGACAGCAACAACTGCTGTAACCGCGCTGTCGACAGCCATTCCTGTCGGTTATGAGTACGTCGGTCGGTGCCAGCGATATCCCCGAATCGCGTCACGCAACGTCAATCTTAAGCCGAACCACGGGGAGGGCCACAAGGGGCAGCTTCCACTTTGTTATCAAACCTCTTTTGGTGCAGAAGTGGCGGTCTTGCCCCTTTTTTCTTTTACAAATCCACAATCCCGACTTCGATATCTGATTCTTGCCATTTTACTTCCTCAAGTTCTTAATCTACCTACTCCACCCTACTCCTCTAATCCACATCCCGCCTGAATATCTCCAGACAGTTAAATCGTCTGGTCCTCAAATCGTCCATTCTCACTTGCTATCTTCCATTTGAACCCTTCACATCGCCGAGTCCTGTTGTTTGACTCCTCGACTCGATATACCCGCCAGGATTCTGGAACTGAATATCCCATTGTCACGCCAGCCAGAGTATCACCAACATGGCTGACTCAACACACAACGAGTCTACTTCCACAACTCCATCACCAGACCAGATGTACTGCCACGCCTGCCATCACCAGTGGCAGCGCCAGGGCGAAACTCTCGAGTGCCCTGCATGCAACAGCGCAACCACGGAAATTGTCAGCAACCAGACCTCGCCAACAACCTCCATGGATACCAGGACAACGCTACTAACCCAGGATCGCCAGATCACGCCTGAGAATGACCCGCGCCATTTCCACCGCCGGCCCTTGGCTGCTACCGTAGAAGACGCGTCTGCAGAGGAGGAGCCTCAACCTAACCATTCTGCTGCTGTCACCGAAACCGAGTCTCAACAACCTATAGAATCCACAATCTCCAACACAGAGAACCTAATTGCCAACGAGAGCAATGACCATAACGATGCGAGACCACAGACCGAAGCCAACGGCACATCATCAACCAGCGGCAACACTCAAACTTCAGATGACGCCACTACCCGAAGCACTCAGGAGCAGACCAGCAATGCTTCCAACGCCGAAGCCCCTCGTACTGGATCCCGCCCTACCAACACCCAGCACTTCGATATCCGGTTCATCTTCCCTCCTGTGACCTTTTTCACCACCGTCATTTCCGAGCCTCTCGCCCCACGGTCTCAACAGCAACCAGCTGGTTCAGAGCCGAATGGCCAGGCGCAATCTACCGAGCAGTCGGATGAGCAGCCTAATCACCAGCAATCTAATGCTTCCAACACATCTACCAATGGCTCCGCTCCTAACAGCTCTACCGCTTCTGGTCCGTCTCCTATTACTTTCTTTGGATTGCACTTCTTTACGCCTAGGTCTCCTCATGCCCACTCTGCTCCGGCATCCAATGCTTCGACCAATACCACGCAGACCGAAGGCACTGCGCAGCAACAGCCACAATCCAGCGGCGAGCAACCACAAGCCTCCGAGCAGCAACAGCCGCAGCAAGGTCCCCAGCCAGCCACCCAAGGCCAATCATCACCCTTTGGATCTGGTCCCATACCAGCCAGTCTTATGAACGCCATCTTCTCTGCCATGTTCAGCCCCTTGAGTCCTCTCGTTCTCGGCAACCTTAACTTCGTCCACGATGGCGTTTACTCGCAAGAGGCCTTTGACCGCATCATCACCCAGCTGCGCGAGCAGCACGCCGCGCAGAACCCAGGCGGCGCCCCTCCGGCCTCTCAAGCCGCCATCGAGAAGCTCCGAGTCAAGGACATTGATGAACAGATGCTCGAGGGCTGCCCGGACAACAAGACCAAGTGCGTCATCTGCGTCGACGAAATGGCCCTCGGCGACAAGGCCACCCTCCTTCCCTGCAACCACTTCTTCCACGGCGAGTGCGTGACGCCCTGGCTGAAAGTGCATAATACTTGCCCCGTCTGCCGGCGATCCGTTGAGGTTGAGGAGGCGCCCGAGAGCAAGAAGCGCAAGAACGTGGCGGAGCATGAGCCCACAGGCAGGGATGGCCACGGCATTGACGAGGCAGAGGATGAGGATGAACAGCAGCGCGCCGAAGTGGCTGCAGCAATCCCGGAAAGGCAAAGGCGGCCATATGGACCAGGGAGGTTGCGTGGTGAAGGTACGGATTGTGCTTGAAGTGAATCTATATGATGTGATTTGAGAGGCGATTTCAATTTGGGGGCATTCTCTGATCTTTTCGAACAGCAGTGCCAAAGCGACGGCGTTTGGGTTGATCCCATAATCTCATTTTCGCCATCGCGATGAAAGAGGCTGGAAAGAAAGGTCATCTGGACTGCGGGTATCAGGACGGGGCGTGCGATTGAAAGATCAACGTCTAGAAAGTCCTGATTCCGCACGAGTGCATAATTCTACCTGATGATGTGCTCGGGTCCCATAAGCTGAGTTTCAGGAGCTAGCTCTATGTTCTTTCCCTTTTCCAAATTTGGCTTCTACCTACGATACCATTGCATAACATTTAGCAGAAGCGCGGCGTTGGGCGGACGGACGGACATATGGACGGGATTATTAATTGCTACTACACCGGGTTAGGGTACTACACGGTCTCATGGCATTTTACCATTCCTGGCATCAGCCAGCTTGATAAGTAATGAAAGGTTATTTCATTCATACCGTCTTCAAGGAAACTGGTGCGGCCAGCTAGAGACACGCCATGAATGGACGATGATGATGATGATGACACGACTATTATTGATAAAGAAGAACGGAAATGTTGGCGTTATGGGCGTTGAATGCGCAAAGGATGGGGCATCGGAGTTCAATTTGTCAGCAGAGTCCCAACCAGCTGGTGGGCCTGCATGATGATGGATGCGTGGTTTTCAAGACACTCGGATAGTTCCAAGATAGGAAGAATATTGTACCAAAATGAAACGGATATTTTACCTGAATCATGTATGAGCAAGACGATTGTATCTTTCTATTCAAGGTGGTGCTCATATGTTGGAATAAGCCACGCTTAGAAGTACTGTGCCTTATTCTACAGGGGTAGAAGCAGTTGGTACTTAATAGGACGTATCCAATCCTCTTGTTGATATGTAGTGAACGCTGTTCAATATGACATAATACGGCCACCTCGCTACGATCTGCTACTTATCTGGCTAAGAGAGGAAAATGAGGACTGAACATAGCCTAGCCCCCCTACCCTCCCACGCAAGAAAAAAAAGGAGGAAGGAATAAAAAAAGAAAGGCGAGAAAAGGTGAGCAAAATACAACACCAGGGATTCGCTGGTCGTCACCGACCCAACTACTAGTCTGGCCCTCACTGGCTTATCTATGGGAGAGCGGACGGGATCCCGAGTTTTCCGGTGGGTATGGTCGTATGTACTCATACTCTGGAAAAATATAGCTTATCAATGCTTCATTCCCCTTTCCAAAAAGCCTTCACACGGGCAAAATGTCTGTTGTAGAGAGAAGCAACTTTTGTGTGTGCTTTGACGCATGTGCTCCAACACGTCTACCTTTTCGCTCGTTCTCTATATAAAAGCTAGGTTCTCTACCAAAAAAAGAGACAAAAAAAAGAAAAAAAAATCGTTTCATACATAAGGGTATCAAGCCAAAAATGCTAAATGATGACTGATTGCTAATTGGAGCAGTCAGTTCAGGAACAAACACGAACCTCCCTCCCATCTTTCTTTCTTTCTTTCCTTTTTCAACAAAGCCAGGCAGTCTATCCTCCCCAAATCAAAACAAATGAATGCAACGCAATGTGAAAACAACAGAATAAGTTACCAAAAGCCCACCCCGGATACGAACTCCACAGCCAAGTCATTCATTCTCGTCATAACCTCATTCATCATCCCCCCCCCCCCCCCCCCCCCCCCCCCCCTTCCCAAGCATTTCCCACACCTCCATCTTCATAAAGAGTTCACTATCCCATTCTCTCCCCCTTCCGCAACCGAACAATCTTATCCGCCCTCAACACCCCCAAACTGTTCTCCCTGCCCGGCCTCCTACCAATTTCAATACACAAAAACCGTATCAAGTCCAGATTATTCCAGTAGCTCGTGTGCGCGCTCAACATATTCAGGTACTGGATCTCTAGCGGGCCGCCGCCCGATCGTAGATAGTAATCGATTTGGCCATTGTCGTTCAATAAAAAGACCTTCTTCTCGGCGACTTCTTCCCGCGAGAAATCGTGCACTTCCAGTTCGAGCTGTGAGGGAAGACGGAGGAAGGTGGGGGGTTTGGAGGTTGACAGCATTTGGGATTGGTGTCCGGTTGGATCGGCTGATTGATGCGACGGATCAGAGGGGTTGGAAGAGTTGGCTGTCGGTGCGGAGGTGGAGGTTGAGAGACCGGCTAAACCGCGGAGAGAGTCGGAGACGGATTTGAAGAAGGAGGTAGTAAAGGTCGGGACGTATGCGGTCTTGAGGCTGGAGGCGTAAATGGGGTCGATGGTCCCGTTGAGCAGGTAGGCGATGGGGTCCTCCTTGGCGAGAATGTTGTAGATGTTGTCGACGGCGATGCAGCCGAAGCGGCCGAGGTCACCGACTATGTCCTTGTTGAGCGTGTCGGCTGCGTCTGCGCCGGGCTTGAGGCGGCCGCGGCGGGGGACGAGGCTACCCCTTTCTAGAAGAAGGAAAAAGGCGGCGGGACTGCCGAGGAGGAAGAGGTTGGTGGTGTCGAACTCGAAGTGGCGGGTTTCCGGCTGTGTTTCGGATAGATTTAAGGGCCGGGGAACGCGGGTTGGCTGCTTGGACAGGATCTCGACTGCCATGGCGCTGCCGAGCGAGTGCCCGATAAGGTGGACGCGGCCCTTGTCGGCGAAGCCGGGGTTGTTCTTGCACCATAGCCGGTACACGCGATTTGCTTCGCCTACAAGGGCGGCAATCATTTTTGGCTTGTGGTGAGACATGTAAAAAGGAATATCGAACATGACGTCTGAGATCATGCTGCGTACGGCAGGGATCGTGTTAGGTTCAATGTCCTTCAGCCCAAAACCGTCAGGAGTATAGGCGGACGAATCTTCCTCCTTGCTGGGACCACCATCTTCAAAGCTGAGGAGATGGCGCCAATTTACAGGCAGCACCATGATACCATTCTGGTCAGGCCGGAGCACCGGCTTGATCATGGGATTCTCCAACTCGATATTGACGGCTCTCCGAAAAGCATTGACGGCATGCGTGAAGTGGAAACTTTCAACCCGCTCGGCAAACTTTTGACCGATGCCATGTGCAATCAAAAGAAGATCGGTCACTTGACCTCGATCCTGCTCCATTTGACATGCTGGGCAGCCATCACCCGAAACATCCGTCGGCCGTGGCGTTTTGCGCCTGGGCACTTTATTGGCCGATATGCCTTTCTTTTGGTGTACTTTGTCCCAGATGGCCTGGTCGAAACCACGCACTACTGGGATTCCCACAGTAATGCCTCTCATGATCTTTTGGAGTGGTCGTCTTCCATGGTATCCACTAGGTTTGAGGCTAGGTTTCAGCAGAAATGCGGCGGACTCGTCCTTGTAGATGACATGGAAGTTGGCATAGGGTTCGGGTGGTGGCGGCGCCGGTTCTTGATCGGGATGCACAGGCTCGAGTGTCCCTTCAGCTGCGGCTTCTCCACGAAAACACCTGGCGGCGCAAAACGGATCGCTCGATATTGGCGGCTCGGGAGGGATGTCGTCCTTGACTTTGGGGCGCTTGTCCGGATTTTCTGGCCACAAGGGGTGCGACACCTTTTCTTCGCCTAGCGCACCTACATCCAACGCCGACTTCAATTCGTCCTTCCAGGTTTGACCCCAAACCCGTAACTCTCGATAGCCGGCTTCTAGCTGATTAGCGACAGCAGGCTTGATGGGAGTCATGGTGTCTCTGAGATTCAGTGTCAGCAGTCGACTTAAGAAGGGTTGTATGGAGTGCCAATGCCTCCTACCTGTAGAACCAGGTGGCACGTTGCACCGTGGATATGTCATTGACAGGCGACCAGTATATGGGCTTCATCTGAAGAACTGGTAGCGAAACCATGTGCAGTCTCGAGATACCAACAGGCACCTCAACCGAATCTTCCGCCTGACGGATTGCCTCTTTCACGATGCGCTTGGCCGCTCGGCTGTCATTCCCTCCTACCCGAGATGGAAGGCCGCGTATGGATGGTTCTCTGGACGGCTTGTCTTCTGGTGTAGCACCGACTGAACGGCTGAGTGATTCGACGCGAACGAACGGCTTGCCTGATATTCCAGCATCCACAACCGGGGGTCTTGGAATTATTTTCCCAGTAGTCGAAAGAGGAAGTTGGTTGTCGTTGAAGGAGGAAGGCTTTACCTCTAGAGGGCTAGAAAGTCTTTGAAGAGGGCTCGTGCCAAGCGGAAGACTTGAGGGTCTGAATGCCGAGGACTCTGGCGAAGTATCTGAGTTTGCCCACAAGCGGGTTAACTGGGCCATGACCTCCTCAATCACTCGGTCGTGGTCGAGGGTTGGCTGGCGACGTCTGGTAAAGGCGCAAAACTCCTGTCTCAACTCTGCGGAAGCATCGATGGCAAGCTCGGCGCAACATAGCGGGACGCTGTGGTCATTCTCATTTTCTGTGGTGGCCAGGGCTGAGAAGGCGGAATGGCCCTCGCGGTCATGCTTCTCCTTGTGCTTAGCAGCCAGGAGGGCCACGATAGCGGCAAGTTTCTCGGCATTTTCCTTGGAGAGAGACGGACTCGGACTTCGGTTTCTTTGAGCGTGTCTGTGATTCCTCCTGTCCCTGTCGGAGGAGAAGCTCAGCCAGGCGCGCTCTAAAGCTCTGTTATCACCAGGGGAGAAGGGCCGCAGTGGCAGGTTTGCTGCTTTCGCATCGGAGGAGCCAACAGTGGTGGCAGCAGACAAGGGGTCATCGATGGGGATGGCGGACGAGTAGAAGAAGTGGGCGTTGATGGGCGGGATGCCCTCGAGCCCGTCGGTGGGTTCGGGTTCGGTGATGGGCGCTAGTCGGCAGGAGGAGCCGAAGGTATGATGGGCCTCGGCCGTGTTGGACATGGTTTGAAGCAGGCGGTGACAAGACACGAGGAAGGGCACTGATCGACGATCGAGTGGCTATGCAGGTACCTGCCGTTAGCCACTAATACCGAGCGATGGTCCACAGGGCCGACGGCAATGATTGCGCAAGTGTTTGTGCTCAGACGAACTAGGTGTCGGGCCTATTCAGTAGTGTCTAAGTGCCGGTCGAGGTTATTGCGAAGGAGGACACAAGTTAGACCAGGGAAGAGAAGAGGTTTGAGCAGGCCCATGACCTAGGTGCAAGGACCCTGACTGTGACCTGTAGTCCAACTGGAAGTGGAACAAGCTAGTCTAGGTAGCTCGGGCTCGCTCCAAGTCTGGCTCTGTCTCTGGAGAGGCAGTCCGTGATCTGAGACATAGTGTGGGGAGGGGAAAGAAAGCAAGTTTATGTTGGGATCAAATGTACACGCGCGCAAAAGTCCAACTACACTGCACTACATACACGTGGGTGCGAGACTGGACGCGAGCGAGGTCGAGTGCTCAGTCCCGTCTCTTAGGTTCCATCTGCCTTGTACATATTCACACTCCCGCCCGTTGCTGTCGTTGGTGTAACCCACTGGGATGCGCTGATGACGTGTTTAGCCTCCAGCTGCGCGTGTTAGTGAATCAGTGGGGTTGTAGTGGGCACATGTAATGAGGATCCCCGTCATTTAGTGGATGCCTGCCGCCACTGCAGGCAGTGACACGATGGGATGGATCAATGATGGATCCTGCCACTGCGGCAGTACCCGCCCGAACTTCCACCTACACTACACTGCACTAAATACCCTTCAGTCCCGTCACTTGTGGCGTCGACCCCATAGACCGTGGCTGAAGCTTCGTATTCTCGGTTCCCCAGGTCTTTAGTGTATACACTAGTTCGTCGTGGAGCTAAAGGAAATGATGTTTGCGCATCCCAAGATCCGACTGAGTGGTACCTACATACACTACATACCCAGACCCATGCCTCACTCATGCTGCCACACATGTACACTACGGCTTGTCTGGCATCTCCACGTTTCCCATTCATTCCTTTTTCCCCGATCCCAGGTCGGATCTCAGTCTTGTCAAGTCATGACTATCTCGTGAACTTCCAACCTCTCTAATCCCACGGCCTGTCTACCGATTGCCATCGAGTTCATCGTGTGCCGGGAAGCACATGTCGACATGATTCACAACTAAACACTCTTAGCGGTCACGGTAACCCGAAGTAGGATGGTGGATACCACCTGGGAAATGGTACCCCTGAAAATCTTCTTCGAGTTTCCTTAAAGGGCGCGCCAGTCCATTCCTTCGGATGTGTTCCCAAGCATCTCCTGGGCTCGTCTTACTGTATTCTGCCTTTTCTCCTTAACTCAACAACATGTGGGCCTCGATGACGCCCAGAGATGGGGTCAATTTAGGCGTGCCCCAGAAGTGCTTTCAGCTATGTGGTACGCCATCTACTATTCTGTTGTCTTCTTGAGGCATCACAGCCACTAACCGAGATCCATCACAGATGATGCCTTTCTGGAATCTAAATCTCTTCTGACTCGTCAAGACCTGTGTGCAACTGACGGCCCCCTTATCCGAGAGTTCGACTCTTGCAATAGCTGTATCAAGACCGGGACCACAACGGATTCGGCTTATGCTGTCGCCTATCAAAACTACGTTGATCCCTACTTCGGTGATATCCTTCGACAATGTATCGGCTTTGGGGCAACTGTTACTCTCTCACTTGGCCCGCCCCAGCTAGTGGCCACCACAGTACCCATGGTTGGCACGATTGCACCTCAACTACCAACGAGCACGACCAAGGTTGACGCATCACACGCACACACAGTAACGGCGCCATTTGATCCAACTGTAACTGCTGGATCCTCAGCAAGCGGCGCCACCGGCACCAGCTCGTCCATTGACGCGTCTTGGTTGACTACCGACGAGGCCATCCAGACCAACAACTATGTTTAACTTACTGGTGAAACCATCACGGTCACCGAGCTTGTGATCGCGACAGTCACACGTGCCGACTGGACTGGCTGGCACAGCAGCGACGGACCCACTCGCTCAATAGGAGGTAGAGAAACAATAACGTCTATACCCGCAGGAGGCTACGGCACCCGTAAAACAACCCCAACAGGTGCTGCCTATGCGGGCTCAAAGAGTGTTGCTGGCTGGGTTTGGGCCGTCACGGCTATCGCTGCTGCCATTGTTCTTGGAGCGCTGGTCGTTTTCTTTGTGCTTATCAGGAGAAAGAGATCCAAGAAAGCCAGGCATCAAGGGTCGGCCTTTGGCAGTACGACTGAACTGCCCGGCGACAGCGGAGCGGGAAGCAGAACGGAACTAGATACCGAACTGAGCTCGGCAGAGTTACATACCGATAAGATACCACCATCGGAACTTGATTCGAAAGTGCCGCCTGTGGAAATGGATACGGAATTCAGATTCGAGTTACCAACGGAGTACAACAAGGAAAGGGATAGCGTGGAGGGTCCTATAACACCGATCAGCACATGGACCGACGCCACCCAGATCCCAGCGTCACCCCTTGAGGAACAAAAAGTTCTGGTTACGCCCGGGCTGAACCGGCGAAGCAAAGAAGAGCCGCAGAGTCACACTAAGCCTTCATGAGCACGATGTGTTACACTTAGTCTACAGAAAAGATGTAATACCCAACTGGAACCTCACTCCATCGACACATAATTCCAGATGATCAGCTGGGGGATGGCGCGGGCTTTCATGGCTGTCTGCAGCGCTACTCTTGAGGAATGCAGATGCTAGGAGTCGGTCAACAACAATATGGTGATTGGGTGGCCATGCCGGCACACTCTTCACTGACCAGAGCCACTTTATGCGCTCATGCAGTTCGGTCTATACCAAAGGCAACCAGTTGTCTGGTTGAACAAGGGCCTCACTCACTGGACGTCGACGCCGTTCCCAGGGTGCTTCGAATCACGACGATTACACATCTTCGCCAAACCCAGCAACCCCTTGCAGTAGACGGTTCTCCCGATGAACGCTGGGCACGGTGCGTATGTAGATATTTTTTTTCTTCTTCTTTTGGCTCTTGCAAAACAGAAGGCGATTACGAAGCAATTAGGCGTATCTGAACTACAGCCTTCCGACCTCCATGGTCCCAGTCCAACACCGACCAGGTTCGAGGATGGCCACTTGCCATGACAGAATACACAACACCACGTCGGGTCCATAATTTGCGGATGTTTCACGGACGGCTCACGGATGGCTTTCTCACAAGGGGTGCTATCAATCGTGTGGCTCGATCTAGCGGCGTTCACACGCATCAAATGGATCGTCAACCAAATAACTGGTGGCGCCTCCCCGGACAACGAATGGGGCTTTGGCCAGATCATCGCCGTGGTGACATGGCTTCCCATTATTGCCGAATTTGTTCGCGCTTGGGTATTGAGACGCAGAGGTAAGTGACACTTCAGTTCCATCTGGTATCAACTCGCTGCCAACTCCCACCTCTCCCACTGAATTACGACTAACAGCCACCCGACTGTTCCAGTCACCAACACGTTTCTATACTCGATTTATGTGGATGTTAAGGGAAATTACGCATTTTCAGTTCTCAAAATATGTCCTGCGTCTACAAACTGTGGCCTTCAAATACACCCTGAAGCCCCCCTTCTCGCAAGCGACGACACCGCCATAACCATGACTCAGCAGATTGCCACTCAGCGACAGAACCTATAGGGGGAGACACAACTGGTCGGAGTGAGGGAGGGTATCGTTGGCTCTTGAACCATACGACTTTGGTTTGCATTTTAACCAAGTCTAATGACCGCCAACACTTCTAGATGGGACAAGAAACAGGAAATCGAGTCCAGAAAGAGGAAGAGGAAGAGAAGGGAGGTAGGAACCTAAAGTAGATCTCAAGTTTCTGCGGGGAGAAATGTTCCGACGTCTGGAAAGAGAGAGAGGTAAAGAGGAATGAAAACTTTGCACCTTGAACACGACCGTTGGAACTGTGAACGCAGTGCCCTTGTGAAAGCGATTGAGAGCATAGCTCCCTGACACTTACACAGTTCATATCCCTTTCAACCTTACATGTGGCTGAAAATCCATCATCGGTACGATCAAATAGTAACAGAATCTTTCTCTCCAAACTTTATTGCTGTTCATCTCCCCGCCCTTCAGTAAACCACACCGGCGACATGACATCAAATCAGCTTCAATAACGCCCCCCCCCTGTAACTACAGCAGGTTACCTAGTTAGTGAGGCATGCAAGATCTTGGCACTCACCACCAACGTCGGGTATTTCTGGGACACTGGCGATTGTTCCACTCCAAGATAGCATTGACAGTACGGTATTGTGCCTCGTAGCTTTTCAAGGGATCACATTACTGATCTCAATATTTGAAGGCTTCCAAGAGGTAGTCAAAAGCTTACAGTTCGCGAGTGATGGAGATGAGTTCGTCCCCTCTGGTGGGGTAATCGGCACACATGGAAGCTTTCACTAAAAACCCACTGTAAGTACACGCTGTTACCCTTCCATCAGTCACCAGCATCCGTGTCCTGCTGGCAAAGAACATTACCCCTCATAACTCACTTTTTCGATGTTCAACATCCATCCATTTCCTACCTAAGAACAGCAGCTATATCCAAAAACCCTCATAGCTCATGAGTTATTATCCAACGGCTCAACTCACCCGCCTACTCACTCCGCCTCCTGCAACCCCGTCAACCCCCCCGCCAACCCCTGCATCCTCCTCCCCAAGATATCATCCGAGCTATCCAGCCGAATTAACATTGCCTCATCCTCGTCACCCACCTTGACTCTCCTCAGCTTCATCCGCCTCGGCGTCTTCTTTGCTTTGACCTTTGTGTTCGCCGCAATCGCTGCCTCCGTCGCTGTATCACTCCCGGCTTCCTCTTCTCCTTCTGCTCCCTCGGCGACATGGTTCCCGTCTTCGTTTACCATGCCTTCGATAGCATCTGCCGGGGTTGCTGCATTCTTCTTGACACTCTGAGGGCCGGGATTCTTCAATGCCACTCTTTTTCTTGTTCGGGCTTTACCCATTTCCAATGGCTTGTCTTCGTCGGCGCTGCTTTCTGTTCCTCCCGTCCCGCGACGGCGGTGATGTCTCCCCGTTCTTTCTTCAGCCGAGTGTTCCTCGACTGCTCCAAACCCGACACCCTTCTCATTTGCCCTTCCGGCCACTCCTATATCGGCCTTTTCTTCCAATTTGACAGCACCACCACCACCACCACCAACAACGCTCTTCTTCCTCCGCGCCCTCTCCTCCTCCCTCTCCTTTCTTTCCGCCTCAACAAACACCTCGCCCATCCATCCCGCAATTTTCCCATAGAATCCCCACGCAGGCGGATACACCCCCGCAAACTGCAAAAACCCATGACTAATCCCCGGTACCAGCGCCACCTCGGCCGCCTGCTTCCCATCCCACTTTCCATTGGTCTTTCTCAGTGCCTCATCCACGTCTTCCTCTCTATACTGCGTCCTGGTCCCATCAGAAGCAATCATGGCCGCTTTTACCCTTTTCAGACGACCGGCGAAGATGACCGTGTCGTCTACAAGCGGGTCGCGCTCGCCCGTCAAGAAATAGGTTTTGGGGAATTTGGACAACAAAATGTCGGGCGCGAGAATGGGACAGAGAAGGTAGTCGGAGGAGAAGTCGGGCCGGTTGTGAGGGCCGACATAGAGGATGATCATTGCGCGCATCAGTTCGGGGCTGAGGACACGGTCGGCAAAATAGGAGATCATGGAGGACATGGCGAGGCGGGTGCGCATGGGCTGGGGGTGGTGGCTGTGCGGGGCCGTGGGTGAGGGGGCCGTTGTGGTCGCGACAGCAGAGGACTTTGCTCTGGCTTGTTTCTCAGTGGTTTTGGAATTTTCGGACCTGGAAGAGGAAAGGGAAGGAATGTCTGCATGGGACCAGCTTGAAAGACCGGAGTGCGCGTATTCCGGTGCTGAGCGAGCTGCTGACGATGGCTCCTTCTCCTTGACCAGGCTGGGCTCGGGGTTGGAGCCAGATGCAGGGCCGTCGTCTTCGTCGTCCGATGGGGCAGGAGTGCCGACCAAGTCGGTGTACTGAGACGTCTTGCGCTGGACGATTCTTTTGTTGGTTCCGCGCATCCTTCGGTCCTTGATCAAGGCCATCTGCTCATCCGACATCCAGCTGCCAATGTTCATATCCAGCGCGGGATAAAAGAGAATCAAACCATCAGGAACCTTGAGGTTGACCTCTCCCTGGAAGCGACGAACAGGCGACGAACAGCTCTCAACGATCATAAGCGTCATGGAAGTCGCCAGCGTTCCTCCCGCACTATCACCCGTGACCACGATCTTGGGCACCTCTCGTCCGGAAAAGCCGATGCACCGCCCCTTGGTCTTGATAATGGTACTGTACACATCATAGCACTCGTTGAGCGCATACGGATAAGGGAATTCGGGCGCCTTCTTGTAGTCCAGACTCAAGATAGGCAACCCCGTTTTGGCGGCCCAAGAAAACAGTTTATCGTCGTTGCACCTCGGATCCATGGCCACAAAGCCGCCACCGGGGATATCCAAGATGATCTTGTTATGGTATTCCAGATCCGCCAGCGGACCGTCATAGTACAGCCAGGCCGCAACCGGATCCTTGTAATCGCTCGTCGCCGGCCTTGGGATCCGGATTTGCCTGGGCGGCCACCGCGTAAATCGTGGCCGCATCAGATCCTGCACAAAGCGTAGGTAGGGCGACGTGACGCCCTTGTTCCAACTGACGCGGAGGTGCTCGATCGTGAGGTTACCGCGCACCTTGCGGACCTTTTCGTCGGCCTTTTCGGCGGCGACAAGGTAGAAGAGCGAGAAGGCGATGCTGGAGATATCGCGCAGCCACTTTTGTTTGATCTTCATGGCGGTCCAGAAGCCAGCGTCCAGTGCAGTCAGCACCCAGGTGGCCCGGAAGTAGGTAGCGTCGTACATGTTGGCCATGGGTTCGGGGCTCGCGAGCCCGACGAGGGTGCTGAAGTTGCGGGCCGCATACAGATAGATCATGGTCAAGATGACGGTTTGCCATGTTGTCAGACGCCGGGACAGAAGGCGAGAGAAGATGCGGAAGCCGGGCGGGCCATGTTTGTCACCCCTGCGTGGAAGTGGTGTCAATCTAGGTGCTGATTGATGTCTTGTGTCATGACTGGGACCTACTTGAAGAGGTAGGCGGACCAAAAGCCTAATACGGCGAGTACCTGCAGTCTCCGAGACTTGCTAGACGGTCGTCCAAGGAGGTGGTCTATCATGATGGACGGGGTTTGCGAAGGGTCAAGTTCCCGGTACCCGATACCCGGTTACGCGGCCTGGCACCAACGTGCGCGGAGGAGGCTGGATGCAGGGCAGTGAACAAAGACCTTTCTTGTTTTTTTTTGTTTTGCTACCAGCAATCGCCCACTTCCGAGTCGCGTTACTATCGCCTGTCTATGAGATTTGGGACTGGCTGTTGGTGATCCCGGGTTCGGACCGCCAAAGGGCAGAGGGTTCGGCGTCTTTCGAAGGCACGCCTGCAGGGGGAGTGGGCAGGCAGGTGGCGGGCACACACAGGATGATGATGATGATGCTGGTCAGCAGGCAGAGTTTGATGGCGGATGGTTCTGCAGAAAGCAGCACCAAGCGAGATGTTGGCCTGTAACGGACAAAACCAAGTGCCTTGGTGGGGATGCTTTGCAGTCACTGCACGGTTATTAGAAAGCAACCTAAAGGAGGGAGAAGGGAGAAGAGAGGCCGACCGGTTGAGCATTGATGATGGAACAGGAAGCAATGAAGTGAAGTGAGGTGAGATGAGGTGAGGTTCCATGGGCCAGCGACGAGGATTTGATGGCAGTGAAATGGAACCAAATGTATGTGTTGGCTTGCAGTATACCTACATACATAATGTATTACACACTACTGTAGCAAGGCGCCGGGGGGTTGGGATGCATATGATGGCCTGTCGTCATGCTCATCCCAACGCGGCCCAATCGGCGTCCTGGGATCCATCCAAACAGTGGGTAGTTGTCTGACATGTGAAAACGGGGGTGGCATTTTTGGCCGAGAACACGTAGGTACGTACCGCCCAGTGCAACCATGATGCATGATTGAAAGACACCCTGACAACCTAAGAGGGGGGAGTTCCGGACTCCGGGGTTTTGGGGGGAATGTGGAGAAGAAAGCACGGGGTAGGGAGGTAGGTATGGGGGAAGATCTGAGAGGGTCACACCCGACAACGTCAACCCAGTTTTGTTTACTTGCAGCCCCTTTTGGGTCATCATCCTTTTTCTTTTCTTGTTCAACACCACAGAGATGCCGTTTCGTATTACACTAACTGACTCATCAAATTGAATGGTTTGTGCTTTTTATGTCCAGGAAAAAAAACACAGAGTGGGGGCGGGCAGCTTGGGGGTCCGAAGCACTGAACATCAAGACGAGCGAATCCGGTTTCACAGGATCAAACGAGACTTTGGAAGTTCCTAGAGTAGATTCCAAAGGAACGTGAGTCAGCGAGCGGAAGCACAACTGGCGCGCATTGCATCCTGAAACCTACCAAGGTACCTAGAGGTAGGTGACTGTGGCATGCCTCGACAACCTGGAAACCTGAATTGTTACTTGGGGTTTCCAGGTTTTTCCTTGGGGTTTGCGAAAACGCATAGGTTGCCCGGTAGCTTCACACCTGCCTAGACAAACCCTAAATATGCCCGCTCCCTCATCATTTCAATGCAGCATCGAGTCAGGTTGACGAGTACAGCTACCTAGGTAGTTTTCACACTCTGCTGTGTCAACATGGAAGAAATGCGCAGTGCGTCAATTCCCTGCAGTAGTATCTCATGGAAAGCTCCTTCTCGATATGCTGGCATACAGATGGCTTGCCTGGTGTTGCACTTTCCATGACCCAGTTTGAGCTTCTTCATCTGTGCAGCACCAGCAGAGGTCGCTTTTCATGCTTTTTTGTCAAGAACGAACGTCAGTGGAAACCAATAAAGCTATAAACATTTGGATGCCCCCCACCGAAATGAAGGGGGAACTCTCCATCATGATTATCTAAAGTCGGCATCGCAACCAATCTTCGAGATCATCGGAAACCTCCAACAACACGTTCAAGCAAACCCGTACGTCCACCCGTACTCCAGATCTGCTCGACTTTTCAACCGACAACAACTGACCTTGCTTGCATGCAGATACACCTAGAGGAGCAAAAGCGACGACTTGGATTCTTGTCCCCAATTTAGCCCAAAGGCTGGCATTGAACCTTCTACGGCCAAATCAACAGAACGGATAATAATACGATGAACACCCCTACCCAAGTTTGGGCACTCGTGGCCGGAGATACTGTCAAGGGACTCGTGGCTGAGGACTCTGTCAAGAAACTGATGGCCCAGACCTCTGTCAAAAGACTCGCGGTCAAGGACTCTGGCATGGACTTTGACAAGGCCCATGTCCATGACCTCGGGGCCGAGGATTCTGGCAAGAATTCAGACGAGGACTCTGGCATTAACATGACCGCGGACTCTGACATCGACATCCCCAAGCATTTCTTGGTCGCCTTCCCCACGGGATTCTTCATCATCACCTCCGATGGTGAGATCATCGACCTCATCACACACCCTAGAATGCTGCTCGACGACGTCTTCCAGTTTTTCCCAGACTATGAACCACGATTCAGGGGAGAACCTCACCTGAATTCACTTCATCGGTTTGTTTGTGAAGACGCCTGTTTTCTGCGCAACTGGCTGTTCGTGCAGGACATGCTCTTCGCGCGCTTTTGGGGCCGATTTTGCCGGACGAGCCACGCCTGTTCTTTGGACAGTGATGCCGTTGGCGCGCTTGGGGAGATCATGAGCTTCTTTGCATTTGCCACAATTCCTTTCGACACACGACGGCTTCCCAACAACGACTGGATCGGAAACTATGGGCGCCTCCTTCGTCTCGACGCGAATACATTCCGGCTAGTATGGGAGTTTTACCAGGGTCCACTTCGTTTTGAACTAGGTGATGCTTTGCCTCGAGACACCATAAGCAACATTGCTGAGCGCATGGTGGCGAATGTATGCCTGGATCACGAGTCACAACTGGCTAGTGACCCCGAGCGCATAGACGCCACAGTCTGCTTCAATTCTGACAATAGCGTCCACCTTCGCGAGGTGCAGAGGTCCTGGATGAACTTCAGGAACAATGTTGACAAGAGATTGGAACAGCTGGGACCGTGCAAGGGATGCTGTGGTGAAAAGGAAGGGAAGATGCCCACAATTTTACCCAAGGAATACTTTCCCCTCGGCGAAAAACTTGGGGATCATATCATCGAACCCCCTCGGATCCGCCGCTATTACTGGAAAAACGAACCAGCTCCTCGACTGGTAAACCACGATTGGTGGGACACGGCAGCCCACCATTACAACTTTGTAGCTGACGCACAGGAGCGTTCGCGACCCGTCTCTCGCGAGGAACCGGAACCGCCCAGACAGTCGACCTATGGTATCGGGATGTTGTAGTTTGTAAGGCACTCAATCGTCACGACTCGTTTTGCAAGCGCTTCCCCTCACTGCCATACAGATGATCGAATATGGATCCTATCAACAGATAGCAGGCTCACAAGTCATAAGGTTGGATGCAGCAAGTCATGATATTGGTGGATAACTCCTGGAAATACCTATCTTTAGCGTTAGAGTTTCGATTTCAGCGATTGTTGGAGGCGCAAAAGTGCGCACACGAACATAGTTAGCACTGAATCGGTTGACAAGGCGGTGACTGTCTCTCTGGCCTCAGGGAGATGTTGCGCGCCTCGATGGGCTGGTGCACACTTGGCAGTTACCTGGATGCGCGCTGCCAGACACAGCATCAGGCATCAAACAGAAAGTCCATGCTCTCTCACACTGCGTTTTCCGAAAGAGAGCAAGATTATAGATAGAAAAACATACAACCAGACGAGCTTGTTCAGTGATACTGTCTCATCAGCACAAGTCCTAGGTTGACTGTGACCGAGTCTGTTTGACCTAGCCCATCCGGCCGAGTTTGTCGCCCTGAAAACAGGCCGCATTCGTTGCGTTGTGTTGCCAAATTCGACCATGTCCCTCCCATTTGTGAATGCACATGACTTATACCAACTTATACCTGTGAAAGGGAGCTGTTTCACGCCTCTTTCTAAACTCTTCTAGTTCAATCTCGAGACGCTCCTCGGTGTCAAAACATCCCAGTAATCCCGGAATTGGGCTTGGTTCTGTGTCAGCACGGTACGTATGCGACCACTTCGAGTTCGTCGATGGTGAAGTCGCGCAGATGCCATCCTTTCCCGCCCGAAAAAAACTAGGTCAGGCTCTGGTCGGTCCCACGCCCAAGGCCCTGTCATGGGAAGATTTTGCTGGCATTTCTGACAAAGCTTGTTCGGCTGTCGCGGTACGATTTGGGGTCCCCATCACGAGCATGAGCATGGAGAAGAGTTTATGGTTGAAGTACGTGAGGATGTGTCACATGTTGCTGCCTGGCACCGATGTAGGTCTTGGCATGATCACACATCTTGTCTTGTATGACGGCCCATCGGGTAGATGAAAAATCTCCGTCAGACCGCGTTTGCAGGTAACCATGATGTGTTGTCTCGACGAGACGGAACAACAGATCGCCGTGTAACCGTTGCGGCTGCGGCTGCGACGACCGGTGTCTGACTTTGTTGACGTCTGGTCATCAGATGTCTGCCCGGTGGCTAGAGGCGAAGGCTTGTCATGTTGAGGAAGCAAAACAATGAGTGGAAGAAAAGAGGCACTGTTAGGTATCGTGGAGCTAGGCAGGTCGGTCCCATGGGGTAAATGATGCAGTGGGATTGCGTCTCCACACACAAGATCCACAGCGAGAAGGATTGCCCCCAAGTCCCGTAAGCAACACCAAAACACATTCTGGGTGACGGTGTGACGACCGATGGCCCTTCCGACATCTGTGAACCGTGTCTTTGTCTGCAGGATTGGAATGCCAAGGGTCAATCATGAACGGGAGCGATGGCGGCCGGAGCGGGGGACCGCTGTAGATGATCGTCAAGGGGCTTGTCCACAAAGTTTCTGAGAGCGGTGACAGCTCAATGATCCACAGGGAATCCCATCTTATCACGGGCTTCTCCCTTTCCGAGTTGGCAACGGCAAAGGGAACGGCTTTGTGTGATTCGTGACGGACAAGGAAACTCAGAAGCTCAGCAAGTACTTGTACACTAGTAGCTGGTAATACCTGCACAGGCCTGGAAAAGGAGAAAACACCAAGAGAGAAAAGAAAAGGAAAACAGAGCCGGACCAAGATCTCGGGACAGATCATCGGTGGCAAGGGGATTATCCTCGCCTGGAGTTCGGGCCTGGGCTTCGGGACGGCAAGTCGTGGCTGCTGTGGTTGCTGTGGGGAACTGCTAGGGACAATGTTTATTTTTCCCTGTCCCGAGGTCGCACCCGTTGGTAGCCCCGTGACAGTTCCGCCCTGTGAACATGCACTTGTATCCCACTCCCGCCCGCGGCCCCACCAACCACTACCGTGTTCCATTCCCGATCTTCCCCTCCTCTTCCTTCCACATCCTTCCGACGATCCACGACAAGTAATCTGGCCAATCACGATGCAGCCTTTTGGCTCTCTTTCAGGGAGCACAACATTGTCCAGCCCTCTGGATACCGCCAAGCCTCACACTCCTCTGACGCAGTTGTGTGTCCCCTTTCTGCCGTGCTTCACTGCGCTGTGTGTCTGGAACAGGGGACTTGTCAAATCTTACCAATACACTATTCTACATACCGGGTCCGCTTGCCGCACTTCTTGGGCATCTCTCACCCGCTCGCCTGGACATCTCTACACTACGTATGGCGTGGGTCACTTACTCCGATCTTGGAGTTCCCCAATTGTCGGAATCCATCCCGGATTTCGGTGTTAATGAACCATGTGCTGGGTGGGAAATGGCCGGCGTGTCACCCTGTCGTGATGATGGAGATATAATTACTAACTCGTGATTCCCTCTGCTTCTTCTTTGTCGCTGTTGATTGACCATTCATTTATCCTTTTCATCCTTCGCCTGTTTTGAGATACCCCCCCATTCATTGCTCTTCTGTCTCTGGTTTCATTCCTATTTCTCCAGCAAGTACACTCACATCCACACAGGTTTACACCATGGCAACACAACCAGATAACTACTATGACATCGGTAAGTGAAGCCCCCTTCACTCAATCCGTATGCGCACACACATCACTAACACACCTCACAGTCATTGTTGGTGCCGGCCCCGTAGGCCTCATGCTCTCTACCTGTCTCTCACGATGGGGTTACAAGATCAAGCACATTGACAACAGGCCCGAGCCCACCGCCACCGGTCGTGCCGATGGTATCCAGCCCCGATCCCTTGATCTTTTGCGGAACATGGGTCTCAAGTCCGCCATCATGGCCCACAAGCCTGCCCGTGTCTACGAGGTCGCTTTCTGGGACCCTCCCAAGACCGGCGGCGGCATCGTGCGGACCGGCACCTGGCCCAGCTGCCCCGACTTTATCGATGCCCGCTACCCCTTCACCACCCTTTTGCACCAGGGTCTGATCGAGCGCGTGTTCATCGCCGACCTCGAGAAGAACGGCACGGAGATCCAGCGCCCCTGGACCATCGCCGGCTTCACCTCGGACGAGAAGGCCGACCCCGAGTACCCCGTAACCGTCCAGCTCGCACACGTCGACGACAGCAGCAAGACGGAAACCGTCAAGGCCAAGTACCTCTTCGGCGGCGAGGGTGCCCGCTCCTTTATCCGGGACCAGCTCAAGATCGGCATCACGCACAAGGATCCCATCTCGTACGTGTGGGGCGTCATGGACGGCGTCGTCAAGACCGACTTCCCCGACATGAAGATGAAGTGCACCATCCACTCGGAGCACGGATCCATCATGGTCATTCCGCGCGAGGCCAACATGGTGCGTCTGTACATCCAGATTGCGTCTTCCACGGATCCCGATTTCCATCCGCGCAAGACCGCCACCGAGGCCGAAGTCCAGGCCGCCGCCAAGCGCATCCTCGCGCCCTATTCCATCGAGTGGGAGCGCGTCGAGTGGTACTCTGTCTACCCGATCGGCCAGGGCATTTCCGATAAATACACGCTCGACCACCGCGTCTTTCTCGGCGGCGACGCCTGCCACACGCACTCGCCCAAGGCCGGGCAGGGCATGAACACCGCCTTCCTCGACGCGCTCAACCTCGCCTGGAAGATCCACGCCGTCGAAGGTGGCTTTGCCGACCGCCACATTCTCGAGACGTACGAGCCCGAGCGCAAGGACGTGGCCGAGACCTTGCTCGCCTTTGACAACAAGTACGCCAAGCTCTTCTCGCAGCGACCCGACGCCGCCTCCACCGCCCAGGCCACTGCCTCGGGCACCCACACCAACCCGGACGCTCAGCAGTCGGCCGAGGAAAACGAGTTCATCAAGACCTTTAAGGAGGCGTGCGAGTTCACGTCCGGGTACGGCGTCTTCTACAAGCCCAACGCTCTCAACTACTCCCCCGCCCACCCGGCCGGCACTTCCCCGACCATCCTCTCCCCCGAGCAACAAACCACCAAGCTCGTGCCCGGCCGTCTCTTCACCAACTCTACCGTCACCCGCGTCGTCGACGCCAACGTGGTGCACCTCGAGCAAGAAATCCCGCTCAACGGCTCCTTCCGCCTCTTCATTTTCGCCGGCTCGCTCAAGGCCCCCACCCAGAAATCCGCCTTGGAATCTCTCGCGGCCGGGCTCCAGAAGCCCGACAGCTTCTTCTCCCGCTTCCAGCGCCCCGACATTGACACGGTCAGCCACCACGAGCGCCACAACCCACACAGCAAGTTCTTCACTCTAGCTACCGTCTTCGCCGCCAAGCGCGCTGAGGTCGAGATCTCGCGCGACTTGCCTCCCCTGTTGGCTCGGTACAGGGATAATGTCTATGCGGACGACCGGTGGGATCGCCGGGTTCCCGACGCCAAGGCGGCGGCGCATGCGAAGATGGGCTTTGATGAGGACAAGGGTGGTGTCGTTGTTGTGAGGCCCGATGGTTATGTGGGCTTTGTTTGCAAGCTGGAGGAGGGCGGCAAGACGGTCGAGGCGTTGGAGAAGTACTTTGGCGCTTTTACCAAGCACTAAGTACGTCAAGCGAGCCATGATACGGCATGATACCCGGAAAGAGAGGAAAAGGGAAAAAGTGCTCGGAAACAGGCCGATGGGATATACATATATGTCTTGTGAATCTAGGGTCTTTGTACATAGTTCGATTTCTTCTGGCTACATTTCTTTTCTTTTATACTTGTTGTCACTTTGCATGCATTGGTTTTGGATAGGTTTTGGGTATGGTTCTATAGAGTCTTGAGATCAAACAAGTTCACAAAAGGGTTTGCCACCTGGCCACGACTGAAAGTGCTCATTGTTGGTCTACTCCTGACCATAATGCGAAGTTTCCTTTGCCAATGAAAGGCTGGTGAGATATGAGATCCAAATATACGAATCAACAAAACTCGTCAACTTGTCTCCTATATCAACGCCTACTAAGCCCCGGTACGGAGGGTGAGCAACTTCTCCTCACTAGGAAGCTCAAGGCCAAACCTCTGACCCGCACCCTTTCCATGGGGTTGCTTGCGAACCATGACGTGCCGACCACAGTATCTTGACAAGATCAGATGGTTCAGTTATAGGCCGTTCTTGCAGCCATGGAGGCTAAGTAGCGAGCTGGTAATCAGCAGATAGAGTGCGTCTTCCCCGTCTTGCCCTGCAATGAGTGTTTCTCCTTCTGTAGTTCATGGTCAGCTTGTCTCTTGTTCAAGGGGTCGTCGATCCACGTAGAAAAAAAACAGCACAGGGCCTTGGTTGCGGTACTTACGCGATATTTAGGATGGTTGTGCGATGCCTTCCCGCTCACAACATGTTGCTTGTGGATGAACTCTTGCTGCTTCTTAATACTTTCCTTGTCCATTTGCTCAAGTATACCTTGGCACGACCTGATATCACTGATGAGCCCATCACACCTGTTCCTTGAGAAGTCTTCTCTAACAACAATTCTGAGCATCTTCAGCCCTTCCGTCTTGGGCGCCATGGTGTACGCGGGGACGATCCATCCGCGCACACGGAGCTGGTGGGCAAGAGCAAACTCATCATAGTTACGGTCCGGATCCTCCTTGAGACGGAATGCGACCAGAGGCAAGCCTTGACCAGACTTCTTGGACATGATGATGAAGCCAAGAGCGGCAAGCGAATCGGCGAGGTAATCAGCTGTGCGCGTCAGGTTGGACATGATAGCGCGGTAGCCGTGCTTGCCGAGACGGATGAGCTGATAGTACTGGCCAATGACCTGGCTAGCACCCTTGGAGAAGTTTAGGGTGAAAGAGGCTTGGTCGGCACCCAGGTAGTTGATGTTGAACACCAGCTCCTGGGGAAGGTACTCGGCAGAACGCCAGACGACCCAACCGACACCGGGGTAGACGAGGCCGTACTTGTGGCCAGAGACGTTGATGGACACAACATTCTCCAGCCTAAAATCCCATTCCAAATCGGGCACGACAAAGGGGACAACGAAACCTCCGCTGGCGGCGTCAACATGAATGGGTGTGTTCAGCCCCCTCTCCACAAGCAAGTCATTGACTGCCTTGACATCCTCGTATTCGCCGGTGTATGTTGTGCCAAGGATGCAGCAGATGCCAATGGTGTTCTCGTCCACCAGATCTACCGTCTCCTTGGGATCGATGACGTAGCGCTCGGGTGTGCAGTAGACAAACTTCTCCTCCACTTCGAAGTAACGAGTGGCCTTTTCCCAGCAGACCTGGACGGCGGATGACATGATCAGGTTGGGCTTGTCATAGGGCTTTCCCTCTGCAACGCGCTTGTTCTTCCAGCGTTTCTTCATGGCCAGGACGGCGAGCATGATGGCCTCAGAAGAGCCCACACTCGATGTTCCGACGGCGCTGCTAGCCTCGGCATCCTTTACTGGAGCATTGAAAAGGCGGCCAATCATGGAGACGCAGCGGTTCTGGATGTCGGCCGTCTGGGGATATTCCTCGTAGTCGATGAAGTTCTTGGGGAGGGCCTCGGTCATGAGCTTTTCAGCTTCTTCCTCCATAAACGTGGTAACAAACGAGGCGAGGCTGTTGTGGTTTCGGTCAGCAAAGGGACCTTGAGAGACGGGACGCATGAGACTGTGGTATACTTGAGCAAGGGGTTTCCATCCAGGCTCAGCTCATCCTTGATCATGCGGTACGCGACCTCCTTGGGCATCTCCTCATCAGGCATTTCGTGGCGGGGTAGGTCGGCGGCGGCGAACCTTGAGCCGTACACGCTCGTCGTAAAATGGTCTTGATCGTTGGCAAGCTGCAGATGGACCGCCTTGAGGGCCGTCGAATCTGAGAGGTCGAGCCCGTCTCTAAGCTCGTCCTCCTTAGGGATGCTAGTAAGATGCACCATTTTGGAGGTGTTTTGCAAAGATGGAGACGTGCGAATAGACTATGATGGTGCTGTGTTATCTGGATACCGGATACAGCGGGACAGAATCGTCAATATGGACCGCCAGTCTAAAAAGTTAATTCTGCAAACAAAAAGGGACAGCGTCCAAAATAGGGGCAGTGCAGGCAGGACGAGACAAATGAGGCCGTCGTGGTTAAGACGAGCTGACGTGGGGAGCTTCTCTATGACAGTCTCCTGAAGAAGCACTCACGAGGCAGCGCGAGGTTGAAGCTGAAACAGGCCAAGCGGAAGACACGACACGAAGCCCTTGCGATGCGATTGGGATAGCCAAAGTAGGATCGAGGATGAGAAATCCAGACAAATGTTGGAATTGGAGATGGTCAGACTGGGCGAGAGAGACGAGAAGGAGGGGTTACCCCAAGTTATATACAAGTACCTACCTACGTAGCATAGGTAGGTAAGGTACCTAGAGGTAGGTATACATTCGACAGGAACAGGAAGGTGACAATGCTAACTCTGTTTGGGCAACCGTGATCCTTGGCATCTGTTTGGTTCTTTCCTAATCGGTGACGCAGCTCATTTGGAGGGTGCCATGGTTGACGAATGTCTGAAAGCTGACAGAGCTGGAACGAGCTCGTCGTGTAAGTGGTAGTAGTGCGGAGGCGACCAATCACAAACCGGACATTGGCGGGCTTGCGGGACGTTCCACAACCGAACATCCAACAACCTATCTAAGCTCCACTTTGCCCGCACTTGCCTGCTGCTTCAGGCCACCATTAAGTATTTGACAGTCCAAAGCTCAAAAGGTGAGTTGGACAATACCTGTATGGGCTCTATTGGTGATACAGAGTAGAAAAGCTTGCTCTTTTATCACGGGCGTTTGTGGATTCAGATGGGGTTGAATATTAGGTACCTACACAGAACAGACCGAGGACCAACGACGTGAAACAGCTACCCCGCATTTGATGACATCACGACTGCCAAGCTCTTTTCCAATGACAACCTGCAAGTTAGGTAGGTACAGTAATGTGCCCTGTTAATGCGACGCCCCCCTTTTGCTAAAACCCCCCCTTTTGCTAAGGATTTCTACTGCCTGCATTCCCTCTGGTGGTAGGGANTATAATTGGTCTGTGCACTAGCTCCCTCTAGTGCAAAACCCCCCCTTTTGCAAAGAAATCTGGCTGCCGGCATTAGTTGCATTAACAGGGCACATTACTGTAGTGTACTGTACGGATCCTCCCTTCAAAGGTGCGTTTGGGCTTCCTTTCCCGCCTAGAGATCACCATACAGGGCAGCATAAGATTGAAACATCAGTCGGTTCCCATTGCCCATCGGAATCGACCCCTTATTCCGTTCCCCGGCTGGGTCCGCCTGGTGGTTCGATTATTAGACAATGAAGCTGTTGTTCAGCGGCATTTTTTTCCATAAATCGTAAAGGCTTCCAGAATTGGCATCTACCGGTACTGTGTTGGTCATGCAGTATGTTACAAATTAGTAATATCGGTATCCAGCCACGGCAACTTAGCGGTGTTGGTTTACGAAAGGGCTGAGAGAGTGAGGTGAGACCGGTCCGGATGCCGCCCCCTCTTCCGCCCTGTTCTACCCCGAGCTTCCCTATTTTCTTTTCTCACTTCACCAAGCCGTATCACAGACCTTGTGGCAAGGTCAACAATGCCGAGAGATTGGACGCGATAAGGCGCGAAACAATGCCACTGAACGGTACATACAGAGCGATACATCATCCATTTCGGCCCATGGAATAATGACGGGTCTGATGTCAAGATATAATCCCTTTGTACAGCACCACGTGGGAGCCACGAGTAAAGCCGGGCCATCTTTCAGCTGAGTTTCAGGGGCTATGGTCGGATTGTATGTAACCTACCTACCTACTGCGAGTGATGCTTTCATTCATCGAATGTGATCTCCATGCGCCGCCGCTGACAGGGTATATATATATATATATATATTTTTAGCGGAATGTTCAATCACAGCCCCGGTATTGTACTCCATAGCCAAACCCCAGTGACATCTTGCTCCTGACGATCGTTTTCCGTGATCCATTCATTGACATCCAATGGCCAATCTCATGTGATGCTCCAAAAGTCTCTTCAACTCCCCCGTGCAACCACAATGTCTCAAAGACTATTCGTCAATCATCAGCCCGTTCCAGCAGTCGCTGTTACACGGACTATACTCGTCAGACTTGAAAAAGACTCTAGGAAACGGATCCATAGTCTCTTCACGCTCATGTAGTACAGATGAAGAGGCGATCAAGCCATTGCTTGTAAGATGGCAAAACAAGCAATCCTTCGCTGCATCCGGCGTGCAATGGTCTTGGAACCTTACCTAGGCTCCATGGATGTTTGAAAGGGCATACTCCTGCCTCAAGCCGAACAAAAGCAAATGTAGTCCCGTGGCCAACCACTCGCAAACTCTACCTCGTAAAGTCGGATCACAGCAGGTGCTTACATCTCCCCGTTCAAAACCCCCAACAAAATCTCCGCCAACCTCTCCCCCTTCTTCCAAACCTCATCATGATCACCACCCTTCTCCTCCCTCAACACCACCACGTCAACCTTTTGACCCTCCTCTGCCACCTTTTGGTTCTCCCTCTCCAGATACTCCGCCATCCCCTCCGTTTGCTCAATCGGCACCAGACTATCCTCCAAACTCTGCACCAACACCACCTTCCTTTTGGGCCCTTCTGGCCCTTGTTGAGTCAGATTCCACTCCCCCACCCACCCCTCCGCGATACTCCCAGGACACACCTTTTTCCAATCTTCCTCCTTCTTCCCAAACGCACCCACCACGAATTCCCTATAAGCCTCCCTCCACCTCTCATACCCTTTCGGGGGATCTGCAATGAACCCCGCGAGATCATACAAGCCGTTGAACCCCACCACTGCCTTTGGCTTTGCCACGCTATACCATCCCGCGTCCCACTCTGCAGACCCCGCCAGCCCCCACCGCTCGGGCGACATGCAAGCCTGCAGTGCCAACGTCGCGCCACAGCTATGGCCCGCCAGTACGTACTCCTTCATTCCAAAGTAGCTTCGGAGAAAGCCCAGGGCGGTAAGCACATCGGCTATGTGATCGGGGTGCTTGGCGGTGCGGTTGGGATCATAGGGGTCGTTGGAAGGGTGGGTAGGGTGGTTAGGGTAAGGGGAGAGACGGTAGTTGATGGAGGCAATTCCCGCCACCGTCTTCTTTCTTTGCTCAAGCGGTTGCTGAGCGAGGTAAGAGAGGATCTTGGTGGCGCTTGCGTTGAACGAGGATGAGTCGATGGCCGGGTCGCGCCAGGCGCCGCCGTGGATGTAGATTAGCCAGGGGGCCTTTGCTCCATCCCCGAGAAGTGTGCCGGGGGTAGGTTTGCCGTAGGATAAGGCGGCCGGGGAGATGGGAATCCACAAGTCGAGGGTTTGGAGGGCGAAGGCGTCCTCGCCGGGGACGTAGTCATGGCAGCGCCAGTGGTGACCGATGATGGTCCTGTTGTCGGTGGGGTCAAGGACGGGTTTCCATCCACCACTCGTAGAAGGGTTGACGTCCTCCATTTGGTTGATGTTGCTGTTGTTGGAAGTAGATAGGGGTCTCTGTCTACTTTGTGCTTGGATACGTAGGTATGGTACCGAAGAAGAGAATGGTGAGCCAAAGGATGTTGTTATTGTTGTTGTTGTTGATAATCATCGCTGTTGTCTCAGTGGGAGCCCAGACGGGACGGATGTCAAGAAAACGCAAGTGGGGTTTTCCGTCAACTTCACATCCGTTCCGCGTAAAAAATCCACGTCTGCGTATTACCATTACACCACCATCGCGTAAGTTTCATCATCCAAATCTCCGTACATCGGTCCATCCGTCGTTACACAAACCACCACTGCATACGCAGCAGCATCATCGATTGGTCAGTGAATCCCTCCACCAATCCAATTCATGGCCGGTCAATAATCAAAATAAAATGAAAAAGCCAAAGAGTCAAACAAAAGCTATACCGCCCCTGCCCTCCCCCCCCCCCCCCCCCCAGCCATCAGCGTATGTGCACGGCGTGCGCGCACGGCCAAGGAGGAGGAATGCTCGCGGTCGAAGTAAGTCTCGGAAAGGCCTCCAAGTGCCCGAGAACCGCAGCCATGAAAGGCAACGGAATCGTGCCGTGTTCCGTCGGAAGCCTTACCGGTCTCGGAAATCGGTTCGGCACATGCCACGACAACCGCCCACTTTATTTGTATGTAATTGTCGGATTCTTCTGTGCCGTACCGTTGCCGTTGGTTCCGCCACGCCAGCCATCAATTCTCTTTATGTGACAACGGAAATGGAGATGTCTGTCTTTGATCATGGCTTGTCCAAGTTTTGGTTCGCTCCCTTGTTTGTAGGACTTTCGAACCCCCCCCCCCGGTCGAGGTTGCTTTGCTCGTTCGGAACAACGGCTCGGCGGACAGCCACTCGGATCACACGCCGCATGCTTACCGAGGCGATGGGGAATCCTTTGTAAGAATTTTCAAAGAACCCTCCCCGTTCGCTGACACGGCACGATGATACCTAGGGTAGAGCAAAACCCGGCAACGGACCCGCGCGAATGGCCATCATTGGCGGCAGTTGGTGAGAAAAATGGTTTTGGACCTTGTCCTGATCGGTTCTAAACATGAAAGTATTTGAGTCGCTCGGACGGACAGCATTTAACGAAATTCCCAGTGGGGGGGGGGGGGGGGGGGGGGGGGGGGGGGGGGGGGGGGGGGGGGGGGGGGGGGGCAGTCTGGACCGGACACTCCACCGAACTGAACGGTTGGTGACGGTTCATCCGATCCAGTTCATCGTCAAATACACATCCCGCCAGTTCGTTCGAAAAAGGATTTCGGTAACAATACCATCCCCCCGGCTGCAGGGTACCGTATCGGCAGTCTACAAGATGAAACGAACATTGATATTTTTTTTTGCATACCTTCAAGGTCAATGTCAAACATCAAGCTGCCTGCCTACCTAGAGGAGGTGGTGCAATCAATGGATTTGTCGCTTTGTTTACTTCACGAAGCCGCAAAAAGGGGTAAAACGTTCTCGGTGCTTGTTCCCATTGGCCAAAAAGAATGAATGGCCACCGAGTCTACATTTTCTTGGTGCGACAGCCGTGTATCCAGCTTCTTTTTCCAGGCTTTCCTCCCTCGAAAGCACATGTCTTTTCTTCTTCTTTTCCTTCATTTACATTCCCTTCCTTTGTTGCATGGCTTTATAATTTTTTCTTGTATGGGGTGTTACTTTTTATGTATTTATTTTTTGGGTTTTGTTTTTTCCGCACTCACATTTACAGGAAACCTTTCCGATTCGAAAGAGGGGGGAACATACCTACCTTGAGTCTATCTTACATGGTTCGGGTCTCAAACCTGGTCTCGGATACCGCATCCCAATTGAAGTCTTCCACTTTGTCACTTGTCATGTAACACCAAACGGGCCACCAGAAGAAGAAGTACGACACGGACATGGCGTAACCGAAGTCGAGCTAACGGACGGAAAGGGAGTACGGATGGGATGGGATGGATCATGGGTGCTTCTTCCCGACATCCTTTTGCACCCCAGCTTCTTTGTCATGTCACCACACCAAGATTTTTGCGCCCGTCTGTTCCAATACCATACCGGTAACATACATAACCTGGGTGTGCGGTATAGGCAGGTAGCACATCCGTGCAACATGTTACCAGATCTCACATCTTTAAATGACTTACTGTTTCAGAAGTGGCTGAGCCTCTGTTTCGCTGTTCCAGTTGTGGTAAGTTTGTCCGATTGCTTGTAGTTGTCTGAGGAACAAGATGGGGAACTGGCATATGTCGCAACCATCGGTCGGCCTGTTGGATGAAATGACGCAAGCGAAAGCGACTGGCAAAGGACAAAGGACTGATGAAAAAGTTCAAAAAACGCAAAGAGCAGTTGGGACAGAATATCTCAGCATCAATAGCACAGCTTCAGCTGCTTGATTGATTCTTCCAAATTTGCGCCTTCCAACGCAACTCCCAGCAGAGAGAGGCTTCCCCAACCGCTTCCAGCCTCGCCTTTGATCACTTCTCTCATCCGCAGTATCCCAACAAACATAGTACAAAACATCCATGCCCACCGTCCATCTCTCATTCGTGATGTTTAAAGCGTACACCAAGAGACACGACTCAGAAAGCGAAAAATGAAGATAAAATATGAAAAAAAAAAAAAAAAAAAAAAAAAAAAAAAAAAAAAAAAAAAAGTGTAAGCAAAATCGTAAACACCCACAAGAAGCTGGTGTCACTTCGCCTGTCTCCAAGTAACCGTTCCATCCAACCCATACCTACATCCCGTCAAGACAGCCGCCCGCCTTATCCAATCCATCGACCTTCCTGTCCAAAAAGAAAAAAGTATTCCCCGTGCCCTTTTACCATGCATTGTAAACCCCAGTCGAATGAAATCCTCTGTGTTTCTGTTGACATTGGCGAATTTTCGTGTATCTTTCGCGTGCCTCTCAGCCTCTAACGTTGCTTATGCGTTTGTGTATACCTACTTCCCTCGCTTTCCCAAAATGTGCAGTATGTTTTTTTTCTTTTTTTCTTTATGTTTTCCCAATCCTGATCCGCCGATGCTGTAAACTAGCCAGAAAGTGCGGGAAGAGATCAATACAAAGAAAGGGAAGCTGTTCCCGCTGATGCAAGAAACCTGCCTGCCTGCCTGCCTGCCTGCCTGCCTGCCCGCAACTTTTGCAAACGCAATGTGATGCTACCAATGCGATGCATCACCTCTTCCATCATACCCACTTATAAATCACCCCATATCCTCACATTGCCCTAAATAATGTTGGCAATGCTTATCCTCTCCTGACTATGACTCTTAATCGCCGGCGGTTTCAAGTTCGCCGCTCCATTTCCGTTCGCATTTTCCTTCCCACCGTTCGGATTCGAGATTCCGTTCGGCATCATGGTCGTCGGTGTCGTCGCACTTGTTGGGCTGCGGCTGGCACTCATCGTTGGACTGCCCGCTCCATGTACACCGCCTCCGCTGCTCTGAAGCACCGCTGCCCTGTTGGAAGGGCTTATGGCACTTGCAGGTCCTCTTTCACCGCCACCACCACCACCACCACCACCAATTCCCAAGCCGACAGGTCGTTTGTCATCTCTGTCTCCTCCAAGGGGTGGAAGGATTGGGAGTCCGGGTTCGCTCTTGATACGGGGAGTACCGGCTGGCGAGATACTAGGGAACGTTGAGGGTTGTGCTGGTGGTGGAAGCCCCTGGGGGTGGTGCGCATGGTGGGGCATGAATGGAGATCGAGACTGTTGCGGGGGAGGAAGGGTCGGGCCGCTCGGGGCATGGCCCCAACTTGCTGGCAGGGGCGGTGGTTGCGGGCTAGGTCCGGGTTGAATCGGTGGCATTTGGCGACCGCGAGGTGGTGGTGGTGGTGGTGGTGGCGGCGGCGGCGGCGGCGGTGCATGTTGGCTATAGTGCACGGGAGGAGGCGGAGGATGGGGTCCGGAGACCGTTACTGGTGGCGGCGGGCCTTGTGAGTACGGGGGATGAGGAGCGGTGGCGGATGTGGGTGTTGAAGCCAACGAGTGTGTAGGTCTGGTGGCTGAAGTCGGCGTTTGGCTCGAAGTCGATGGAACCATCGGTACCTGTGCCAACGGTACCGCAAGCGGGTGGGCTAAACCGCGCACCATTTCGTCCAGTCTCGTCCAACCCTTGTTGACGTTCCACTCGTTGATTTCCTCCTTCGACAAGCCCATCTTGGCTTCCTCGCTAAAAAGAGTTCCCAGTCCGTTTGCCCCTCCATGGCTTGAGCCGCTGGTGCTCCCCACTACACGCCCAGCCGCCGCCGCCGCAGCCGCCGCAGCCGCATGGTCCTGCTCTCCGCCTGCCCAGATCCACGCCGTATCGGGCCGCGCCTGCAAATCCGCGCTCACATATGCAATAAGCTCCTCATCCCGTACCAGAGCGTTTCTCAACCTCACTGGCGCCGGTTCTGGGCTCCCAGTCATCATGATCCTCTGGAGATAGTCGCTCCTCTTTTGTCCCACAACGCCGACGAAGAACAGGAGGTAACGTCCACAGGGAACAGCAACCTCCCTGTTCGTGTTCACCGCTGCCAGCTCACGTATGCACACGATAGCTTGGTCCAAGTGGCCGATGAGCAGGAGGAACAAGGCGCACCGGAAGATGTGCGTGGTCGTGAGCGCCGTGGCTCCCTCGGGAAGGGTAGGTGTCATGCGCTTTAGGTAAGCAGCAGTCTCCAACGCGATGTTTGTGCATTGCTCCACGGCCAGGAGGCGGGATTCGGGGGGGCATTGCGGAGAAAGGTTCTGGCGATGAAGCAGGAGTCGCGCATGTAGGAGGTAGATTAGCGGGTTGAGGAGTACTGGTGCTAGTGGGGATCCAGAAGAAGGGTCACAGGCCGGAGGGAAGGTACGTAGGCATGATGCAAAGTATTGATCGAAGGTCGCGAGCCGAGCAGGCGGGATTGCCGGACTCATAAACTCGTTTCGGTTGTGAAGCATTGGCCCTTCATTCCCGGACAAAGAAAGCAGTCGACCGAGGGCGGTGTATGATCGCACAACGTGTGTGATGGCGAGCAGCGAGTGAGTCAGGGGTTCGGCGCCGTTGGGAACAACCATTCCGTTGTCACGTATGAAGTGGTCGTCAACGCCCATCGGGAGTGGCACGTCGCAGTCGACATCATCGATCAACATGGGTCGCCCAAGCTCAAGGCTTAGACTGCGGTCAAGGATGTAAATGGACCACCACGTACGTTTCCGCATTTCTTTCTCAATCAACGGCCACGAACCCATATCCGAGTGCAAGCCAATATCCTGGGCCACCTTGACTGCGTTACCGAGCCAGTTCCATGCCGCGGACTTCAGATTGAGCTCATTGAGGGCAATGCTGATGAAAACCAATGATCGAGCATGGTCCAACACAAAGTCGTTACCCCAAGGGTCAATAAGCTTCCTGGAGGCTTCGATCCATTCGGCTGCCCGGTACGAACGGTGCGGATCTGGCGAAAACAGGGCACCTACAGCGAGAACGGCGTAAAACATGGCCAGAAACGACGTAGGCACATGCTGTGTTAGTCCTCCTGGCCTGTACAAGTTATCAACCTCTTGTCGGAAGGTGGGCCAGTGTATAATAGGCGTCATGGTATGAGCGGACGAATAATAGCAGCGCATCAGGTGGTCCGTTGTCTGTTGCGGGGGCAACTCGGGTCTCGGTGTGTAGTCAAAGATGGACGGACCAGCTGGTGAGTGTCGGTATTGCGCTGGCGGCTTCCACACCCCTTTTGCAGGGATTCGAATGTTTGACCGGGCTTGCGCAAGCGCGGGAATCGGGACAGGTCTTTTCTTCGGCTTCGGTTCGGCGCCTATCTCGGGAAGAAGAAGGGCAAGCAACTGCTCCATGCCCATGCCACCAACAGGACCGCTGTCAATGTCCATGCGGTCCATGGGCATGTGAGATTGTCCACGGCCTAGACTATGGTTAACGTGGCCATGAACACCGTGACCCTGGGTTTCCAAAGCTCGCTTCAGGTTGAGGTTCTCCCGCTTGAGCTTATCCAGCGTCTTTTCGAGATCCTGCACCTGCTTGATGGAAGACATGCGCCGGTTCGTCTCCTTGGTGAATTGGCACTTGACATTGCGGCTTGAACATTCGGAGCAGCTGGTTGTGTCGGTTGCATCGCACTTGACCTTTCTCTCTCGGCAGGCGTCGCAACTTGGATCTTTCCTCCTCTGGCGATATGCCCGCTTTTGAGCTTGTGAACTGGATGAGGGTAACTGGTGGCCGGATGAGGGGCCCGGCGTACCCGACACTGAGTCGTTGGACGGGAGGGAGTCTCGGCCTCCCATGGTGAAGGGCGGTGCTGTGGCAGGCGTGTATGAGTGGGATGAGTTCGGGTGAGAGACCTGGTGGCTAAAAAGGTTCTCTGTCGTAGATGATGCTAGAGTGGAGATTCTTGGTGGATGTGGTGGTGGCTGCGGCAGCGCTCGTGGTGAAGAAGGGCGAGGTGCTGAAGCCGGAACCGTTGAAGCCGGGGTCGTCCCTGGTACAGTAGCAGAAGCAGTCGTGCTAGTCAGGCCGCCAAGATACTGTTGCTGCGGCGCATGCGGTTTGGCAGAGGTAGCCGACGAGACGGGTGACTCGTCGAATAATGGAGTGCCAGTGGATGGGTCAACGGGGGATCGAGGGCATGATGGCTTGTTATTGTTGTTGTGCGACGACGCAGCTGCCATGGTGCTGGATTTTGAGAGGAGGCAGTTTCCGGCAGAAGCAGCCTGATTCGGAACCGTCTCCACAAGGTCCCCAATAGGATGGATTCTGGGGAGATGCCGGTCGAGGAACATGCAGACGGGTCCTTTTGCGGTCTCGTCAGTTTGGCGGGAAATGGAGACCGAACCAGGACGGGGGTTTATTATTCGAACCCCAGCTATTCCCACGAGGCCACTAGCCCGCTTATTTATTGATTTTTCTTTTCTTTCTTCTTTAAAAATTTTTTTTTCTTAATATTTTTTATCTGCTTTCCTTCTCTTTTCCTCGCTTCACCTTGTAATTATCCACACCCTGGCTACGCGCGTCAGGTTCCTCTTATACCAACCCTAAAGGATATGCACCAAGGCACGCCCTGGAAGATGCGGCGCTTCAAAACGATCCGTGTGTTGTATGAAGGCACGTTTCGTGTTTATTGTCGTTCGGTCATGTCTTTCGCAACGTTCAATTGTTAGAAAATAAATGATAGAAGACAGTGCAAGCTTCCTCTGGCCTGTACCCTTTGGAGCATGTACCTTCAGCACGGCGAGAGCTTTGGTGAACAAAACGTGTCGGTGCGTAGATGTAAGTGGTGTGTGGGTGGGCGCCAGGCCCTCTATGTTATTGTGGCCCGAGCCCCCCGTGCCAAAGACTCATTCAAACAATGTCTCAAGCTTTGGAGGTCTAATCTCGCCCAAGGCACCGTCCATTGTGCCTCTGTTAGGAATATTCTGCCCAGGTTCTCACCAGTGTTGCAGCGCCGTGCAACCTCAACGCCGCCGCTATGATCCGCGAAGATGCTGCGGCTGGCTTTCGTCAAACCTGAAAGGCTCGTCCCGATGACCTTTTTCGTGATACACTTGCTTTTGGTGGTTGCTTTCCTCGGTGTCTGAGTCGGGATCGTGCTGTACTAGTAGATCCCCAGATCGAGTCTTCTGTTTGCAACCAGCTGGCGGTCATACGGCGGCCCCTAAAGTAACACCGGCGGATGTCCTTCTTGTCCGTACGTGTTTCCTTCTCCTTTCAGGGTCTGAGGAGGAATGTGGGGGAAAATTCGCCATATGAACGGCCAGTGGCAGCTATAATACGTAGGTGAAACCTGAGAAATACAGCAGTGTAGTGAAAGACAACCTCCAGGGCTTCCAGATACCCATTCCGGTACAGTCCCCAGTACAGCAAATACTGACGCCTTGCATATACACGTGTGGGATGGACGCAGGGCAGTTGAAACCATCGATTGGTACGCGCAGGGCGAAAGAAGCTCTGAAAATGGGTAACTGAAAGTGACTGAAAGGAGGCCAGAGTAGCGTAGCAAGGTAGACAAAGGATTGAGGGGGTACAGGCTTTGATTCAGCATGAAAGTGATGCTACTTGATACGGTCTAGCGTTGCGTTGAAGCGATTGCATCCTTTGTACCCAACCTTGTCCAGTCTCTAGTGTATACATAGCATGCGCTAAGCAGCATAGCTACCGCCGAGAAGAGTGAAAACGAAAGCCGAGGGTACCTGTGGTAAGTTTGCTACACTATTAAAGATGATAAAAAAGGGGTCAAGAAAGTCATGTGTAATGTGCCCCAGGGAGGGTGTGTTAAGGAAAGCTGAAGGTTTAAACCCATGCGCAGTCCGTATTCGGCGCAACTGGTGCACCGAAACACCAGGAAATGCCAGCAACAACACCTAATGCCATTGCTCGCAATGTCTGAGGAGCTTTAAAATGGGGTGACCGTACCGTCGAGGCATGCTTGGGGGTCCCTGTTCTTGTTGTCGTTGTGCTGCGTCACTGCCAGACTGTCTGTCCTGGTTTGTATCCTGAGTCCGTCCATGGCTTTTGCTCGCTCGTATGAACCCCCTGCATCTGAGAATGACCAGGAACGTTAGATGAAGCCACAAAGATACGTTCCACCAGCAACATTTTGATTTTTCTTTATTCCTTCTTCTTCTTCGTGTCTTGAACGCAAAGCCGCTCGGTGGGCTTTTGGGATCTTGATTAAGGAACCCAGGGGCCGCGCTGACAACGGACCCCGGACCTAGTATGTACGCCCATTTTGCCCCCGGTCTCCTTGCTTCCATGGTCAATTCTGTCCATACGGAATATTACCAAGCCAAAGAAACAATCAAAAACAGAGTGAATCGTAAGGACGAATACAGTAGAGCGCCGTGCCGTAATATGGATCGCCCCTGTGGTTGTTTGAAGTCTCCCAATACGGGGCAGTTATCTTGGTTCGTGCTGGCTTGACCATCCGCATCCTTGTTGGAAAATTGAGCATCAGTTCCAATATGATCCCTTGACGGCGGGATGTATATTCAGGGCCCTTCGGGTCAGTCTCTCGCTACTCACGTCTCGGCTGCCGCGAGAGCACTGGCTCGGCGGTACCCTATTTCAGGGAGTTCGTCTTATTTTTCCGGATTTGTCTGAAGTGCTATATCCCCGAGCACATGCAGGAAAACGGGCGGGCAACGGGGCGTATGTGATCCATTGTTCGACCGAGGAGTTGTAGGCGGGGTTGGGACCGTCAAAGTGGATGCTGGTAGGAACGGATACATGTGCCTATCATGCCGTTGATTCCTCGCACCGGATGAGGCTCCGCCAGAGGTATGGATGGAGTACTACCGTTTGGTCGCTTCCCTTCCGGGTTTTGATAGGTACTGGGCCCCGCGTTAGAGTTTGTCAGCCTCGGATCACGAACCTAAACCGGCGCGTCGAATCGTGACCATTCGGCTCAACCTGCTGAGTCCCGGTTGGTAATGTCTACCTACCTCGTGGAATACACTACATAGAAGGTACTATGTGCTGCGTAGATGCACATACTGGCGTGCAGTAGGTTTTCAACAACAACAACACTGGTACATCGGATCTCAGCACATCAGACGCCGTGCGCTTGGATGGCAGCGGCCCCAGTGGATGGGCCAATCGCCCAATCATGGCTGAAGCCGCAACCCGCCGTTACGCCATGCATACCAACTGGGCACGGGGGGGTAGCAACGGGGAAGGTCAGCAAGGCCGTCGAACCGTTGGCTTACGTCTTGCCGCAGTCTGTGCGCAAGTGCCCGCAATTGTTGCGCGCTCCCTACAAGGGGGGTGTTGCTACGGGCCTCACGGGCTTGTCCCGTTAGCGCAAATGGCGGAGGCCGACCAGGAGGGAGCTAGGGGCTGAGATGAACCGTGGACGACAAGTGGGCTTTGGAGCAAGGGTTTTGAGAGATCGTCCCCGATGCTCCTTGCTTGATGAACCGCTAGCGCAGCTCAGTGCAGCGAAAAGTGATGGTGCTGGAAGTTCCAATTTCTGTGAGCACTCCCGTAGTTTCGGCATTGGACAAGAATAGGCGCCGCAATGCCAGTGACCCGAGAAGGTTCCCAAGAAGACGGTATCTTTGGGCCATTCATGCCAGAGTTGCCAGCCACAAAGGCTGCGTAAGAACCTGTGCAAGCTCAAACCTCATCGTCTCACCGTTCCAAGCACATTTGTTCCAGGGTTTGGATGGGAGGGGCATGCAGTGTTCGCAGCAGCAGGCAGCTACACGTAAACTATGTAGGATCATGCAAGCTGTGACAGGCAAGCAGTATTCGGTAATTCGCTGGAGGGGCAGTCTGGGTGGAATTCCAGGACCCTGATATTCGGTGATGACGGTGTGAGCCTTGTGGTGTACACTACGTACCGCGTCCCCTCCCTGGTCATTGCTTTCCCTCAAAGAAGGCATCGGGCTCGGCTGCCCGTGGAACTGGGAAACAGCAGTTGCAGCAATCGGTGGCAGCCATAGAACTAAAATAATGCGTGGCGTCTGATAGCGCCCATTCCACCGGGATACCGCCTTGCCAAGCAAATCCAAAGCAGACATCCATTCAGCCCATCTCTGAATGTTTCCCTCTCTCCGGATTCCGAGTTTGCAGCATGATCAACGGTACCGAGTACCCGTGTTCGATGTGTTTCTGAGGCCCGATTCCATTTCCACTTCCGCTCCCGAGCGCGTAAAGAGAGCTGGCGAGGGAGGACTTATCATGTGGCACTGCGTTTGAACATAGTTCCGTACTTGTGATATACTGTCCTACCGGGTCGATGCAGAATTCCGGGTCAGCGCTACATAATTCCTGCAATTTGTATGGGCCAAGCCCGTCGGCACCCGCTCCAGCGGAGGATGAGGGACGCGGACAGCGTTGTTGTTGACTCGACTTGCAGTTCGGTTTTGAGGACCCCGGCCAGGATCTGGTTCAGGACCCAGGCTCCCAGGCTCTCCCAGGACCGGGCTCATTGGGGAAAGTTTCGTCACGACAGGGCCTAGCGAATCAGCAGGGAATGCTGGTCCAATGACTGGAGCCCAATGTCCACCGGTAGCGTCGAGATGAGGGAAAATGGAATGGAGATGGCATGTGGGAAGCGCTCCACTCGGCCGGCATCCGGTGATGAAGCCCTTGGAGCCTTTCAAGCCCTGGTACCTAGCGCTTGAAAGAGCACGGGGGAACCAGGTGGTGAGGGTGGAGGGCCTTTTTTGCTCGGCGACCTGAGGCTTGGCTCCATGCTACGGTAGCTTCAACCGAGGTGTCAGGTTGTGAAAAGGTTGAGCAATGGGAATGAAACGGTGGCAGTTGGGCAGACAGACCGCCTCCTCTTTCGGGCTCCACTCGTTCCGAAGAAACTAACAAACCGCCAACAGCACTCATTTTTGGTGCAGTGCTGTCATGTAGTGGACGTTGGTGTGGCACCCGCTCCGTCATCCGCCCCATCTTCCGGAGTCATGTTCGGAAGAGATCCGGCCGAAGCGTGGTGTCAAACGCCCACACACTCACACATCCACACGCATCGGGACACCAACTCGGGTGCTTGTGAGTTGTGACACGGCTGTTTGCGTGTTGCGAGTATAATATTGGCCTGGTGGCGGTGGCGGCGCAAATGGTGGTGGTGACCGTGGTGGTTTGCCATGTTGTAGCAGTGGTGAACTGATGATGCCACTGGTCATGGCGGTAGTGGGTGGTGTTTACAGATTCAACCAAGTGCGGCTTCTTCTTGCGATGACGCGTTACATTGGTTTCGGTTGGTATCAGTGGAAGTCAAAGCAAAGTCATCTTGGTTGTGATATACACTACTTGGAAGCCTGATCCATTCCAGCTGCTGTCTCGCTTGGCTCTTCTCCTCGTTTATGCCCGCCGGATGGTTGGACCAGTCGGAATCCAAGGCATCGCGAATTGACTCATTAGCCATGTCTCGCCAACATGTGGCACACTGGCGGGTCAGTGACTGTCTCGACAAAAAAACAGTAGCAGTTATCTGCAATTTTTCTAACTGAACTGCTGGCAAGCATTGGCGGTTATTCCGACAAATTAGCTGGGGCAGTCTAATGATCTTGTATGGTTCGTAAAGTTGAAAGACGAAAATGCAACAAGATGAGATTGACAACAATGAAACAAATGATCGGTCGTCGATCTCGTTCTCGAAATTACTTCAAGTGGTAGTTCGCGTCAGGATGTGTGAACATACATAGCCACGAAGTTCAACCTCAAAGCTGGTTGGCGTCTGGTCCATGTCAGCCACGCGTCGCTCTCTGAACGAATGTCAAGCCACAATTGTCTCGTCCCACTCGGATGAGGAACCCTGCCCTAGGTGCTCCCGTCTCCATTCTCGCCTCCAAGCCCAGAAATTCACTCTTCCAGTACTTAGGTCTTATTGGTTGTCCCCGCTTGCACCGGTCACCGTTTCTAGATCGGTACTTTGACACAAGAGTACCTGTCCTGGCAATGTGCCGAACCGGAACCTGGTCCCGTCCTGTTCCCTCTCTCCACTTTTTGCAGTGAGCGGCTTAATTTACAAAGACGAACTCCGACTGGTCAACCGGTTTCTCATCAACGTCCAGAGCCACAACCCGGGCCACTCCGCGGCAGTCCCTACTTGTGTAACGACGAATCTCAAGTTCGCCACCGACACTCCAGCAAATCCCATAATGCTGTATCGAGATGCGTTGACAGTTGACGGATGGATTGACGGCAGAAATCTGGATGGCGCGGTTTCAGCAATCTCACCCCCTCGTCCAGCATCACGTTGGCCATTCCATGCGTTGACCATCATCTGCCTGGCATCCTACGACAGCAGCTATAGCAGCAGCCACCCATCCCTATAAGAGTACCCAACCACTACTACATTATACGGGGGGGGGGTAAGGAATAGGTAGGCTTGTCAGTCTGTGCCCTGTGTCCTGTGCTTAGCAACGCCGCGTATCCGACGAGACCTGCATGGACCTGTACCCGCGAGTTCCCTTCTTCGATATTGTATTGTACATAGACTGATGGTTGGTTATCAAGGATGATGCACCTCTCTCCCATTTCGGTTTAGTGTTCAGTTGGAATTTGTGAATGGGTCTCTCTTGGCTTTCGGATCCTCTCACCACCACCACTGCCCATCTATGTACATGGTGTAGTGTACACTACCAGCAGGGCGCTGGATCGTTCGGTTGGCTAACTCGGCTGGCTCGCTAGGGAGCTGCTAGCTACCATTACCAAGGTCATACCTTGACCTTGCAAGCACTACATATCGGCCAAGCTATCCAGATGCTATCGTAGCCACCAGATCTTTGCCGATGCTACCTCGACCTGCTCGATGAAGACGCCCGCGCAAAAAATAATACGGCGAGCCTAGATCATCTTGGCACCATTCCACGACAAACTTGGCCATCCCACGGCTCTAACAAGACAGAAGGATGCGGCTCCTCGGGTCAGTCTGGGTGTAGCGGGATACAGAGCGACCGACATGAGCGACAGACCAATCCCCCCCAAATGTCGTACTGGTTGGAATACATTACATACATACTGAGAGCGTACCACAGGCCAATACGCCCCTATTCGCCTATTCTACGGCGTTTCACATGGAATTGACGGGGTCCAGCACAGAGGCTGAGTGCTGTAAGGAGGCTCGCCCAACGCTGGGGTAACCCCTGCCCCGCCTTCCCGAGCCCTTTTACCCTACTCGGGCCCCGCGCATCCTGTGAAGGGGAGCCAGTCCGGAGAGCCGGATGCGCCCGGAAGTATTGCGATCAGCCAGCTTCAATATCTGCTCCGCCCTCCCGGTTGTCAGCACTTTGTCACAAATTCCATGGTCGGCACCCGCAACTACCATGTTCCGTGTTTCGAACACGACTCGATCGGCACTCTGCAAGACTGAGCAGATACCGGTCCGTTCGGCCGTATCCGCATCCAACTGCACCGCCCAGCTGCGTGGACCCCTTTACATGCAAGATTGGGAAAAGCAGTAGCACCACTGTACGTACCCTGACGCAGTGCCTACATGTCGACAGTCAAAAAACACCAGGTTCGTTCAGCACCACTTTCTCCTCTGGAAATGTGACAGAAAACGGTGGCCGTCTCGCAAATTGTGAAATCGCTTTTCATGAAAGCAAAAGTCAGCTGCGTTCGCACAGATCAAGGCTGAAAATGAGCTCTAAGACCGATAGGCTGGATTTAAGGGCGGAGTTGGGTCGGTACTATGCAAGGTAGGCACATGGGGCGGAATCAACCACTGGGCACGCAAACCGACAAAGTGCACCCCTCGCCGAGGAATGGAAACATCCGAACGGGTGCATGTGCGTCGTTCTAGTCCGTACAGATACGTACCTGCCGCGCCTACGTGTACCTCTGCGTACACTACCACTGAACAAGAGCGTCCCACGCCAATCAGCTCTGCTGCATCGCAAGACACTACCCAACTGGGCGAGCTTCTGCCGCCCAGGTAGCACTGCACAGTGTTGCAAGGCACGTACGGGGGATGGAATGTTCACGGAGATTCACTCCGAGTGCAACTCAACGTTCTGGACGTGATGAATGGACGTTTTCTGAGACACACAGCAGTCATGTCAGCCAAACCGACATGATTGCCGAGAGTGTCCAGCAGAGCCAAGAAAAAAATAGACAAAAGAAGAAGAAAAGAAACGGCATCTCGGCGATGGATTACCGCGACGGTTATCGACCAAGCTAAAGAGTGCTGCCCATATTAGCCATCGTCATGGTATCAAGAGGACGGACGGTATGCCGTGTAACTCGAAGGCGGTGGCGGCGCACTACGCAAAGGTAGTGTGACGGCCATGGGAGCTTTTCCGATTCGTAAGTAACAAAGTACCTTCGGATGTCGAAAGGTCTTCTGGTCCACAGCAAGTGTGTATCGGAAGCACACCGATATGGCGACTGTGATACGGTGAATAGGTATCAGATCCCCGGTTGCACACCTTTATTGCTCGCCAACTTCGGCAAGATGCACACCAGTGTCCTCAAAGAGTATATGATGCGAGTCGAGATTTCAGAGAAACCCACAGACCGGTAGCCCTTCCCAGAACGACACCATCACATGAACCGAAATATTTCCTGTCTGAGGGCGTCTGGAAACCCCGAGCCCCTAGTAACGTGAACAAATGTTCCCGATGGGGATGGGCCATGTCCAACATTCTATTCGGGGTTTCCTGGCTGGCGGTCAGGTTGAAATCAATAACTTGCTCACCTATGAGAACCCGCCCCCCTCGCCCTCTTCTCCCGTTTTCGTCTTTTTTGTTTCCAAAATTTCCAACTGAATGCTCCTGGGAGGCCCCCCCCCCCCCCCCCCCCTTTGTGTGCACCGAATCCATGATAGGTTATACGAAGTCATAATTTGACATGAATCGTCATGGCAAGCCCTCGAAACCGTGAACATACCTTGGTACCAGCCAGCGACGCAAATGCTGGTTGGCGATCCTGGTCTACCTTCAAAACCTCTTGACAGATCTTCGTACTAATAAACATGTCACGAAGCTTATATGGCGTATGCTGCTTCCTCGGGACGTCATCAAGTTGGTCAACCCCAGAAAGAGGTGGTATCCTTGCAAAAGTATCTTTTGCTGATAACCAAGGCCAACGTGAGACCGGTCGGGCACAGTGGATGATGGCGTTCGAGTACAACACCGGTCAACAGGATTGCAAGAGCGGTCCGTAAAATAATTAGGGATTGAAATTGCCAACATGTCAGACTAATTCATATCCAGCAGATCACCCGTGACGGTCTCCCGAGAAGTTGCGATTGGTGTGCGCCATCCTAGGCAGCCAAGGTGAAGCATCGCCCCTGCAAAGCAGCTAAACCAGAGACCACTGTGTAGTGTAGAACTAGGAGGTAGGCTTTGTTTGTGAACCTGGTCGTCAAGCCTCATGGTTCCGAAGACGTCCGGATGGCTACCGATCAAATCGCTATACGGAATGAGCACTGTCCTGCTTTACAAAACCGTATCGAAATGAGGTTGGACGGTTTCCCAAACGGACGTAACGCTTCTGTAGTAGTGTATCTTCCCCACCGGCTCACCCTTGGCAACCCAGTCAGGCCTTTTCCTGTGTTTGGTACCGATTGCATATGAAAACGGCTGTTGGTGGACAGGCAAAGCAGGCTATCAGGCTGGCCTTTCGCTCTCCACACGACACACTACGTGATCCTACTGTTGATCCCAGATCTACTCCATCGAGTGTACTGCGCAAGGAGTTGGACTCGGGGCTGTAGCCATGGGTAGGTCCCCGAGCCTAACGAACCATCCTCTTTCTTCGCGACTCTGCGTGATGGGTTTTTTTTTTTTTGGGGTTGCACTTGCACCATGACATATGTACTGCAATGCTGACATGGCTGTGGAATATGAACAGCAACCACAACACTCACTTCTTCTCGAGATGAGTTCTCAACAACATGTTAATCTTGCTGGGCTGAAGCGGGGCGCTGGACCGCAAGACAGACGCGGTGATCCTGCAATTTCGGTGCCCAATTCATTAATAAAACTGCCTGCAATGTTAGAATACAATACGGTGGTAATCGCTAGTTCGGCTCACCTGACTGGGAATTCAGGTGCTGCGACAAATGTGCGGCTCGCGGCTCACGCCTCGATATTGGGCTCATTAACTAGCTGCTTACTGTGTGTCTGGACATTGGCTGGTTTGTATTTTTTTATGATTTTCAATTTCATGTTTATTTTTAGTTTTATTCTTATTACCTAGGAAGACAGATATTACCAGCAGTGTGAAGCTTGATATTCACGAGCTCGGCGTAGCATTTGGAGATACCACCCATTTGCGAGCACTTACACTACAACAGACACCGACCGTACCTACGTATGCTTGGGCCCTTGAAACGAGCCAGAATGTAACCGTGACGATAGGACTGAGCAAAGAAATGATAGATGAGAACCAAACTTTGAGGAAGAAGGGTTCTCGGATGCTGCATATAGTGGACAGATTTGTGCACCACCTGGTCGTAACTGGCACCCTCCATTAGCGGACTGTGCCGTGACCGGGCAGGATCCCTTAAGAAATAAAAATTGGCATTAAGGGGTCCTCGGAAGAGGACAGGCGAGCAGTCTAAACTTCCGTTGCATCACATACGCTCTTGCCATTTGAGCCCAAACTGACCAGAGAGATGACAGAGTGAAGGGGACCGAGATGAGGCTGCTCCCTTTCACGTCCTATCGTACGATACACCCTCAACTTCGTTCAACCTCACCGACATTGGGCCGACAGTCAGCCTCCAGGTAAAGGGAAGAAAATCGTGCCAAGTAACTCACAAGATCATTCTTGGACGGGAACCACCACGAACCACCGCCGACTCAATCCGGCCGGTATGGATGGCGGTCCGCCGAGCTGTTGTGGTTGGCTGCTTCAGTCAGTCTGGCTGACTGACGGGCATACTCAGCTTTCCCTTTCCGTTGTAGGGTAAGACGGAACGGAGAATCCAGGCGTTTATGAGCGCCTCATTTCAGACCGAGAGTGCCTCTTCCTGTTTGTCTTTTCTTTCTGATTCATGCCTAAAATCTGGGATTATGAACTAGGTATATACCAAACAGACACCGATGTTTGTCTCGCCAACAACGAGGTTATCACAAGGCGTTCGTGCAACCGCCGTGTACCTTTTGTTCGAGCCTGTGTTAGTTAGTAGTTCTCAGATGAGAGACATGGGGCGCGCACATGCACTTTACAGGGCAGTCATCGGCCATTTTTTTTCTCCCCTTTCCATTCATTTATCCGAGAGAAAGTTCTTGAAGAGTTCATGATTTGATAGAGTACATCCAGCCACAAGAAAATCAGCAAATGCCCCTCTAAGACAAGGTAGCTAAATAGGGGCTCGAAGCATCCGCGTCGCGTGCGACTGTATCTGGTGTGGCTGGTGGCTTGCTGGGCGCGGAAATGTCTCGGTCCCGATATCTGGATTTCGAGACCAGAGTTGCTATTTCACCGGTTGTCTGCTTTGTCTGCCTAACGGAGTTTGAGACATCTGGTAAAACCGTGAACTTCGGGCAAACCGTTGGCAACGCGTTGGCCCGGTCAGGTGAGAAGTATCTCTCGGGCCGAGCCGACTGCCGCTGTAATTTCTTGTCTTTCTCCAGTTATCATCCACCCGTCTATCGCGCCACCTACGGCGCCGTCGTGGACAATGGATACATAGAGAAGTCAGGTAGTATAGCAAGATGGTATACATGTGAAGAATCATCTGGAGTTCATTTATGAAACCGTTCGTTCGTCCATGGAACGGTTTCGAGTTCTGTACCTGGGTAACTCTACACTTGGTTGTCGACTGAGTTTCCCGTGTCCACCACTCGTACCGACGTACGGAGCTGTAAGGCTTACGAAGGTATCACCCACACTAACCTACATCCTACGATAGGGTAGGTACCTCTAGGCATCTTGACGTGTTTTGTAACTTCGGGGTTGGAAGGAAATGGCCGTACGCAACACCCGGCCGGCTTTCATTTCCTCCCTCACTCCCATCAAACTGACACTCTACTACATCCGGAATCCAGCTACAAAATCATGACATTCCATCGTCTTTCACTCCCATTCTGGTCAACTTCCGTCCTTTCCCAGTGACAACTAGTCCTAGACTAGTCGCTTTCGTAATTCCTCACTTGTCTCTACATCCCCATCCGTCTTTGCCTCACCTTTCCTTACCATCTAATTGTACATGTAACCGCGTGTAAATGCCGAATACTGGTTACTTTCAGCTTCTTGTCCGGGACAGATCACCTCTGTGTAACGTCATTTCGCAAGCAAGGCTAGCAAGGCAAGTTAGAGGGAGGTAGGTACTTTTGTGTAACGGCCGAAAGGGCAAAAAAACATATTTTGGTCCCCTCGGATAGCAGCGTAGTCTCATGTCATCATGTGTGCTCGTGGACTTTTTTTGGTTGCCATTTTTTTCGTTGGCTCCAGTCGCTCACGTGGAGAGACCAACCTCTACGCATTGTTCTGGTGTTGATCACGAGACTTTGTAGGTGCTAGGTGTCAAATCAGGTTTGCCCTAGTGGGTGATTGAATGGAAACATCTGAATCAGAGACAGGTGGGCAAAATGCGCAGAGTGGGTAGAACGGGCGTCAAGCAAAAGAGCGAGGGAAGCAAGCAAGTTATCACAGTACTTGACCAAAAACAGGCGTGAGGGTGTTCCGAAGATCGATCCAAACATCTACATACACTATTGTACTTGCTATAGGTAAGTGATTACTGCATAAGTACCTCGTGTACCCGACCGCCCTCCCCGTTAAGTGTGTTTGCCTTTTCTTTCTCTTCGAGTCCCCTGTCATTTTATTGAGACTATGAACTAAGCAAGATGCAGTTTACCGGCAAGCTTCCCCGGTGTCACATTGTGTGTTTTGTGTCTTTCTACCCACTACCTTATGTATCATGGAACATCCTTCAAGGAAGGGCTGGTCATACGTTTAACGTACCCAAAGTTTTCCATGAGCACAAGGCGTTGATGCTTTATCATTGGTAGTTACATAGGGCTTTCAGCCAATTTGTTTGGCCGGTCGTGCATACCCATTAATATCATCTTGCGTCGCGTAGTAACTAATGCCTGATCCATCGTCGTCTGGACACTTCGAAGTAATGCCATACTTTGAGTCGTAACTTCATGTTGAAGAAGAACGGATGCGATTGCATGTACAGGCTCTGCACTCTTCTTTGTTCTCGTATACAGCTGGTAGGGCGCATTCAAGATTGAGTGTTTTTAGTAAGATTGAGAGTGAAAAGAGGCAGAAAACGATAGGCAAATAAGTTTACATTCGAAGTCGTCCAAAGTCAGCTTTAAGCAACCCGCTGCTGATCAGCAGATGGATAGCCAACCAGACGTAGACCGCTTCACAGCACCTGACGAATATGCTACCGTCCCTGTGCTGGCCCGATGTTTGAGCCTGGAAGGAGCGCTCCTTGTACAACTTTTCTTGCCTCAAGGTGGCGCGATGGATCTTCCTTGTGTGAGAACAGAAAATCCAGCAGAGTTGGAGTTAGCACGTATTTTATCATTCAGCTGACAGGAGTTAAGGAAGTAGAAGGAAGTGAAACAAAGTGTGATTTGTGTTGTCGAAAGAAGAATTCAAACGGTCCTTCATATCGAATGAAGGTACCCAAGCTTTTGTGCGAGTCGAGTGAGAACAGTTGCTGGAGATACTCTCAAGAAGGGTTCGGAAAGAGCAAGACAGGCTGATCAACAGTCAAGCATACGAAGACCAGCTTCGTGATACATCCAGTGTCATCAGATACTCTTATACGGAAAATGGATTTCAAGTTGTCTCCCTTGAGACATAATCCAAATAAGGTCGTCGGGGCACCAGGTTTCTGCTGGGAGGTCCATACCCCTAACTTAAGCCACCAAAAGGTTGACACACCAACAGCGACCACGAAAACTTAGGTAGGTATATTCCCACCAAAGGACAGCTGTAAACATAACGGCTGACCCTTGAGGTATGTAGCATTCGGCCGGTCAAAGGAAACAATGCCTTGAGCATTTGTATTCCGGAATGCAATGCCGGTATGTGAAGGCGACATGCCAGAGATAACGACACTTGAACTCTGCGCCTTGCACATTTGTGTCCAGTGAAAACGAATGCTACTAAGGTACAGAATTTCCATTGTAACTACGGGGTCCATTACTGCTGTCATGAGGTGAATCTGTTCAAAGGGCCAGATTGTTATGGAAAACAACCTCAGACAGGACGTCGAGAGTGTCAAACACCTAGGTGCCATTATGCAACGTAACGGAGGATTCTAAAGGACCGAGTCAATAATGGGGCTCTCAAAGGTCTGTAATGTTGATCGTGTGGGAGGTGGCGGATTAGGCGAAGATAGCCTCGGTCTGCTGTATTGCTTCCACATACAGGCGAGAAGCCTCCTCAAGCTAGCTTCGAGACAAGTCCTACCTGCTGAGTCGCCTACCAGACACTCGGTAGAGATTAGATGCATATTTCGACTTGTGACATGTGGTCCTGGAAATTGAGGGTGGGAATAATACGTGAATGGTAGCCGAAGAAGAGACAGGATCGTGGACCTGAAGAACAACCTGGATGGACTTGGAAATACGCCACACATATAGGTATGTTGCCTGTCCCATAGCTTTGACAGATCGTAGATACCATCTTCAGTGATATTCAACTTCAAATAAAACCTATAAGGCGTCGCCATCGACCTTCATCCGTCACCCCGCTAACTAGATTCTGACATTGAAGGGCCAAGGTTTCTTCTTCCCGAGTCCAATCTTCGGACGGCCACCCCACACCGATCGAGCCCAGGACGCCGTTCCTTCCTCCAGACGGGCTGCCCTGAGTTTCTACCTGATCACTGAGTGTGCAGCCATTGATCAATGTACTTGGCCGTGCGTGCTGCCGAAACCCCCCCCCCCCCCCCCCCATAATCGCTTCTCGTGCGAGCTCCCGGCCGGACAATCACAACAGATGAATACCCCACCGGTCTGAATAGACCAGAATAGTAAACAACGCACCCTATTGCGCTTGCTATTGTCGCGTTATTCGCATCATCGCACCACAATGGACCGAGTCCAAGATTGGGTTACCGATCTTCCTACTCCTGGAGTTATTGCTGCCCCCTTACCGAGCCCGATCGCGAGCAACACTTCCCTCTCTTCAGGCAAATCGAACCCTCCTCCGCTTCGAAGAAAAGGAAACATCACGCCCGATCAGCTTCCTGACAAGCCTTATCGTCAGCATCATCGTGGTCCTTCGGCACAAAACACAAAGCCAACTCAACAACAGCAATCGTCCATCGCGACGCGGCAACCCCCGCAGGATACAGCCACCAATATTCCGTCAGTCACTCGATCATCTTTCGACATTGCTTCTTGTCAGCGGAACAACGAGCTCACCATGTATGCCCACGACAGCAAGGCCATTCGTGGCAATTTCATCCCCGTATCCAAGTCAATGAATGCTCGCGCCCCCACTCCCCCTCGGGAACCGTCCGAGAACATTCACCACTTCTTGCAGCTCAGCTTAACCGAGTCACAGATGGAGAAGTTAGCCAAAGTGTAAGATAACCAGCGATGTATGGGTTTGATTTCCCAATGCTAACCCACCGAAGCCTATCCGAGGATGGCGACACAGAAAGAGAACCGCGCGGTCGTCAAGCTCCTCAGCCTGGGGCTCAACAGCCCAACGTCGCTGACTCCGTCAAGCACAAGGCCAAGGAGCACAAGACACTCAAGCAAAGATTCAGATCTCTCTCCCCCGCCAAGAGAAGAAAGCATCAGCAAGAGGTGGTTGCTACCCCTCCCAGACAGCGCTCGCCTTCGCCCGTCAGAAGAGGCACGGGTCAGAAGACCTCTGAGCAACGCCGGCTTGGCTATGACTCCGACTCTTACCAGTCGCCGCAACCTGCCAGCAAGCAGAGACAGTTCCATCAACACCAGGTTTCATGGGATCGGCAGTACGAGTCCCCCAAGTCTGTGAGCAGACAGAGACAGCAGCAATGTATGTCCCCTCAGTCCGCTAGCAGGCAGAGACAGAAGCTTCAGCAGGAACAACATGCTACCGACGCTGCTGCCGAGATATGCGCCTTTCGCTTGGCTTCTCCCTCTCCTTCAAAGCGTCGTCAAGATCGTGCCCCTCCTGCCCCTATTGACACCGACATTGCTCGTCTTCACGCCAAAGTCACGGCCCAGCGTGAACCCATCGTCATCCATTACTCTCCTGAGCCCGACGCGCGAGTGGCTTCCCAGGCTGTCCAGATTGTTGCCACAGACAAGTCCTCCGTTTACTCCCAGGAGAACCGGGAGCAGGCCCCTGACCCTCGTTTCCGCTCCCAGATAAGCCCCCTTCACGTCGTCAAGGAAAATAAGGAGAACGATAGCGGATATTCCCAAACTCTCAGCATCCTTCAAGATTACGGCAACTGGAGCAACTGGGCCAACTCCGAGGAGCCTGTCCAGAACAACCAAGGCCCAGAAGCCCCTCGCGCTCCCACCAAGTTGTCTAACCGCAGCGCTGACAATCCTGGCACCGACGGAGCCACAGGCACAGATGACTTCCACTACTCAGCCTTGACTCCTCTATTTCCAGTCCACAATATCAACAACCCCAATCGCAACATGCGCATGGCTTCCAAGACTCTGATCGGCGAAAACGGCTGGTTGGAGTCTACGTCTCATCCTCCTGACGCCCAGATCAACAACCAGCTCAACGCTGCCGCCGTCAACGGCACAAACAAGAAACTCTCAACCGCTGCTCTCGCCCGCAAACCCGGCTTCCTTGACAACCTTGTCAAAAAGGCCAAAGACTTTGTCTCCGCTCCTCTGGCCGAAAATGCCAACAACCAACGCTCCTCCCACGACTCCAACAAACCTCACTCACCGCGTACCTTACAAATCAGTCTCACACCTCGCGAGCAATCGCTGCTCTACTGCGAACTCGAGTTCCTTCTCACCACCCTTCTAAACACTTATATCACCACGCAGCTTTCTCTAGGCCTGCTTGATTATAACAAAGTCCGCCGTATCTCAGACACATGGCAGTCTAAAGGCCGCCCGCGCGTCGTCTCCTTCCGGTACGACCTCGAAACCCAGCTCGATCTTGTTCGCTTACACGTCAACAACTTCAAGTTCTACGGCCCCGCAGCGGCCAACACCACTGCTGTCATGGGTATTGTGGACGGCGCCAAGACGGATGCAAGAGCGATGCGCATCAGGTCGTTTTGCCAGCCGGACACGGTAGTGGCGAAGCAACTCGTTGGAGCGAGGGCGCTGTGCGGGCTGTTGGGCGCCGGAGAGACGGAGGAGAGGAAGTTGGGGGAGTGTATCGGCTTCTTTAGGGCGGTAGTTGAGAGAGAGGTGCAGAGGGGGATGATTGAGGGTGCTGCTGGTAGCAATGGTGGTAATGGTGGTGATGAGACGACGATGGACGAACAACAGCAGCAGAGGGAGTCGGGGAATACTACGACTTCGGGTGATGGAATTTGGGTTGGTGGTGCGCCGCAGTATCAGGGACCGCCGTCACCGATTCCGGAACGGAATCTGCACCAGACTCAGACCCAGAGTCAGATCCAGACGAGGAGTCAGAGCCCAGTGAGACGTGGTGCCCATTCATCGGGCGAGTCTAACAAGTGGCATCAGAATCCCCACCAACAGCAGCACCGCCAACATAATACTGCTCCCGGTCACCCTGGTGCCAGCGGCGGTCACAACCATGTGCTCTCTAGCCCGGTTCGGTTCACCACTTTTGCTGCTGCTACTGGCGGTGGTCACTTGAAGGGCTCGGCGTCGCAGGGACTCATCAAGATGGATCCGAGCGCTTATGAGGAGGATATTCATCCGGGTTCCAAGGTCTTTTGAGTAAGGACTCTGGCTGATTTACGCTGGCTCACTTTATTCTCTTCTCGTTTCGCGGCGTAATGGAAAGCCTTTTTTTTCTTTGAGCGTGCTTCTTTCCTGCTTCATAGAATAAATGTGGCGGATAAATCATGTATGATCAAAGATACCCCAATCGGTCTGGTAGTCTGCTTTCAGAACGGGAAAATGGGCAGTTAAAAGCAAGGAGCAAGGTGTTGGTACTGGCTTTTGGAGCAATGGTTTTGGTCTAATGGCGGGGTCGAGGAAAGTTAAGCGCGATGGCGTACCTAGTGTAGGAGTAGAACAAAACAAAACATTGATACCAAACGATGTTGATAGACCAAGTACAAGAACAAGAGTGAATGGTTGTACAACGGATCATTGATGAAAACAAGCACGACCATGTCATGGTTCCTTCCGCATGCAATTGCAATTGACCTCGATGGGATGCTCTGTGATGTAGGGGAGAAACTGACAGGCAGGAACCCGACTGTCACCAGGTTGCCCTGCCACCTATCAAAGGCATCAAGTGGCTCGGGACGAGGGTGCATGTGCACGTTTACCTGTGCGTGAAGGTCTGTTCATCGGTGCTTTGTGCCGAAAACGAGTCAGGGTTAGGGATCTTGATGACGGAGGCTCAGCGAACACTAGATGTACCTGGGTCGAAGACAGGCAAAGCCACGATCAGACGATATCAGCATGGAGGTAATCCGATATGTCATGAACCGGCGCTATGTAGGCGACAAGACCGTGTCCAGAATGGCTTCAACATCTGATGAGGTTGTTCACTGCTTCGGTCTCGTCAAGTTCAAGCTCTTGTCCTTTTTTTTCTTCTTTTTTTCTTCTCAGGATTATCATGAAATATCTTAATCCAAGTCACTTGTACAGTCATTTAGATAAATCGAGCATCAAAAGTTCTCAAGTTCCACAACATAATCTAAAGCCTAGCCGTTCAAACTCCTTAGTTCCCCCTTCCTCGTACCTAGTTACCAGGAGTTTTCCTTCCTTACATATTTCCTTGATTTCCTTTGCCACTTTGGTTACTATCAAATCCCACTTTGTATTTACGAATCCTTTCCTGAACTTATCCACCTTTCGCTAGTCACAAACGCGCGTATATACACGCGACACATTGCCACTTATATCCGTCAATCAGGGTTCCATGATTCTAGACCTACCCGAGTCAGTTGTTCCCGAGCCCCCCATTCATATCCGTGGACCCAGGCCGCGCAATCATGAACAGGGTCCCCCGGCTTTACGACCCCGTTACCGTGGCATCGGCCTTCATACGGTGACGCAAGCTCTCGTGGCTTTGTTTCTGCTCTCTCACTAACTCGGGATGCAGTTTATCACTCGCTGATTTCTTGTGGGGGTTTTTTTTACTGCTTGCGATTTTTCGTTGATTGCTGGGGAAAGCATGATCACCTAGTTCCTGTTCCTCATCAGTTATGGGTCAGCCTTGAGTTTGTCTTTCATCCGGTCTTCCGGCTCATTTGCAAGGCATCTGGGAAATAGTTTGATTTCATACCTACGAACCTTTATTCTTTTCGTTCTGGTCAAAACCCTTTATTTCTCTCTTTTTGCTTGACACCGCCAGCTGTAAACTTTCTTCACGGTCCTCTTTGCAATCCCGCAATTCAAACCGCAAAGATGTGGTCTTCACTAATACCAGCACGAAGACAAGCCACAACAACATCAAGGAAGGACCGCCTATTGACCCTCCTCATGGCTTTGACCCTCATCGTATTCTCACTTGCTAGCCCCCTCCCGATTGAAGATGCCGTCAAAGCCAACAATAACGATGTCGTCTCCCGATCCCAAGCCCAAGCTCAAGCCAGAGTCAGGCAATTCGAAGCATCAGCGCAAGCGCAGGAGGCCGAACCAGCCATCGCCGCCGCCGATTTCGCCACTACCATCGGTGGCACGACCAACACCAACACAGATGACCCTCTCCTCCCCGAACGCAAATATTTCCACGAACCCGGCTGGACCGAAGAGCTCAGTCACTACGACACCCGCTTCTTCACCACCCCGGTCCCCTACGACCCCCACATTGTGCACCTGCGCCACCTTATCCGGTCCTACCTGCTCATGACCTCGTCCCGCTCCTTGGCCACCTGGCTCGCGCACGGCACGCTGCTAGGGTGGTACTGGAACGGCGCCATTATGCCGTGGGACTATGATCTCGACGTTCAGGTCAGCAACGTTACGCTGGGCGAGATGGCGCGGGAGTGGAACGGGACGACGTTCGATTACGTTTACACCCTTTCGGAACAGGAAGAAAAGGACGGGTTGGGGAAGCGGGGCGAAATGCATGTCAAAACGTACTTGTTGGATGTCAACCCCTACTGGGCGCAGAGGACAAGGTTGGAGGGGATGAATGTGATTGATGCACGATGGATCGATATGGAGAATGGCATGTATGTGGACATTACGGGCTTGAGTGAGGATCGCGAAGGGACAGGGACGAGACAAGGGGTGTGGAGTGACAAGAACTATCATGGATACGGGACGAGGCAGATTTGGCCACTGAGGAAGACGGAGTTCGAGGGTGTGGAGGCGTGGGTGCCGTGGGATGTGGAAGGGGTTTTGAAGGAGGAATATGGGGGGAAGAGTTTGACGGGAGAGTCGTGGGCTGGGTGAGTAACAACTTTCTCTTCTTCTTCTTCTTCTTCTTCTTCTTCTTCTTCTTCTTCTTCTTCCTCTGCTTGGGGTTTGGGGTTTCAGGGGTATGATGTTGATGAAACTTACTGACGATTGATGTGACAGACACCACTTTGACCATGGACGGAAAGAGTGGGTGAAGACGGAGTTGGTAAAGAAGACGTCTTGATGGCCTCGGTCATCGGAAGAAGCCCCTCCTTGGGTCGGAAAAGATGAGTTCGTTTGTCTTGCTGCTTGCATTTCTTGCGTTGGGATACCGGTCTCGTATAGAACGGGCACATAAAGGGATCGAACATAGGAGGATTGAAGGGGAAGAAGGGACCGCATTTTCCATGCGAAATTTGTCGTTGGTATCATCGTCATGAGTGTATATATAGACGAACATATTACCCAGAATCTTGTAGTTAGCTTCCCCTTGAAACGTTTGTGTGTTAACTTATTTGCGAGACACAAGGAAAAGCGACTGGCACGCAAATAAATGGCCAACAAATGGTCCAACGCTGTTGATACATGACTTGACCGCTTGGTCACCAAGAAAAAGAAAACACAAAAAAGTAATGAAAAAATACAAGATTATCCTCTATGACTCGTGGACATCTAGTCCGGATATCATCACCAAAGTTCAAATCCACCAACGCCTTGTAACAAATGTACGGCCCGGATACAAAACAGCGACACCAGACGCCTTACCCAAACACAACCTGGTCATACTGCCTGTCATCGAGATACTTTTGCAAAACGCGCTGCAACGCGCCCTTCGTCTTCTCCATAGCAGGCACCACCCCTTCAATCTGCTCCAAGTTCCCTCTCATACTCTCCACATGGCTGCCCAACTGCTGCGCCACCTTGACGAGCTCCTCGTCCCCTTCGATCTCCTTGAAGACACTCCCACTTGTGTTCTTCTCTGTGGGTTTGACCAACTCAATCTCCCCTTCCTCCTCCCAATCCTTTGCAGCACCAGGTCCAGTAGGCCGTATGCCCGGCGCCAGCACGTGGTCCCGCTTTCCGCGTTCCCTCCATCCCCTCGATTGCGTCCGCGCATTCGATTCCAGCGTTCTCAACCGCCTGTACGCCCGCTCCAACTCCTGCTCCTCCTTCTCCTTCTCCCGCTTAAGGAGAGCGACAGAGTGTAGCAATGGATCGAGCGTCCTCTCGAGCGCTTGGATCGCGTTGACGGTCTTCTCAAAGTCGAACTCCGCTTCGTGACTTGCGCCTGTTGGTTCGCCGTTGATGTCCCTTGGCTGCTTGGAGACAGAAGGAATGGAAGGGGGCGGAAATGGCATGCCCTTCTCCAGCTTTTTGTGTAGGCGTGAAGCGAAGGCGGTCAGTATGTCTTGGGCATGGGCGTGCCGGCTCGAGTCGCTGCGAGTTTCGCGGAGACGGAAGAGAATCGGGCGATGGGCGTCGGCGATAATGCTGTCTACTGCGGCGATGGAGGTGGGATCGAGCGGCGACCATTTGGAGGCGATGGTGGATCGGGGGATCTGCCGGGTGCGAGAAGTGAGGTGGCGGTATTTGGGGATGGGCAGGGGCTTTTCCTTTGGTTCTTTGGGTTGTTGTTGTTGAGCGGGAGGTCCTTCATTCTCATCCGGTTCGGCTTTTTTCCGTCGTCGTGGCTTTTCTGCTGTCCCCGTGGTATTCGAAGTTGGGACCTTGGCTGACCGTTTCTCTGCCCGCTGTTGCTTAGCAGCGACGGCAGGTACGGCCTTCTCTGTAATGGTGGCATTGGGGGGACGATGTGCTGGTCCGCGCTTCTTTTGTCGAGCAGCTTCGGGGCGTTCGGAATTATCTGCTTCCGGGACAGCCTGACCCCTTCGACGCTGTCGTGTTGGCGCCTCCTCCTCAGCGTCTGCGCCTTCGGCTTCGGCTACCTTCTTTCCTTTCCTACTCTTGGTGACCTGCTCGTTCTGAAGAGGGGACGTCCGGTTTTGAGCTTGAGAGGCAGATACTTCGGCCAATGATGAGCGACTGTTGTCCTGGTGTGCTGATGGATCTCGCCTGTTCTCCTTCCCACGTTGAGTTGTTTTGGAGGAATGCTGACTTGGATTGGTTGATCTTTTACCTCGGCGAACGTCCTCCTTTTGTGCTGGTTTCTCCTCGGCGGACGCTACTTCTTTTGCGCCTCGCAAGCCCTTCGCTGTCGCCTTTCCGGCGTCCTTACTCGGCCTCCCTCTTGGTTTCTTGGTTGGTTCCGGATCTGGTTGGTCTTCGTCTTCTGCTGGCTCCTCCGCAGCAGGAGAGGGCCTCCTCCGTTTCCATGGTCTCGTTTCCTCTACAGGCGCGTCGGTACTGACATCTCCCGCACGGACCTTGGGTGGTCGCCCTCTCTTCCTAGGGTTGAGCGGTTCCTCCGCGATAGGTTCCTCTCTGGCCTTGGGGCCTCGTTTGGATTGCTTCTCGACGACAACAGGCGTGGATTCTTCCTCTTGGGGTTCAGTATCGAGGGTCTTCTTAGGTCGTCCTCGTTTCTTTGCCACCGGATTGGGTGCGCCTCCTGCAACCCCCCCTTGCGTCTCCTCTGCTGGCTTCGGCCTCCTTGTTGTTGTTGTCTCTTCTGCGCGCCCCGACGCGTCTTCCCCAGTCTTGGGCGCGTTAGGTGGACGACCGCGTTTCCTCTTTTGATTTGGTATTTCGGGCGCCTTTTATCATGGTCAGCTTGGAAGTATCTGGAGGAAGTCAATTGAGATTACCATATCTGAGTGAAACAGTTATGCGCCGTCGGTATATATGAATAGACTAGTATGGAAGACTGTTGAAGTTGAGGTCCTCAAGGTGCCAATAAATTAGTAACTGCCAGTATGTAACCGCCCCTAGAATTGAGCCACAGCAACGACAGCTTGCAATGATGCTACTGTGGCTGGTGCTTTGATACCTTACCGTACTTGACTGATAAGAGTCTTGGCATGCTTGGCATTCAATGCTTGGCTCACATCATCTGGCAGGCACGACAGGATCCTCGGCTTGGGGTTTGTGGGGTTCTGCTTACACTACACTACATACATATGTAGGTACCTCTAGGTACACTAGAGTGCGAGGGTGGTTGTGAACAGAAGGGTCTGGAGCTGAAGCTTCCCTCCATTGGCCCCTGACACCTGCTTCTGTTGCTAGTGTACGGTTCCCCGGCCCGCTTGTATCGCAATGCTGGGAAGAGGTCAAGAATGGTGCGGCGGCAACTGCCCGGCTCGATTCTGTCAATAATACCCTGATTTATCTGTTGCTTCTTGATGAACTCCTGTCGGTCTCTTGTGCTTGAGTTATTGTCCAACCCTTCACCCTCTGCACTGCAAGGCACCATAAGTATCCCCTACCAGTTATTCCAAGTTGTCAGTGAAGTCCCCGGCCCCGGCCCGTCCCCTTCTCTCCCGTTCTGCCTGCCCGCCGAATTGATCACCAATATCTTACTCCACCCGCCCGCATTTAGAGCTACAGACTGGAGACCCCAGACTCTCGTCTGATACGTCCAGTGCTCGCTCCAAGGCCCCTCATTGCTCAGCTGGATTCCGTTGAGAACGGGTGTCCTTACATCACATCATTGGGGCTAACACCAAAAAGACAGCTCTTTTTCTGTGAACTTTCCTGTACGATTCGTTCGCCGTCCAACTCTCTTCACGGTCCCAGTCAAGCTTCACGGTTTTCCTCTACAGTCCAGTCACAATGCGCTTCTCTACGTCCGCCATCGCCCTGGCATTGCCTCTGTTGGCGGCTGCCGACAGTCCCCTCGACCAGTACAAGGCCAAGTTTCAGAACTTCCTCGGAAGCTTCGCTGGTACTGCTGGTGGTGCTACCGTTCCCGAGGCCGCCGAGGTTCCTCAGCAGAAACCCATTGTTCCCAACACTGAGCCTGCCGCCAGCAGCCCTGTAGAGCCCAAGCACATTGAGCGCCTCACGCTCGCGAACTGGAAGGATACCTTGTACGCTCCCGTCCAGCCCGAAGCCACTACTCCCGAGGAGTGGTGGGTGCTGGTTACTGGTGGTAACAAGACGTGCTTTGGTATGGACCTTTCCCACTTATAATGATACTTTTGGCAGCAAATAAATTAGTTTGGAGAACTAACTGGTGTCCTCAAATCACAGGCCGCTGCGAACCCGTCGAAAAGGCCTTTGGCGAGACGGTGGAGAAGCTCTCGACAATCCCCAACTCCCCTCATGTAGCCGTCCTCGATTGTGAAGAGGAGCCTGTCCTTTGCAATGTCTGGTCCGCTGGCGCTTCGTCCCTCTGGGTCTTCGATTTGCTCCCCCCGCCCGCCGCCGTCGATGTTTACTGGAAGCGCCTAAACTTCACCACCATCACGGCGCCCGATCTGCTCGAGACCTTCGATAAGGAAACTACGGAGGGCAAAGAGGCCGCCGGTTTTCAACTCGTCGAAGGCGCGCTCCATCCCTTCGATGGTACCCTTGCCCGGTATAACCTGGCCGTCCCCATTGCTTACGCCCTCCACTACTTGAGCATCATCCCCTCGTGGGCCATGATGCTCTTTGTTTCCTTCTTCAGCAGGACGATGATGTGAGTAATCCGTAACACTTGTCATTTGACCAGTTTCTAATATGCATTCTCTTCTTGTTGTAGGAACCGCAGCATGGGTGGCGCGCAGAACCGCCCTGCCAATCCTGCTCGTGGTGCCGCTCCCGGTGATGGCCGTTCTTAGTTGAATTTGGTCAAAATCTCCATTCAAGTGATGTGCTCTACACTTATCGTTGTCGCCAATTTGACGGATATGAAGGAAATGACCGTTTGTGGCATGGTTACACAGCCCAAGGGCGCCTGGTATGAATTTAGGGAAGTCTCATCTTTCGTCGACCTTTGCTGGGCTTCACTGTAAGTGTCAACCCAAGGGAGTTGGAGGGGATACCGTTGGTGTAGCATGGAATCAAGACGTCCACTACGCTGATGTTGACGGAATGGCTTCGAACAACGGCTGGATTGAGAGACGGTCGTTGATTTTCTTTTTTTTCTTTTTTTTCTTTCTTGGGTAACCCGTTCGGATATCTCAATCAACAAGGGGAAAAAAAGGAGGGCGCAGGAACGAGCGGACTATTGAAGATCGGGATTGCCATGATGGCTCGGCTTAAGCGATACCATATCATCAATTCATCAATTTTTGGATTTACAAGTGTCTCGCAAGCTCGACAGCCCCTCGAGCACTTGATCACGAAGTTGGCCATTAGCAAAGCGGCCGTAACGTAGATCACTCATGCCACCCACTGTCTGTTGAATGGACGACAGAAGTGCTGCCTCTTCTTCTCCAAGAAGCTGAAGCTCACTCTCAAGCTCCGACACGGCGCCTTCAAGGTCGGGAAGAATGGAACCAATGTTATGTTTAGGGGTTTGCGAATGCGAAGTCGATCCAAACAGCTACAATGCCAGACAGTTACCACGAGGGCCATTAGTTAGCTCTTTTACTCACTACAGATAAGCGATCATGAGGCAATTCTCAGCTCTTACAATCCGTTCAATTTCGGCTTCGTCATCGTTCTCTTGTGCCTCCTCCTCACGTTTGGCCTTGATCATGACCCGGCGCATTGCCTTGCCACGCTTGGCCTCGGCTTCGATCTCGGACGCAACTGTATCTACGACGGCATTTCTCTGGGTCTGTAGATCGCGATACAAGTTTCTGATCTGAGGCGAAGACTGAAGGGATCGCGGGAAAAGCTCAGTGAACTCTTGCAAGGAGATGATTGCCGGCAGCTGCGCAGGGACTAGCAAGTAGTCGCTGAGGATCTTGGTCTCAGTTGGGGCCATTGCGCCGGGATTGTTGTCTGAAATGATGACGAAGATGAGTAAAATGACCACGGCTTCTAGAGGTAGGTAGTTATGCGAATGGGTATTCAGTAATTTGTCACAATTACAACAAAGAGTAAACAGAAGCAGACGGGATGCAGAACAATGAAAGGCGCACAGCAAAAGGGGACGCGTTGGTGCGCGCTAAATGCACCAGACACGTGGTCCCGTGACCCAGTGCTCACCCACTATTAATCAGTTGTTTCATTGACCCCTTCCTAGGCAGCTTCAGTACACCATCCCGGGCCACTCACACTGAACCAACCATTTTGACTTGACGACACCTGCCGCTTTGCATCCCCTGCTATCTCCAGTTTCAGCAACTACTTAACGAAACGAACTTGAGCCTTGCATCAATAACAGGCATTGTCTTGTCGTCATTCCCATCTACTCACTTTTTTTTCCCCTCGTTGGTCCACCACCTCAGCCGCTCATCCCAGGATCATCGACTCGAGCGGCATTCATACTCGATCCACCTATCCTACAGCTTCCACTATTCTAGACCGGGCATCTGCTGGAAAAAAAAAGAGAAAAAAAACCACGTTCGATAGCAACAATATATCAACCTTTTCCAGCATCACTTCACTCGGCCACCAGATTGACCCAAATGGCCCCGTCCAAAACGCCCCAGCCTCCATATTCCAAGGATGAGCGCGTCCTGTGCTTCCACATGGAGATGCTGTATGAGGCCAAAATCTTGGACGTGCAGCCAACGGAGAGCGGCGATGGCTGGAGCTACAAGATTCACTACAAGGGCTGGAAGAGCAGTTGGGACGACTGGGTGCCGCAGGACCGCATTCGCAAGTTGAACGACGAAAACAAAGATCTCGCCCAGCAGCTCCTCGCCCAATACAAGCAGCTGCAGTCCGGTAAGGCGGCCAAGCAGCCCAAGAAGGGAGGCCGTCCTGGTGGTTCGGATCTCAGCTCTGCCCGCGGTAGTGAGGAGCGAACTGCGGCAGGTACGACGACACAGAACAACCGTAATCCGCGAAGGGCTCGTGATTTTGACCTCGAAACTGTAAGTGGCGTTTCCCTTTTCTTCCTCCATCCTTCTGGTTCGTCTCCTATATCCTTACCTTTGCAACACCTTTTGTTTCTTTCTGCATCTGTCCGACAACTCTAGCCTTCATGAAGCATCGTTCATGTGTTGTCGTTGGCGACCTCTCACACGTGTGGAGTGTTTGGTTGCTAGGCGACACAGAAAATCTCGGGCATACGGAGAAGGGAAAAGAGGGCCAGGGACAACTCACAACAAAGAAAGCCACAACTCGGATTTCTGAACAGAATATGAAAATTCTGAAAGCAGGACGGAAAAAAAAACATGATGGGGGCAATCCAGTAGTTCTGGACAGCAAACATGGCTGTGGTGGTTGTGAAAGGGGGGGCACCAAACCTGAGTTTTGGGAGGGACCCATAATCTGGAGCTGGGACCCTGAGCGGCCCTGCCTGGACAAGAGCAGCGAGAGAGAGTAAATGCCACCCCTGGATCTCGCAACCTCTCAAAATCTACACTCACCAACATCACTCCCCTCCCTCTGCTCGCCAACACACTTTGGGCACTTTTCATCACCAGCCCCGTTTTGGACCTCAGCAGCTTGTCACATTCACTGGATTTGGAACACACGCAACTGTCTGCGCAACCTTGTTTCGCTCTCACAAAGGAGAAGCTGCAAATTTCTCATTCGTCCTTCCTCTTGTCATCATCGTCAGCCGCCCTTTGCTGGTCCTTGCCTGTGTCCGTCCACCTTCCACCATCCTCTTACCGTTGTCCGGATCACGCGGCATCCTTGGCCGGTCACGGAATCACCTGGAAATCTACATTTCGCCTTCGCTTGGGCTATTTGAATCTCAGCTAGGGAGAGCAAGCGGCAAGTTTGGGGAAAACATCACCACATCAACACCCCATCAGATCTCTCCCCATCATCCCTTTGTGGATAGACAGCTTTGGATCCCCCCCATTTCATCACCGTTGTTGCATTCTTCGTTTGGCATCAAAGGATCGTATCGTATATTTCGAGGTTGCCGCAAGTCATCACCATGTCGCGCTCCATGCGTAGCCATGGCCGGGATTGGGACGACACCCAGAGTCGCAGCTCCTTGATAAGCTCGTTCGCAGCCTGCGAAGCGCGATGGTCGAAGCTAGCAGAGCCGACAGATCGTCTGATGCGACTGCCCAACAAACTCACATCGACCTACGTCGACCGCTATGGGCGGACGACGTTCGATGATACCTACGCGCTGGGCTGGACATCGACGCGGCCACCGCCTATCGGTCACAACCACCCCAAGATCATCAGGGCAAAGAACAACGGCAACTGGTCCGAGAAGTTAGAGGCGTACTATAGCGAGCTACCACCAAACTATAACATTCCTTTGGCTGGTCAGGCTTGCAAGAAGCCAGATGAAGACTGGAGTTCGCGCGGCCCAACACGGGTCGCGTCGCCTTTTCAAGCAGATTTTGGGCCTTTTGCCTTCCTCCTCGATGCACTCGCCAGGATACGCAAGCCTAGGGAGCCGACTGCAGGGAAGAAGATGTGGGAATGCCGTTTCACACCGAAGGACATGGAAAAGGAGAAAGTATGTTTGGTGGTTGTGGTTCTTTCTTCACTTGCCAGACAACTGCGCGCGCACCGATGACGGCAACAGGGTCCCATCGCACAGCCTGTGTGTTCTTCTACAATGGCTTCGAAAGCGCTGCTTATCATGCTATACCGCATGGCTTCCACTGCTCATTATCTCAGCCCTAGTAGGCTGGGGTGGCGTTGTATGAAAATAGTCTGACTAATTGGTCTGGACGCACCCTTCCAGACCATCAGTTATCAGCACAGACAGCGTCGCCTTTCCCGCACCCTAGTGGGTCGACACAGCCACGCCAACACGTCGTTGGCTGTTCTTGGCGCAAAAGCGTCGTGTTGTTTGGAAGTGTTGTTTGCCAAGCATTTCGTCGGCCTTAGTTGATTATGAGGCGCATATTGTTGAAGGATCATCGCTAATCATTATATTATTTTAGGAGGACAACTTCCACAACCGACCATCCATCAAACTTCCGCTTCCAGATCACGTCAAGGCGTTGCTCGTCGACGACTGGGAAAATGTCACCAAGAACCAGCAGCTGGTGCCAATTCCTCATGTCCACCCTGTCGACGAGATCCTGAAGGACTACCTCGAGCATGAGCGTCCCAATCGGGTACCAGAGTCGCCACAGATGGATATTCTCGAGGAGACTGTTGCTGGGTTGCGCGAGTACTTCGACAGGTGCCTAGGCAGAATCCTTCTGTATCGGTGAGTGGTGGCCCGCATCCCTTCCATGTTTCGTCTGCTTGGTTATAGTTGGACGATGAAACACTAACCAGAGGCACAGCTTCGAGAGGGCACAATACCACGAGCAGCACCTGATCTGGACTGCCGGCACGGACGAGAAGCACAAGAGCGCCTCCGACACTTATGGCGCCGAGCACCTGGCTCGTTTGTTGGGTAAGAAACAACGTCCAAACCCATACATCCATCCATATCTGCTTCTTCATCCCCACGACTTTACTAACACGTCCCACAGTATCCCTCCCAGAACTCGTCGCCCAAACCAACATGGACCAGCAATCAGTCAACCGGCTCCGCGAGGAGCTCATCAAGTTCACCAACTGGTTCAGTCGCCACACGACCAAGTACTTTGTCAGCGAGTACGAGACGCCCAGCCAGGAGTATGTGGACCAAGCTAGAAGCGTTTAGGAATCTTCTGTTGGCCATATTCCGAGGGAGGTGATGGAGGAGATGAAAGTGAAACGGAAAGCGGAAGTTTTGTCCGAAGCCCAAGCGGCGAAGAGTTCGAAGAAGAAAACCCGTTGAGGTGTTTTGATCTTCTTGCATCTAGCTGCTTTGTTGTATTGTGCAATGATGTCGGGGTGTTGCCTTGTTTTGCCTCCTCAAGGATAGATTTTGCATGGGTGTTGATTTCACTGAGTCGAAGTTCGGTTTAGGTGCGGTTGTGGTTCTGGTTAAGGCCGGAGCGGAGGGTGACGAGATCAGACAGACACCAGTCAGTTGTTATGGTTTTGCTACGGAAAAGCAGTTGAGTGACTGGCTCCCCCCTTTTCTTTTTCTTTTTCTATTTCAGATCATTTCGGTTTGTCGGTTTGATTATGTGGTTGTGGCTTGGTAGCTCCTTTTGGGCGCGGATGGCCGGCGTTCTTGTGTGTCGCTTCTTTCCTTTCATTTTTTGAAGTTGAGAGTACTTATGCGTTCTCTTCGCCCCATTGCACTAGGAAACATGGGAAAAAATAGGATGGTGTTTGAAGAAAAGGCTACTGCTATGATAAATAATAGCATGAACGTTTGTGTGTGTGCTAAAGTAATGTAGCTCGAGTGAAGAACCAACGACCGTTGTTCTATCAGTGGGAAGTGATACGATCTACTATGAAGGATGGACGAGGGGAGGCTTTCCCGGCATTTATAATCATAAAGGCCGGGTAGAAGTATGGTCCCTAAGGTGTTGTACACAGTGATGATGACCATGACCTGATAAAGAGGTACCTCTCGCTTCAGTAACATCCTTCCTTCCTTGTTGCTCGCTTTTTCATATCACGACTGGAACGTCTCGCTGCCGTGAAAATCCCAGGTGGTTCCTTGTCCCAACGTGCTTTTTCCATTCCCGATGATTTCCTACTACATGATATCCGTAGCATACAATATTTGTACAAAATGGTGGTCGAGAAGGATGAGGAGTATCCGAGCACGGCAGTGCTCCTAGACAGCGTAGGATCCGAAGCAAGCTGACCGAGTTCACGAGCTCAGTGTTTCCCAGACACAAGCCCGTCCCGAAGGATATACAACAGCTGGCTCGGGGCATAGTGCCAGAAACCGTCCGCCCAGCCAGTGAGTTTGGCAGTGTGCTAACTGGGCGCGATTTCGACACCCTTCCCTGTCCATCTCGACCTCCTCGCCCTCCTCCCTGCCTTCTTCCTTGCCTTGGCCAGCTTGAGACTTAGAGAGCCTTGACCTTGGGCAAAACACTCTTCATCTTGCCAATAACCTCCCAATCGCTTCTCGTCCTCACGCCCAGATCCGTAGCCCTCTTGCCATCCCTGACCACCGCCCCTCCCTCCACCACCATCTTCTCCACCCCTTCGACATTCTCAACCTTTTGCGCCTTTAGCTCTTCCACCACTTTGGAGAAATCCACTTCGTCCTGTACGCCCACCCCGGGGATAAACCGTCTCACTTGCTTTTCCACCACGAACCCGGCGTCAGGCTTGCGCTCGTCCTTCAGCTCGCGCTTGGTCAAGCGGTGGGGGACCTCCTCCACCCGGACCAGCTCCTTGACTTTCATCAGCATACCGGCGAATTGAGCCTCGACGGGGTGGAAGACGGTTTGGTTGCGCCGACGGAGACCGAGGGCGGCGAGAACGCCGTGGGTGCGCTTGGGGAGACCAATGGCGGAGCGGTGGAGGGTTATGCGGAAGTAGGACATGTGGGAAGGGGGGTATCTCGGGAAGTGATTGGTGTTGGGATGTGTTGGGATGTCTGGTATTCTTTGGTTTGTTGCGCCGATTGGGACGGGTTGGACTCGCTCGTGGGGGTTATCGGCGTCGTCGTCGTTGTCGAAGGTGTTGTAGATAGGTAGGTTGGGAAGTGGGGAATCGATTGATGCCGCGTGTCTGTAAGGGACAATGAGCCAAAGTCAGTTTGACGGCTCTTTGAAGTTGTTCGGGTGGGTTAAATGCGCCGGCGCAACCGAGCCAGAATATAGAAGTTGTTGCGCTTGCTCCGAAAGGTAATCAATCGTCTTGATGTCAGGAAGGATTCGCTCGAATGACGCACCTCGCGTATAACGCTCTGCTTTCCGCCGTCGGTCAGTCGATTAAGAAAATGGAGAAGGGAACCTCGAAGGCCGTTGGTCGGTAGCCTCGTCTCGTAGCGTAAGTTCACGGCCCGCCGGGGATCTCCTCTGGATGGATCACAGTTGCCGTGCGCCGGCCGGGGACGGTAGCTACGGCCTACGGGGGTTCGTCAGTGCGCACTGCGCAACACTGCGCGGCACGATTGGCCGGTCGCGATGTGGCCGGTGGGGCAACGGTTCAGGAACTCTCTGCTAGAGCAAAATAATTCTGCCGGGATCCACCGCTCAAATGTTTACTCTGTAGGTGAGGTTATCAGTCACGATAGCCAGCCCACAAATTTCACAGCAGCTGCACAGCGTGTTGATTGGCGCAGTAGTTACGGCTTTGGATTCATCAATGGATCTGCGTTGTACATCAGTAGTTATTCTTTTTCTTTCTGATCTGCTCGTAGCTTTTCAAGATAACTCCAGTGAAAATGATGTGGATTCACAAGCGCTGATTGCTCTTCGAGTCTCAAAAGACTAAGCAATTGGACAAAGCGTCAACACAGTTTCTTATAAAGAACCACTCTCTCCTATCCTCTTCATTTACTATACCGTCAGTGGTCACTCACTGGCTTCACTTCGTACAAGTGGTGTACGGCTCGGCGACCGGATCCACCCCGACTTAGTCCCGCGAAGTGGAACCCGGTAGGCCTTGCGGAGCTACCCCGCCAGAGCGCCGGAGCTATGATTCTCTCCACTTATATCGGAGCCTCTACCGGAATTTCCGCCGGAGTTCAGTGGGTCACTTCCGATCCGCACACTTATCGATTACCGGACGGGACCCGGATCGGATCCCAACAAATTCCGACCGAGTGAACTTGGTGAGAATCATGCTCATCCTTCATGTTCGCTGACCGAATCAGCGGTGTCCGTAATGCCATGTCTACCTTTCTTTGGGTTCTGCATTCCCGAACCTTTTCAAGATCTTGCTCCACTTCTTTTCAAGGTCATGACCTCTTTTCTTACAAGGCTGTCGTTGTTGGTGGTCATATGATCCTCCCTTCCACCTTTCACAAGTCTCATCGGATATGTCGTTGCAGTATGAAGATCGGAATGGAATGACGGTGCAGTCCGTTGCATGCTCTTGTGTGGAGATGTACATGTTATCTCCTCAAGGCTCGGATGACTCCGGCAGCTCACATCACAAAGCATCGCTCGTACCTGACATTTTGACATCTTGACATCTTGCAGGTGGAGCGCATGGGCATGATCCTCCCGTTCGTCGTGCCGATCCCGAGGCGCACTTGAGGGTACCATGATAGCCCGATAATGCATGTACCAATCCAAGCACGATTCCCGCGACCTGACAAGGTAACTTTGACATACGATTGTCATTTCTGCATGTATGCGTAGATGATACTAACCTTTTATTATGCTGTCATCATCACTGCCTGGTGTTTTATCGTCCCACTTACTGCAGTGGTGACTTACATCTCTAGGTCCGCGAGGGAGAGCGTTAAATGGAGATTGACTTCATTCTCAACGAATGGATCAATCTAAACATTCCGGTAAAGTGCTGTGACTATGAGACATGATAACGAGTTGGATCCTCTAGCATAACAAAGTACACTTCCGCATGACGCAACGACATCTTGACAAGCTCTACTCACCTTATCAATTTCGGTTAGTCCAGCGAAGGACTACCGTAGAAGTTCTCGAAATCGATTTTCGGGTCATCACTGATATGTAGGCTAAACAAGCATGAACATGGTTGACCGACACATTAGGTCCCAATTATACCTACGTGAAAGTGATTACCCGAACGTCGGTTTCAATAGAATATACGGTATCAACCTGGAACCAACCGAGATCCTTGCCAGACCATACCCGCTTACACCACCAATCTTAACCACTTGCGCACCCCATTACACACAAAGATCCATCTCACCTTACCCCATCCGTCAAGGTGACGACGTACAGGTTACAGGCCAGCAGGACAGGCTGCGGACAATACCTACACTCCACGTCCATTCCCTTCCCTTTCCGATCTTACCTTGTCTCAGTCGATTACCGAGACGCCATGCCGCGCTGCTGGACCCCCCAAGACCACAAGGCCCCAGCAGCCAGGTTCAGACGTCCGAAGCTAGGGACCTTGGGTCCGACCTTCTTGCAGCTCGCTTCAGGGCCCTGATGACGGATACCCTGATGACCCGGTAGATCTGTTTAGAGGGAGAGGGGGGTGGGGAGGTCAAGTGAGATGACATGCATTGGTAGCCGTACGCTAGTACTGATACTTACGGACATAAAGGACCCCCTTGTTGATTTCTTCCCTTGTCCGTCTTGTACCTGTACCTACGTGACCAAGTCGGAGATCCTAGGACGGCTGTCTGCTTACGATTGGGAGGGAGTACAAACCCACGGACCGTTTCCCCACGACCCATGTTCTGTTCTCGGCGGCCATAAGCCCCCCATAAGCCCTGCATATAAGTCTTGTGCACCCTCAAAGTCCAGAAAAGGAAACCCTCCGTTCGTCGCTGATGCCATGGAACATTGTAGGTAGAATGTCTCAAAATTTCAGCCGGGGTTTGTCCTACCTAGTCGGCTTTCGTGATATGCGCTAGGGGCATAGTATCCAGATCACTTTGACGACACGCAGCGCTGCAAACTGCAATTGTGACTCGTCATTCCATATTGCTAATATGTGTCTCGGGTCGGTTTGGCGGTTGGCGGTCTTTCGGCGACGACAGGGACGCCCGACTTTCGTGATTTCATCGTGTAGTCTTGACAATAAGTGAAGCAGTCCCCGCAAGTTGGTAACCCCGGCGGCTCACACTAAGGAAAAACATGACATCCATTTGGTAGTTGTTTGGTAGTTGATGCTGTCTTGATTGCATTATGGGGAAAATCCCCCCTAAATGGTAGTGACGTGTTCTGTCATACACTCTTCCCTTGCTTGATGATCCTCTACCACCTGCCGAAGAAACAAAATGAAAACATTCATGACCGTAACCGCTCCGTAAAGTAAAAAGTCCCATGTCTAACCATCCCAAAGCCCTATATAATTTCCTTTTAAATCTGGACCTCAACACGACCCTCAGTACCCGGAGGGCCGGGCTGCTGGAGGCTGGGGAGGAGGTAAGTGATATCATCCCAAGGATGACGGTAGAGGCCAGTGCGGAGTCTCTTCTGGTCGAGGTAATGGGCAATAAGACCGATAGAACGACCAAGCACGAACAGACCGTTGAGAACGCCCATGGAGAGGTAGTCCTCAGCCTCCTCCGTGCTGAAGGCGCCGCAGTTCCTGAGGAGATCAACGAAGCAGACAGCGATGCAGCCGTCGACGTTGAGAATAAGGTTGTCCTTCTTGGAGGTAGTAACACTCTCGACGGCGAGGGCGTAGTCGAGAAGCTTGGTAGAGGGGAACTTGGCCTTGACGTACTCCTTGACAAGCTCGACACGAAGATCGGGGTTGTTGCGAGATTTGACACGGTGACCGATACCGGGAATGAGCTTGTTCTGCTTGCGCATAGTGTCGACAAACTCACGGGGGCTCAAGCCCTTGTCGAAAGCCTTGGTGAACTCCTCAGCAGCACCATCAAGGGCGCCACCGAAACGAGAGCCAATAGTCAAGAGACCAGCAACCAAGGAGCTGATGAGATCCTTACCGGCACGAGTGGTAATAATGGTGTTCATGGCGCCAGAGACGGCAGGACCGTGATCGGCAGTAAGCATGAGAACCATCTCAAGGAACTTGGCGGCATAATCGGGAAGGCGGCGGCGGAACCAGAGAAGGGACATGACACCGCCGATACCAATCTCCTCCTTGAAAACGTCCGAGATGGGCATGCCAGCGTAGAGGAGCTCCTGGCCACGGTCGTCAGAAATGGTAGAAATAAAGGCAGCAGGCTTACGAATAAGGCCAAGCTCCTGAGCCCACGAGTAGTCGATGGGGATCTTGGGGACAACAGGCTCGGGGGCGGGGACAATGGTGCCATTAGCCACAAGCTTCTCATAGACCTGCTTGAGGAGAGCAGGCATGTCCTCGAAAGTGTCGGGAACGTAGAAACCAGCCTCACGCATGCTCTTGTTCTTGGTGGCCGCAGTCTCGAGCTGAGAGTTGGCGAAGGCACCAGCGTGACCGAACTGAACCTCAGTCTTGAACATGCTGGCGCAAGTTCCGATGGCCCAAGCAACGATGGGCTTGGTAATGATGCCCTGCTTGACAGCATCGATCACCTTGTATTCCTCAACACCACCGACCTCACCAAGCAAAACGAGAATCTTGCAGTCAGGGTCGGCCTGGTAACGCAGGAGATGATCGATGAAGGTGGTTCCGGGGTAACGGTCACCACCAATGGCAACACCCTCGTAGACACCATCTGTGGTCTGGGAAATAATGTTGTTGAGCTCGTTGGACATGCCACCGGACTTGGAGACATAGCCGACAGAACCCTTGCGGTAAAGCTTGGAAGCAACAATGTTGTCCATCATACCACCAGTGTTACCAATCTTGAAGCAGCCGGGCTTGATACCACCGACGGTGGCAGGGCCAATGATGGTGATGCCCTTCTTCTTAGCAACGTGGGCGATCTCGCGAGCGCGCTAATTAAGAACGTGTTAGCTGTCTGAACCAAGGCAATGGTAAGTGGGAAGCGAGTGAAAACTCACGCGCTCGGGAACACCCTCAGCAATGATAGCGATGGTCTTGATCTGAGGGTACTCCATCAACTCCATGGTGGAGCTGTAGACACTGCGGGAAGAGGCAAAGTTGACAACGACGTCGACATCGGGGTGCTTGGCAATAGCCTTGGGAACCTCCTGGTAAACGGGCAGGAGGGTCTCGCTAGTGCCCCAGTACATCTTGCTGACGAACTGACCACCAAAGGTGTAGATGATGCCAGCGACCGAGGGGGTAGAGCGCTTGCAGATGAAGTCGAAATCGAGCATGCCCTGGACAGCACGGGGCTGCAGACCGTAGACGAAGCATCGTGTCTTCTCGTTAAAGAGGGCATGGGCGGGGAGAGGGCTCAACGGCCTGCTGGGAGCAGTGAAGCGGCGAATGTTGTCGTTCGCAGAGAGGTTGCCAGGAGCAGGGCTGGCAGCGGTGCCATTGGCACCGTTAGTGCTAGCGGTCGTTGCGGAAGGCATCTTCACTAGATATGGTTATGGTGACTCTCCCAGCGGATGACTTCCTGTGATGGTGGGGTATAAAGGAAGTGAAGTTGGAGAGTTGATGTGGTTGGTGATAGAAGGATGAGAGAGTTGAAAGAGGAAGAAGGGGGACAATGAGGAAGATAGATCAATACTTCAGTTGAGGGGGTGTAGGGGAAAAGAAAGAAACGGGAAATGAGGTAAATGGAGGGTTTTGGTGACGGGAGCAGGTGGGAGGGGGAGCGTATTTTTTTGTCTGGTCGGTTCCTGCCCTTTTGGTGACGGGACCTGAGGACAATCTCGAGGGTACGTAACAAGGTTCCTCTTGGTCGGATGGCAGAAATGCTAGCGCAAGTTTGCAGGCGAGGAGGGGGGAGGCAGGAGCAGCTCCGCAGTGTCAATTTGACAGCCGATTTCACCCAAAAAACTAAGGTCAGAAACAAGCTCCCGAATCTCAACTGTCTTTCTGGTCGTGTGTCTTCCCTTCCGTGCTGGTGTTCGCTCGCCGCGGACGTCAAGTTAATTGGCCAGCAAGGCGTGGTCAAATCCAACAAGACTGCCGACTTCCCCAACTCTTTTCTGGACCCTGGTCGATCGGACCGTGATGCTTGCAACCTCAATGGCTATGCGACACCGGAATTGCAAAGAACACACGGACGGCAGCCTCTGGTTCAAGGTCAACCTTTTTTTTTCTCTTCCTTCCCACCCGGAGCGCGTTGCGTTGCTGACAGGCGGTGGGCCCCACAGCTTGGTGATCCTAAGTACCGGTACCGCCAAGGGTAACCTGCACGCGCAACACCTCATCCGATCCTGATAGGCGCAGCTAAGCCATGGTCCATGTTCATCGCATTGCGTGTGGCATGGAATGCTCGCCGTTCCCGACATGGCATGGACAGCTGGAGACCATCCGGGTGTTGATTTCAGGTTCTTTGGGCGCACCATGATGACCCCTCCCCCTCACCCTCCATAAGCACCAAAGTAATCATGATCCTTCCCATCCTCCACGAAAGTAGCTTAAAGATGACATACGAGATATTTACTACGAGTGTAGATGACATCTGCCACTAAGCAGCAACAGACTATAGGTCTTGGGTGTAGCGACTAGCCGTCATCCAACTCTGGAGTATCATGCAATAAACTGTCATCAAAGCTTTTTGGAGATATCAAACAGAGACCTTTCACTCCAGAGCTCGGGGTGCGGGGCAACAGTGTCATCCACACAGCTGGATCCACAGGTAGCCGAAAGGGGGTCCACTCGAGCCTTGCCCTATTCGGTGACCCCCTGGGAAGCGGCCATTGCTCCCTAGCTCTACCCTTGCGGAAGGCGGCACCCGCGGGTCCTCGGGGGGGTTTCTGGTCCCACTCAGCGTCAACAAAGGGTACGAAGGTGCGGTCCTTTTGTGGCCCTTGGCAGTGCATGATCACCTTACACTAGTGTACAGGTAGACATTGGGCCAGAGTAATTGATCTGTAAAGATTATTTTTGTGCTTCTCGAAACGGAAAGCAGAGTAGGGGGCAACTGGCCTCGATGTGCACGACGACGAGGGTTAAGACAACAGGACGAGTATGGTATAGTCTGGAACATTAATCGGGATTTGTCCGTGCCTGGCGGGGTGGATGGCAGGTTGTAGGCATATCAGCCATTAACATCGGGGTAAAGATATGCGTGCCACTCGGAGACCGATTGGACCACCTGAATGTGGGGGAACCAACAACAAAGAAAGTTGCGTGATGAAATGAAGACAACAACAGCGACACAAAAAGGGGGGGTTACGGTTTGGAGAAGAGAACCGCATCGACAATGGGCTTCCTTATCCAGAATCGCGTGTCTCTCCACTACGGAACCCCGTGCCTCGTCCCGTAGTGTACTCCGGGTCGGTCCCCGTCATACAAGGCTTTACATAGACCAGAGAGTGTGACGAGAGGGGAAACTGGAGTCAACCCACAGACAAGCGTCTAAGTGGGAGCCGGCACCGGACGAACCCCAACTACGGGCCCGCCCAAGAGGCGCGGAGGACAAGACGGGAACAAGTGGGTGAAAATGAGAAGAGGAACTGTCCGGTCCGTCAAGGCCAGTCCACATCGTACCATGCCGCCTCCAGCGTTGAACTTCCAGCTTGCGCTCATACCAATGGATCGTTGACGACAGCCACCGTGACTCAACCAGTGAGTTTCTGGGCCACTTGGGGTCTACAATTCGAAAGAGGAACGGGTTCACGAAATATCGTGACAAGCCCACTTGGGTTTTGGGAGGGGGGTAAAAAAAGGTAAAACTGGGCATATCCAATGTCACAGAACAACCTAAACACTAGCCGTGACAGAAAGCAGCCCAAAGCATTCCATTATTGTCTCTTTGACCACTTTGACGAATGGACTGCATAGACGAGGACAATGGTCTGCAGTGAGGTGGTGAGCTGCTTCTAGAGCTGTCAGGCTTGTGTGTCCTGGATTGGCTGTCACGGCTGCCATTGGTTGCGTGCCCTGGACACAGAAGGCTGGAAGAACCGAGCTGCATTCCATGTTGCTGTTGCAATGCTCGCGTTGCTGAGGTGCCTTGCTGGTCGACGCTGGCCGCCTGCTGATGCCGGTGCTTGTTGCGGTGGAAGCGGTGGGGCACACAGTTGCCCACCTTGCATTAGCCTGGGTTTGCCTCAGTAATTATCCCACCAGGATCCACAGCAATACCCCGCAAAGTACCGGTACCTCTGGCCCCTCGAACCCAGACCACGGCATCCTGGAAATTGCGATTTTGTGCTGAATTGCCTGCCCTGCCAGTCATCCCCAAAGGTTTCGAGACGCGGGGCCGGTACCTTTTTTGCTCAGGCGTGGTTTCTGGCCGTGGTGGTCCCTTCTGTTGCGCGCTCCCCCAACAGGACCAGAAAAGCAGAAGCTGTACCAACCGTCCCTGCAATTCTGACCTGCCCTCGCCGTGCCTGGCAAAGAATCGGATCGATCCTTTTCCTTTTTTTCCTCCCCTCCCACCTATCCAAAGGCAAGCAGGCATCCCATCTCTTTCTTCATCTTTCAACTCTCTCCCGCCCTTCTTCCCATCCGCTCCGATTAACTTTCCCTTCTCTTCGTTCATCCCCTTCCCTCCATTCACCCTCAAACAATCACTCGACTGTGACCTCCGTCATCGAGTTTCTCGTCGTCCAACACAACAAACGGTCTTTCACCACTCTCAGTTGACTGTTTGCGTGTTCCTCACTTGAGGTAAGAAACACTAGCTCAAGCTGTGTGAACGGCTCACTGGTTTTGGAAGCTTTCCCCTCTTTCCCAACTTTGGGCGTGCTGTCACAATTGCAACTTGCACCGTAAACCAGTGATTTTATCGACAAGTGCTGACAGAAGCAATAGAAGCAGACAAAGCGAACATAGGGAATATTTCACATACCTGAACTCGTTCTAATCCACCACAATGTCTGCGAAGAGCATCCTCGAGGCCGACGGCAAGGCCATCCTCAACTACCACCTCACCCGTGCCCCCGTCATCAAGCCCAGCACGCTACCAAACCCGACCAAGCACAACCCTCCTCCCAGACTTGCTTCCCTCCACTTTGCCGAGGATGCCGATGTGAACGGTGTTCTCAACCAGGCTGAGGTCACCTACCCTTGGCTCCTCCAGGAGGGCGCCCGCTTCGTTGCCAAGCCCGATCAGTTGATCAAGCGCCGTGGCAAGAGCGGTCTCCTTGCTCTCAACAAGACCTGGGCTGAGGCCAAGGCCTGGATTGCTGAGCGCGCCGGTAAGCCTCAGAAGGTCGAGCACACAGAGGGCGTCCTTCGCCAGTTCCTTGTTGAGCCGTTCGTGCCCCATCCTCAGGAAACCGAGTATTATATCAACGTAAGTCGTCCCATTGGTGAATTGACTAAGGTCCTCCACCATCAACCACACACTAACGTGAAATAGATCAACTCCGTTCGTGATGTAAGTGTTGTCGCTGTTTCAGTCGTCGTTGCAATCCGTCGAATCATCAGGAAGGACCCACATGCAAGTGCATCCGAATGACGGTGTTGCCAAGCCCAAGAGGTCCGATGTCCGTATCCCGATACAAGTCGAACAAAGTCGTAAGGCAGCGGGCCTCAGTTTTCATATACTTGGTGGAAAGAGAAAAAGAGGATTTAGGGGGGTGGTGAGAAAATTGGGGATGAGAAGCATTTTGAGTCGTGTGCATGACTTGTGTTGCCCCTGCCAGTCTACGGACGAACGGAGGCTAAACCCAATTCATGCGGAGCGGGACACACCCACTGCCCTCACCACCACAACCCCCCTCAACCCTTACCCAAACCCCATCACACACGTGGTTCCCCAAAAGGATTGCCAAACTTAGAATAAGGTTGCGGAAGCTAACTACACATCATGTAGGGTGATTGGATTCTCTTCTACCACGAGGGTGGTGTTGATGTCGGTGACGTCGATGCGAAGGCCGAAAAGATCCTGATCCCCGTCGATCTTTCACAATATCCCTCCAACGAGGAGCTTGCGAGCACATTGCTCAAGCATGTTCCCAAGGGCATTCACAATGTCCTTGTTGACTTCAGTAAGTGTCACCTCTCAGTTTTAGCTTCATCGGCCTGTCGTGGTCATACGCTGTCAAGCGTCGACAGCCCACACTCTACATCATGATTCCATCCGGGGTTGGCGGATGCATGACTCGATCATTAGTACTAACAGCCCTTTCACAGTTGCCCGTCTCTACGCCGTCTACGTGGACTGCCAGTTCACCTACCTCGAGATCAACCCCTTGGTTGTGATTCCCAACGAGGATGCTACCTCTGCCGAGGTTCACTTCCTCGATCTTGCTGCTAAGCTCGACCAAACGGCCGACTTCGAGTGCGGCAACAAGTGGGCTATTGCCCGTTCTCCCGCCGCCTTGGGCATTGTTGCTCAGAGCTCCAACACCGGTGTCAACATCGATGCCGGCCCGCCCATTGAGTTCCCTGCTCCCTTCGGCCGTGAGCTCTCCAAGGAGGAGGCTTACATTGCTGAGCTTGATGCCAAGACTGGTGCCTCGCTCAAGCTTACTGTCCTGAACCCCAATGGCCGTATCTGGACTCTCGTCGCCGGTGGTGGTGCCTCCGTGGTTTACGCTGATGCCATCGCCTCGGCTGGTTTTGCTGATGAGCTTGCCAACTACGGTGAGTACTCTGGTGCCCCCACCGAGTCTCAGACCTACCACTACGCTCGCACTGTTCTCGACCTTATGCTCCGTGCTCCTGTGTCTGAGAAGGGCAAGGTCCTCTTCATCGGCGGTGGTATTGCCAACTTCACCAACGTCGCTAGCACTTTCAAGGGTGTCATCAAGGCTCTTAGGGAGTATGGTAAGGCTCTCATCGAGCACAACACTCAGATCTGGGTCCGTCGTGCCGGCCCCAACTACCAGGAGGGTCTCAAGAACCTCAAGGCTGCGACACAAGAGCTCGGACTTAACGCCAAGATCTTTGGCCCCGAGATGCACGTCAGTGGTATCGTGCCTCTGGCATTGGTCCCTGGCAAGTGGGAGGAGAGCGGTGCGGTGGAGTTCCAAGCTTAAAAGGCTGATGGGTGTGGCGCACATGGTATTATAAATATTTATTTCTGGTCAGGGAACGGGGAGCGGGTTTGGTTCATTTTATCCTGGTGCATTTAATGCGGACATGACAGAAGATCCCAATAGAGCGAGAACTCGCATGGAAAGTTATACACAAAAGCTTATCTCAGATGAAAGGTCGGCGTGTGAAAAGATGATGTGGTATCATTGACCTCAGCTGATTACCCATGAAGCGTTGGCTGTAAGGTGGTGGTGGGTATATTCTGTTGAGGCTCGTCTAAGTAACTACGAGACGTAATAAAATGAATCTACACTACCAGCTTCTCAGAATGTTCAATGGTGTTCAGCATGTGCTCCGAGCGATGCTGAGTTGGCGAGTCATGTTGTCTAGTTCTGATGAGCAGTGTTCGAGACCCTGTTACCTTCCCTCCAGCTACTCTTGAACTATAAAACAATGAGGGACAAAAGTAACAAGAAAATCTTCCGACATCAGTGAACTCGCCGATCGGCATTAATTCGACTAGAAATCTGGAGAGTACGATTTCATCTAGGGGAAAGCGGACCGGGATGCGAAGCTTCTGCCTGAGTGTCTATGACCGTATTCATCCCTGAATAGGTTTTGCATGGCAAGGAGATACACAATACGAGCCCGCAGCTTGGAGAGTACCTCTTGGTGTATTTACAGCAAAGGTTTTTTAAGCGCCGAAGCCTTCCGTTTGTATGTCTCTAATACCTAGGTAGCGCTTATTGATTCATCTCAATTGATGTATCACTCTAGCTATGATATTCTGGGGTAGGTACCTCAAGTTACATGTGATTATCATGGGCCCTCAAGAAAATATCACCCATAGACAGAGAGGCACAACTCGAATAAAGGTACACCATATCGGGAAATACGGAATGATAAAGTTTACTTCGTGAATATCATGAGAATTGCATGCATGGTATCATCTTGTAGAGGAAATCATGTACCTAAAACGCTATGCCAAATCTACATCGCTAGTCATGATAATAACAATGGCCATAAAAGCCAGAAGAGGTCACCGTGCTTGTAGCAGAACTTTCATCTCACCCGCGGCTCTCATCTTCATTCCCATCACCCTGCTTCGGATCACTCGCTTTCTTCATCCTCTCTTCCGCCGCCTTCGCCAGGATCTCCCTCCGAGTCAACCCAGCCGATTCAGCCGTCGAAGACGACGGCACCGCATCACTAGCACCCAACACATACGTCCCGCCTGTCCAGCCTCCATGATCCATCACCATACCTTCCTCCTCCTCTTCATCCGGCAGCTCGTTCACAGGCCCAGGCGCATACTCATACTCGTCCCCACCCACCACCCTCCCATTCTTGGTATAATCTGCCCTCTCCACCTCCCTCTCAATCTGCTTACACAAATCCCAAAATTGCCTGTCATGCTCCCCATGCACATTGTGCGCCAGCTCATGACACAGCGTCTTGCGGATCGTCTTGTAATCTCTGTACCCATCGTACGCGTCCGTTCGTAGTCTTAGTTCAATCACCTCCCCTTTGTTGCGGTTCAGTCCCAAGATGCGGGTGGTCCCCTCGTGATTCGAGGCGGTATACTGCCCCGGGTCCATTTCTGTTAACAAGCCGACGGTGAACTGGTGCGAGCGCATGGCGGCGCGGATGCCCGGGTCCGAGGCGAGCCGGTTGAGGAAGGAGAGACTGCGGGAAGAGTTGGGGAGGTGGGGGAGGGGCCGGATGGTTTGGAAGGTGAAGCGTGTGTCTGAATCTGTTGAGCCGTTGATGGTATGGATCCCACCGGTTCGTTGGCTGCTTGTTGGAGTGGGTCGGCCTTTGTAAGCCATGCGCCGCTGGGCCTGGAGGGCTGCTTCGCGCTTGGCGATCGAGACGGAGGCAGCGTGGAGGGATTCGAGGGCTGACTTCTTGGGGGCCATGAAGCGGAGGGAGTTGCCGGCGTAGAGCTGCATGGGAAGGGCATCGTCGTCTGGGGTCTTGAGGAGGGATTTGGTCTTTGTTGATGATGACTGGCGCTTCTCGACGATGGCTTTTGATTTCAGAAAGTCGTAGTCAGGCCATTGGTGGCCGAGGGCCATGAGAATGTCTTCAAAGGTGGTGTCGTCCCTAAAAAGCCAGCTTTGGGAGTGTTTCTCGGGGGCGAACTTGATGGTCATTTCGAAGTGTTCGCCATCGTTGATGTATGATGTGCTGGGCTCTGATGAGAGTGACAGCGGTGCGCCTTTTGGCTGTAACTCTTGTTCCATATCGTTCATTATGATTATTGTGGACTACTCGATGAAGTGTGTGTAGAGGTAAGCGTTGAGAATTTCAGCCCTGGATCTTGATAGTAGAAGAACCGGGACAGCTGATAAAGATGAAGCTTTATGGCTGTGTACCCAAAATTCCAAGATCAAGAGAGTCTGAATCGACAGACACGATGATTTGTTCCATTTGCAACTGCGTGGAAGATTTGAGTTATGTTGTCAAGTGCAAGTTGATGGCATCAATGATGCATGAGTTCAGGTTATACCTGCTAACTGAACGTTGCTTTGTAATTAATTGAGTTAGTGTACCGGTTGGCGATGCGCACGGCACTGGTTCGTGAAAAAGAATGTTCTATGCAGCTTCCAGAACGGGAGGTCATCCAGACACTGAATGGTTGCTTTGTCATCATGTTCAGACGTTCACAGCAGCACCTGATACACTACTGGAAGCAATGAGGGGCAAATTCCATATCACAGATGCGATGGAATGAAGCTGGCTGCTACCGACAGATGTACAAATCGTCATCGCCGCTCAGGTACCTGTGTCCGTGCAAATAGACAGGAGCGGTTCTCACTGTGTGCCTGCATCAGAGCTTGCCGCTTGTGCACATCTCCCGTGAGAGTTTGGGTGTCGTTCCCTGACATTTCCTGTGACGGCATGAGTGACACAAAAATTGTGTGGCACAAGAAACAGAAACACCAGAAGCTCTCACAACTTCCTCACCTTCTCTTTGACAGGTCGTGGCTAGGAAAGGACTCAACAGTATCTCATCTCAAACAGAGGCGCGGGATACCTCTAGTGTTCCTCTGTCATCCTAACGTCGTGCAAGGATAGTACGAGTTGTAATATATTGATGGGGACCATGGAAATCACGGTTAATCTCAGCAAAGGTAGCAAGCCGGCGATCGCCAGTACTATGTAACCCAACAGCCTTATTCCTACTATGAATCACGATAGCTTCAGGAACCACACTTGACTTCTTGAAATTCTTACGTAGATGGAATTGATACCTTGCGCACATTCCAGCTACACTACACTACAATGTACATAGTAGACTGTGGAGAGAGGATTGGATCCGCAGATAAATGGGAGGAGGTTACAATGGAAAATGACTCGATCCTTCTGAGATTAGCGCGACATCGTTCAAAAGCGCCCAGAACAAAGGGTGCCCCGTGTTGTTTCCAAAGAGATGGTGATAAGCGGCCGAATAAGACTGCAATTGGTCGGCAATTGGTGAAGCAGTGATCAAGGGGAGTTATGAACTAGCTACTTTAGCTACCACAGTCCTGCGCAGCAGGGGAGAGGTATCCAATACGTACCCTGATACCTGGCTAACCTCGCTACCTCTAGCTCGCTTGTATGGAGCGGTGCCTGGGAGGGAGGGGGGGCCGCCATGGGCCTTCCCAACCACGCCGAAATCACCATGCCCTGACACTTTCACTTGTTGCCCGTGTTCGGCTTGGTGAGTGCCGCCCGCCAGCCCCTGGTATCTTGGCCTGTTCCAACTTGCGCCTTGGAATCTCCCTTTTCTTCCCTGATTTCCTCTCTTTCCTTTCGATTTTCATCCCCGTCTTTTTCGTACAACGCATCGACTTTTGGCGTCTTGTTGGAGTCGCATTCTGCACCTTCTTTTATTCCCGACACTCGTTCGTCCGATTTTTCTGATCTGAGGCTCCGCCCTTTCTTCTTGTCGCTCCTTTAGACAGCTTTGTTGTGATTTCCTGCCGACCGCCGTTTTCTCATTTCGAGTCTTGCCCTCCGGACTACTTGTTAGTATTTGGGCAGATCATCAGAGTAGCAATCTTCGTCAACAAACAACGAACCGAATTCGGTCATTTCGACTTGCAAATCCAGTAGCTGCGGAACTTTCAGACCCATCATACTGTTGCCATGCTTGTAAGTTCCGTTTGCACCGGCGCAGCCTCTTGGCCATGTTATATGCAGTTGTACTGCAGTAGCATGTAGACGTACATCGCAGTGGCACGCATTTGAATGTTGGGGGAAACAGCCACAATGACTGACACTACATGTGACTGTAGATCCAATCCACTCTTATCGCGCTCAGCGCGACCCTCGCTGCCGCCGTCAAGCCCTTGACGGTCAAGAACCAGTTCTTCGTCGATCCCAACGACAACATCTTCCAGATTGTCGGTGTCGCCTACCAGCCCGGTGGCTCTGCTGGCTACAATGCCGCCCTCGGAAAGGACCCCCTCAGCGATGGCGATATCTGCCGCCGTGATGCTGCCATTCTTCAGATTCTCGGCGTGAACACCATTCGTGTTTATAACCTGAACCCGGATGTCAACCACGACGAGTGCGCCAGCATCTTCAACGCTGCCGGTATCTACATGATCCTCGACGTCAACTCTCCCCAGGTTGCCGGCTCCCTACAGAACTACAACCCCTGGGAGTCGTACTATGACACCTACGTCAACCGCACTTTCGCCGTTGTCGAGGCCTTCAAGAACTACGACAACACCCTTGCCTTCTTCTCCGGAAATGAGGTCATCAACGACGCTTCTTCCGCCGGCCAGGTCCCCCCTTACATGAGGGCCGTCACCCGCGATATCAAGAACTACGTCGCCAAGCACTGCGACCGCAAGATCCCCGTCGGCTACTCTGCCGCCGATGTCCGTGATGTTCTCTTCGACAGCTTCGAGTACTTCACCTGCGCCGAGGACGGCAAGTCCGACGACCCCAGCCGCGCCGACATCTTCGCCCTCAACAGCTACTCCTGGTGCGGCAACAGCGACATGCAGAAGTCCGGCTACAACGACCTCGTCGAGGGCTTCAGCAACACCTCCGTCCCCGTCTTCTACTCCGAGTATGGCTGCAACGAGGTGAAGCCTCGTGCCTTCACCGAGGTTGGCGCCATCTACGGCAAGGATTTCAGCGCTGTTTTCTCTGGTGGTATCGTCTACGAGTACACTGAGGAGGAGAACAGCTACGGTCTCGTCAGCGTCAACACCAAGGACCAGTCCGTCACTCTCCTCAAGGACTTCTACACCCTCAAGGATCAGTTCGCCAAGCTCGACTGGAAGAAGATTCAGGGCGTCAAGTCCGCCAAGGACGGCTCCGGCCCCAAGCCCCCCAAGTGCGACTCGAAGTTGATCAAGTCCAAGGACTTTGACGGCAACTTCACCCTCCCCGCCATGCCTCCCAACGTTCCCAAGATCCTCGCCAATGGCGTCAGCCCCAAGCCCAGCGGCAAGCTCATTGAGGTTACCAACTTCAAGTCCAAGTACACTGTCAAGAACGCTGATGGTAGTGTCATCTCCGACTTGGCCGTCAAGCCCCTCAGCAGCGACGAAAGCAACTGTACGTATTTTTTCTCCTTTTTTTCAGTAGCAGTGAAAATTTGAACTAACAAAATCACGACAGCTCCCGGCACCAACGATGCCAAGATCCAGTCCTCTGGCAGCGTTTCCTCCGCCTCCGGCAACTCCACCAGCTCGGATTCCAGCTCGGATTCTGGATCCAACACCAAGAACACGAGCGGCGCCGCCGGCAGCGCCGTTATGACCCTGCCCGCCGTGGCCATGGGTGCCTTTGCCATCCTTGCCGGTCTCGCCTTGTAGATGAGGCGCTGGCACGTCAGAGCGTCGGCTGTTTTGTCGGCGGTTGTCATTTCTGCAAGTGAAATCAAGTCATCAAGAAGGTGCCATATAGAGTTAAACCGATTGATAGCGCAAGTTGTAATAATCCGAAAGGTCATTATGATGTTCCGCCAAATTCTACCTCTGCTTTTGATGCTGTTGCTGCTCGTGGTCACGACATCGTGGTTGTGTGGTGAATGATACAAATGGAGCAGAGAAAGTGAGTGAACGTTGGTGGTAACCCTAGTGTATCGTTTAGTGAAGGATCGTACACAGTGACTATTGCCTCAACATCAATCTCAAAGAAATGTGATACCAGCAAAGAGGACAACAGTCTCTCTCCAGTGTAGTTATGCCTCTGTATCAAGTAGCTGGCTGGCAGTGCGGTCGTTGCTAGGTGGTGCCCACCTACTTCCTGCAATGCCTTCATTTACATCATTTAGACTCTTTGACTAGGACCATATTCCTACCTTAATTTAACACATTTCTTGACAAGAATTCATTCGCAGATTGATCATTCAGAGACACAGGACAATGGAGGGTTTCTTAAGGGGTATGAATTTCACTAGCGTAACTATATGATAACCACATATAGAAGCCGTAAATCACCCTTTTGGTATCCCAAAACCAGTAAGCATGTTTTCTCTAGTGTCCTTTCGCCTTTTACTTGTATTCATCACCTTGGAGAACTGCTCACACTGCTACGCCTCTCTCTATTCATCAACCCGATTCAAAATCGCCACACCCTCCACATGCCCCGTCTGCGGGAAGAAATCAAACCCGCGAATACTCTCAATCACATAGCGACTCATCTTCTTCTCCCCCTCGGTCGGATCCACAAACGCCTCGCCAAACGTGTCCCCCACGCGGCCCCTGACCAGCACGCCGACATCGCGCGCCTGCGTGTGCACGTTGCAACTCACATACACCACCCGCCTCGGCGCGAACTGCATCAGCTGCCGCAAAAAGCTGGCATCGCACCCCTTGCGAGGAGGATCCAAAACCACCACGGTCTCGTCCGCGTCGAGTTGCGAAACGGACTCGAACAGCTTGGGCGCGTCGGCCGCGATGAACTTGCACTGCGACTCGTCCAGTCCGTTCAGGCGGGCGTTGCGCCGCGCAAAGTCAATGGACTTGTCGGCGATGTCGATGCCGATCGAGCCACCCGGGAACAGGGAGGATTGGGTGATGGTGAAGAGGCCCGACCCCGAATAGGCGTCTATTAGGTTCTTGATGGGCTTGGCGCCTTCCGGCAGCGAGGGAGGGAGGATATGTTGGCGGATGTGGTCTGTAAAAGGGGAGAGGATGGAGTTGTTGTTTTGGAAGAAGGAGCCGGCCGGGTTTTGGAAGATGAAGGAGTCGATGTACTCGGTCGAGGTGGCGTTATTGTCGGTGATGCAGGTCTTGAAGTCGGTGTAGCTGCCGTCGGCGGAGGGGGTGGCGATGGGCGTGGAGAGCACGCCAGGCTTGAGGTCGGGGACGGCGATTTCCGAGCCGTCGGCGGGCTTGGGCACACGCTTGGTGCTCTCGCGAAGCAGGATGGTGGCGCCACGGGTGTAGGAGGCGAATTCCTTGGACATGCGCTCGCGCTCGGCCTTGAGACCGGCGCGGACGGCGTCCGTGGCGATCGGGCAGTCCTCAATGTCCATCACCTTGCGCAAACCCTTGGGGGTGAAACCGATGGGGGGCATCTCCTCCATGGGCTTCTTGAAGCCGCGGCGGTTGCCGCCAGGGGGACCGTCGAAGTGGGGGGTCAGCTTGGTGCGGTAGCCGTACTGGAGAGGGGAGCCGATGGTGTCGAGAATCTCAGGAACAAGCTCGGGAGAGAGGTTGGAGAAGTTCTTGTAGGCCTTGACCACGATGCTGCGCTTGTGCTTGAGCTGCTCCGAATAGTCGAGCATCTGGAACTGGCAGCCGGAGCACTTGGCGAAGTACTTGCATTGGATGCGGCTGTCGTCGCGGAGAGGCGAAGGGGTGAGGACCTCGAGGAAATCGGCATGCGAGTAGCCGTCTTGCGGTACATGACGATAGACGCGGGCCTTGACAACGTCGCCGGGGACGGTGAAGGGGATGACGTAGATGTGGTTGGAATCCGAACCCTTCTGCTTGGCAAGACCATCGCCGGTGGACGACAGTGATAGAACTTCGGCTTCGATTTCGGTGCCCTGCGCGAGAAGCTCATGCTTGGTCTCGGCGGCCTCCTCCTTGTCCTCTACCTTTTCCTCACCCTCGACCTTCTCAACCTCGGGCTTGGCCTCAGCCTGAACCTCAGTGGCTCCCTCATCAACCACATCGGCCGCTGTCAAAGTCTCCAGAAGCGCATTGATATCGTGCAGCAGGACTTCCTCCGGGGATCCTTCGGACGCAACCACAACCTTCTTCTGCTTTTTCCTGAACTTTCCAGGCTTGCCGTTAAACTGTCTCTTCCCCATCTTACTATGCTGATGGTGCTTATGGAACCCGTTGTTGTCCTTATGGAATTCGTTGTCGAAACCTGCTTTGAATGTAGATGCCGTGTAGTGGCTCGCTGACCTGACCCAACAGAATTTGTTATTCGACAACGCCAATTGGCTACGGACAGAAGCTGATGTTGTGGGTTTGATGAATGATCGGGAGACGAGAAGCCGGGCAGTTGCCGACATCGATGAGTTTTGACGCAAAAACAGTCAAAACCCAAGACTCAAGGTAAGACTGACGAGTGAGATGCAGCGAACTAGTCCAGTTCCTGCGAACAATATCTCGACTTTTTTTGGGGGGGTGAAGTTGGGATGAATCGGGGTCCTGTCGCAGATTTTTGACTTGTGATCCGAATAGGAAAGTGGATGACAGGGAGAACCTGAGTGGTCGATGGAGTTTGGGTTTTCTTAGTTGCGCGCACGGGCCACATAGCCTCTAAACACCCCCCTGATCTTGACTCGTTCTACTTGTACAAGTATAACTACCTAGGACTGCTCGTAAGATTCAGGTTGGACTATCAACATATTGTAGAAAGATGGTGTTGCTGTTCGGAACACTTCACCAAGATCATATGAATTATTTCAAGCAACTATACACCCTTGTATGATTCAAGACAACAAAGTTGATAGTGCCCATAGATATCTTTCCACCTCCCAATGCATGACACTTTCAAATACTTGAGATGCATCAAGGCAGCTGATTAAATTATTGGTGTATTAAGAAAAGGGTATCCATGATGATATCTACTGTTTCTGCTGGCTGAGATCGATGACCCAGCCACTCTCCCTCCCCAACATATATGTGACGCTGGTATGGTTAAGGTTTGGTGCAGGAGCGAACAAGGATGCTGATGGCGCAATCACTGTCTGCTCTTGGGCTTCTCAACCGCCTTCATAGCCACACATTTCTCCAGTTGCTCGATCCACCTCCTCGCGAACTCCTCCTCAGTAAAGCGTTTCGCCGACTTGCGAGCCCTCAACCTGACAGCGTACGGGTCAGGTAAGGACAAGGCCTTCTCGAAGCCCTCTGCGAATTCCTTGGACGTCGTGGCGTGGAAACCTTCATATCCGTTAGTCAAACTCGGCCCAACAAAGGAGTGTAAGGAGAAAAACTCACCAGTGGGCTCTCCATCAACCTCGACAACGATATCCAACTTCGGTCCACCACTATCATGCACCACCGAGATCAACCCAGCAGCCTGATACTCCACCACTCCGATGCCAAAGTGCTCGTTCCACATGCCATTCACGCCCACGCTTGCGCGCCTCAGCCACTCCAGGATATCCGGCCACGACGCATCCAGATGGAACTCGACCCGGTCCTTGATATGGAGCTCGTTGACCAGCAGCCGTAGCTTGTAGACCCTCTTCGAGTCGTAGTCATCCCTTACGCTGCCGACCAGGACCAACTTTGCGTCCCTCGCCGCTTCCGATCCGCTCTTCAAGAATTCCGCAAACGCCTGCACAATAAGCTGGTGGTTCTTCTCTGGCCTGAACTGCGCAATGTACAGCAGCACCTTCTCCCTCCGCTTCTCGCTTTCCGGCGAAACCTCAATCTCCTGCTCCAGCTCCTCGACGGCCACGGGCGGGTACACCACCGCGATGGGATTGACCTTGGACGTAATACCGGGCATCGCGCCCGTCAGGTTGCGCACAGGTCCCCAGAGCTTCTCGATGTGCGCCTGCGTCCAGGTCGAATTGGTCATTACCACGTCCACGGACGCGCCCATGAGCGAGTACAGTCGTGCGAACAGCTGCCAGTAGATCTTCTTGGCGCGGCCCTTGGCACCAGTGCCCTTGCCCGCGTTGACGCCCTGGCTGCCGACAGTGGAGGCCGGGTCGAGTGATTCGAGCATGTCGGTCGAGATGGTTGGGTAGTGCACGTAAGCGGCCGTAGGCACGTCGCGGAAAAGGAAGCGGGAGAAACCGAGAGCGAAGGCGTAGCCCATAGTATCGACGAAGATGTCGGGCACGAGCAGGGAGAAGGCGTCCCAGGCCATGATAAGGGAGCCGAAGGACTGGCCGGCGAGAGTGAAGTAGGGCCAAGTGGAGGCGAGAACCCATCGGCGGGTGGACAGATAGAGGAAGTTGACGGTGGGCGGGTGGAGGTGGATATTGAAGCGATGCTGTTGAAGTGAAAGAGGTTAGCAAGCAAGACACTTGGGGGTGTGCTACAGTTGGGCACTTTTTCTCACCTCTACTCTGGAGAGAATAGCCTCCTTGCTAACATCGTGATCGCCGGTATAGACAACACATTTGGCTTTGGGCCAGCGTTTCTGCGTGGCCCGAATAGCAGCCCAAAGGACCCTCTCTCCGCCTCCGCCGGCATTGCTGCGTCTGGTGTTAGTACCAGATCGTTAACGGTAAGTAAGGAATCTCCTGGGTACAACTCACCAAAAGGGATGAAAAAAGCCCACGATGCCATCCCAGTCCTTATCGTAGACCTTGCCGTCGGATGTGCTGGTAGCTTCGGCGTTCTTGATGAAAGATATCCAATCCTCCTTCTCCTCTTTTCGGCCCTTGGCGCCCTTGGAGTCCCGATATTTCCTTTCGTCGGCCTCCACCACCTCGAGGATGTGGCAGCGTCGGCCGTCTGTCTTCCTACGCAGGTACCATTCAAGCGAGGAACCAAGCAGTCGCCATAGAAAGGGGATAAACAGGGCGAAAAGCGGGCCGATAGTAAACACGGAAATGGCAACGTATGTGAGAAAGCCGCTCGCCATACCTGTATGCGTGATTTCTGTACTTTTATGCCTGTTTTATGTATTCGTATGTATTGGTTTTTAGGCGCTATCCCCCTTGCTTGGGGAGCTTTGTAGACTGTCCAGAGTTTCGGGTCAGCTAGGCGCGAATCGAACGGGCGTTTGTTGAAGCAGCCTTAGCAAAATGGCCCAGGGATAGAAGAGAGGTCATATACAGAAAACAGAAGAGATTAACGAAGAAAACGAAGGACTAGAAAGTTAAAACTCCGTGACATCCCAAAGCCGACTACTGGACTGGAGTCTGGACGGGTTACTGGGCGGATTGATAACCGTTTGACGGGCTGGGTGATGGAGGTCGAATGATCTGGCCTTGTGTTTTGGGCTCCCTCCCACCACCATGACTGATTATCTGGAAGGGTAGGGTTGCTACTATCGCGGCAGCTACGGTATTTGCGGGGGGTATTTGATAGTGCAAGCGGGCGCCATTCAGGGGTCTGCGGCGGGCTCTGACGTAGGTAGTAGGGAGGAACACTGTGCACCAAGCTCACAATCAGTCGCCAAGTGTCAGCCGACGCCTACGATTGGTCAGATGAGTATGGAGCACGGATTTTATGTTTGATATTGGCATAGCTACCTCTATGCTTGAGACCCTGGCATAGAGCCGGCAGGCACAATATTCATTTTGAATGTTTTTCGGGAATGCCGCACCAATGAACTTTGAGAGGATCCTCTGAATGTCTAAGTGGACTTCAGAGTTCACTGAGAACAACATCTCATCTCAGTCATTCAGCAGTAAAATAAAGTGCTGAAGCGAGAGAGAGGTTGGAAGGAAAGGGTAACTCATGTTGGACGGATAATATGAAACCCTCTCTTTCTTCTTCTTCTTCTTCTTCTTCTTCTTCTTCTTCTCTTCTATCCCCTCCGTCTCACTCATCACCAGCCCCCAGCTCACGATGGCTGCTCTCGGAGGACGTACAGTCGGCCGTTTGAGCATGAGCTCACTCGCTCGGCATGGGCTTTCAACCACATCGAGCTCAGTCCGACCACTAGGCTTTACAGCAGCTACCCAAATACATTATAGGAGGAATAGTCCCGTCTCATCGGTTCCCTCGCAACGGCGATGCTTTGTCAACGAAGCTGTCACCACCGTCGAGCAGCTCCTCCTCGCCGCCCAAGCCAACCTGCACATCCCATGGTACATTCTCATCCCCAGCTTCGGCGCGACCATCAGCCTCATCTTCCGCGTTCCCGCGGCCAAATACACCCAGCAGCTCGCCCAGCGCCGGGCCCTGCTCAAGCCCGTTCTCATGGCATGGGGTCGAAGGCATTACCAGGAAGTCAGCTACGCAAAGCAGGCCGATCCCGTCAAGCACGACTTTCACCCGCCCGTCGAGATCATGAAGCGGATGGAGAAGACAACCAAAAGGTTGCTGAAAGAGTGGGGCGTGCAGCCATGGAAGCAGTTTGTGCCGTTTCTGGCTTTTCCCGGCTGGCTGGTGGGTATCGAGGCTTTGAGGAGGTTGTGCGGCGGACCGGTTGGTCTGTTGGGTATGTTTTTGGGAGCTAATAAGGATGGCAAAGCGGTGGCGGAGGCGGCCTCGAAGACGGCAGAGACGGCAGTAGCAAAGGCGGCGGAAACCACACAGCAAGCAGTGCCACAAGCAACTGAAGCGGCCACTAACGTCGCCCAGACCGTCACGGAAGCGACCACCACCACCACCACCAGTGTCGCCGACACCGTTGTCAACCCCTTAGTCAACATCCTCCCGGACTCCCTCTCCAGCTATTTCCAAAACCCCCTCCCCACCACCATGGAGGGCTGCCTTTGGTTCCCCGACCTCATGGCCGCCGACCCTCTGCACATCCTCCCCTTCGTGCTTTCCTTCACCATGTTCGTCAACGTAATGCCTCGCAACCGAGAAGGGTGGTTGCGTCTCCTGAATCCCGGTACAGACGACGTCAATCCAAACAACATTGGCGAGCACGCATCCAAGATCAAGCAGCAAAAATCCGTAGGACTAAGAATGCAGCGGGCGCTGCTGCTGCTGACGCTGATCGTTGGGCCCGCCACAATTAACTTGCCGGCGGCGCTGCACCTGTACTGGATCACAACGAGTCTGACGAGCAACGCGATCACGAGCGTGGTGGCGGCCAAGATGCCATTGCCGCCGTATCTGGGGCCAGCTAAGGGGAGGGGAGATGATCCGTATGTGAGACCGAAGCTGCCGGGGCTGGATTGGGAGCCGAATCCCACGGCCATAAAGAAGGCGGTCTTGCGGGCCAGGTCACAGGATGGAGCATAACGGAATCTATACTGTGTATACGTAGATATATGAGACGTAAGATACCTATGGCTGGATGATAGATAGACTGGCCGCTAAGAGAGGCCGGATGGAAACTGTATAACCAAGAGTAAAAAGAATGTAAAAACTCCGAAAACGCCTTTCCCCTGTCTTTGATATCTTCCAGGCGTCTTGGCAATAACGACAACATCAACAACAACAGCAACAATAGCAACAAAACCAACCATTACAGGATTACCCTGTCCTCCGAGCCATTCCCTTCCGTGGTCATCATTCAAAATATCATCAACAAACATCCTGACTGTGTCCCGTCTTTCCACATCTGCATCCGTTTTTCGTACCATATCATATCGTGACCCACCCGCTTAGCCCAAGAACACGGCCAACAACACAATCGTCAAGATGACGCTCAAAATCAACAACAAACAGCACGCCTTGCCCCTCGCATTTTTCTGATACCTCGCCGCACTTCTCAACTCCCTATCCGCACCCGCCGTATCGTCCCTCACATTCTCCACATTATTCGCAATCGTATCCAGCATCTCGCCCTGCTCGCTGACGATCTGAGCCACCTGCTGGAAGAGCACATTCAAATCGCCAACACCCTGCTCGATATTGCGAATCTCCTCCTCGCGCTCGAGAATGAGCGCATCCTGGAAGTCGACGTCGGATTGCGACGCAAGGTGGGTGAGTTCTTGCTCCTGATGTTGCAGCAGCTGGGGTTCCCCGGAATCGAGCACCGGGTGCGAAGAGTGCGAAGGGTCGGTGGCGTCGATCACGGAGCGGGCGGCGGTTACTGAGGCTTTTTGCTTGTCGAGGGCGGTACGTTGGAGGGATTGGAATTCGGAGAGGGAAGATTGGAATTCGCGCGAGAGTTTTTGTTGCATGTATTTTTGGGTGGGCTAAAGTTTTGATTGGTTTGGAGTGTTAGTCTACAGTCTGGCGGTTGGTAATGGAGGAGGGGACGAGGAGTGATAAGAGAGAGAGACAGGATAGCAACGTACAGTGACATCTTCCCAAGTTTGAACCTTCTTGACGCCCCCGCCAACTTCCTTGAATAGCTCGCGCGACTCCTCAATCAGCTCGTGGACTCGTTCTCGAACCCGCGGAGTGTCGCGCCGCGTGCCCAGGTGGCCGACCTCGCCTTGGAGTCGCTGGTTGTTGCCGTTAAGCTTGAAGAGTTTATTCATCAAATCTTGTGAGAGGCGCTGGAACTCGGGGTCATCGGTATACTGGCTTCCGCTGGTATTGCGACGGCGCCCCGCCTCAAGTGAGGAGAGCTGATCGAATGACATGGTTGCTGGTGGCTGTGGTTGTGGTTGTGGTTATGATGGGTTGTCTTATCGGTGCCTGATGCGATGCGCAGTGACTGTCGTCGGTAAGATGGGGCTTGGTATGTACAAGTATGTGGTTCGTCAAGCAAAAGGGAGCTGAAATGAGGCCCTTCGGAGAACGAGCGATTGGTTCGTGCCTGTTTTGTTGACGATGTTCTTGTCAACAGGCGGTGGTGGTTCCCTAAGGTGGTGGTTGTAGGTTAAGGCGAAGGAACCCAAGGTGACTTGTGACTTGCCCGTGATCTGAGACGACACTGCGATGGTTGCAAGTGGTTGCATTTCATTGCCGATTCTTGCGTTATCCAGGCGAGCCAGGGTACCCCCACGAGCCGCTGTCCCGCAGTGTTTGGCTGCTGTGCGCTGTCAGCCTCCACTGTCGGGCAGTTGTTCTGAGGAAACTTCCCTGTCATGCCGCTCCAAAAGCTTCGGCTTGGCTTAGAGACGTAATGGGGGCATCTTGACCAATTATAGCCAGGTATCATCTCGTGTGGATCCAAGAAGAGTGACAGGCTGACGACAGCGCGTCCCCTCGTGTTTGGGGAACTGGAAGCTTCAGTCCAGGTCCAGCGCGGCAGGCAGGCCCACCCCGTTTTTTATTTACAACTGAACCAACTCAACACATCAAACCCGAAGCTGCCTCCAGATTCAATCGGGCTCGACCTCAGCTCGACTTCGGCCAGGAACAATCTCACCTCCCAGCCCCCCTCCTCCTCCTCACGCGCACCACGTCTTCCCAGACGCCATCCACAGGCAAACCATCAACGACGGCGGGACTGTCGACAATGCGCTGTGAAGATGGCGCCGGCATCTGTTAGACGACCGCCTTACAAGGACTTCCTCCAGCCTGCACTCCATCGCCGCTTTAGTACCACGGCCTTGATCCTGCTCGCTATTGCATATGTTTATGCCATTGGCCTGGCCCGATGGAACTCTTGTAAGCTAGCTACATTGAACACCTATACTCTCCCTTCCGGACGCGAACCAACTGACCATTGCTGCTTTCCATCTAGTCCTCTGGTCTTGGTTTCCCATCGGCCCAACTGGTTTCCGCGCCACCTTCTTCTGGTTTTCCGGCTCGCTCATCCTCATCCTGCGCATTGCACAATACCATCCCGGCTACCGAACATCCGACTCGGCTTTCGATACCTTCCTTAAGCACTGGCGCAACTTCTCGACCTTGGAGACCGTTCTCACGTATGCCTTCTCTGCCTGGCTCTTTGCCCAAGTCTACCTACTCTCCCAGCCTAAGGACTCTGGGTTGGAATGGGTGACCTATCTGTCGTACGATAGACAGAGGTTGAACGAGAAGGCTGTCTTATTCACCACCCATCTTGTGATTCTCGGCGTCTACCAGGCCATCAGACACCTGTATCTGGACGTTGACCGGCTCCTCTTGGGTGTTGCCAAGCCCTCAGAAAAGGCCGTCCGAAGCAACAGCAGTGATGTCGGCGCCCTTATGAAGAAGTTCTGGGGAGAGATGCCTATCATCTTCTGGCAGTCTCTCAATCAGATGCTTGCCAGCGGGATATTGACTCTCGTCATCTACCCGTTCCTGCGCAAGGCGGTCTGGCGGCTGTCGCTCTTCTTCTTTCGCCCCTTCTTCAACCTTCCAAAGACGAACTATGTGCCATATTCGTGGCCCGTCTCCTTCAAAAGTGTCACTTCGATGATCCTGGCTAGCGTCATGCTCCTGGTCGTTTGGATTGCTGGTAACACTGCGTTTACCATGTTTATGGTGAAGGAACCGACCAAGGATCAACGCCCTTTCACCTCCGGGTCCAAGGATCCTAATGGCAGTCTCTTGAACGGACTCAGGCACAGGAAATTGTTTTACAGGGTATGTTTGCTTCAATCGACCACGTTGTCCCGCGCCTGATTGCTAACGGTCAATCCAGTGCTTCGCCATGTGGGAGTTGGCTCTGATTGCCCGCGATTTTCCGGAGAGACGCAAAGCCATCTACGAAGACCTCGACCGGAAGGACGGGCCGGCGTGGTCGCAGGTCTGCTCCATTTGCCTCGAGGTTTTGAAGAGCCTTGAGACGAATATTGGCAATTATGGAAAGGCTCCTGAGCCTGTGGCTGCTCCAGTAGCACCACCTGTCGAGGAAAAGGTTCGAACTGCTCCACCTCTCAAGGAGGAACCGATCTACCTGGGAGGCCCTGCCAGGAGGCGGAACTTTTTGACTGAGGTTGAGAAGACGGTTGCTCAGGTTGCCGTTGCTCCTGGTCAAGGATCCCCCCTCAAGCCATTTGCGAAGAGGGTCGTGGATGCGGCAAAGCTTCAACTCCTGGAAGTCCAAAAGGCCATCACTGGAACCGACGATACTGCCAGCGTCATCAGGAGTTGGGCTTTGAAGGGGCTTCACAAGTGGGCGGGGATTCCATTTCGCAAGGAGTATCGGAGAAGGATGCTCCACGCAGTTCTCGGAAGCCCTTACGGCGAGCCCAGTCTTTACATCAACGCAGCCTATGCTCTCAGCATGCTCACAAGCCACAGTCTGCAGGAGGACAAGTACGGCAACGTGCAGAGGGATATTGCGACGATTATCCGGACGTTGACGAATATGACCAAGAAGCTGGACAGGTTCAAGGAAGGATTCGAGGTCCACTGGACGGATGTTGAGGGTATCAAGGAGTGCCCTGAGGTGGATGCTATCATGGAGGCCTTGAGGGAAGCTTTGACCACGCTCATTGTTGAGTTTGGTCCGTATGCGCGGGATTTGAGGCTGACGTTGACGGATATGCGCTTGGCCAGGGAGGCTGCGAATTTTCCGGAGCCGCAGCCAAGGATGGACCATCTGCTAGACCTGAGCCAGTGGAAGAGGTGATGAAAGATATTGTGATGACTGAAGCATATTTATTGTAGGAGTAAGCACACACACACACACGGAGTAGGCGGGTTTTGCTTAGAAGGAAAAACTAGGGAGAAAAGCTGCATGACTTTGTTTTTCGGCGGCATGCTTTGGATGTTGATGTTGTATAATACTACCTCTCATGAATGAGCGTACGGTAGTGCCATAGTGCTGCATAAAAACAGATTGTTTACTTGCAGCGATGCCCCCCTTATGCACCCTGAACGGCCAAGCCATGCAGGGGGCTCGGTACTTAATAGGGCGGCTGTGCAGGGATGGGAGAGCCGGCGGGAAATGAGGTCACACGTGCCATGATCCATGGGCTTTAGCCCAACTCGATAGTTCCGTTCGCTGTCTCGGTCCAGTTCCTGCATCTTGTCAAGGTTCTCCTTTGTTCGCGGGCGTGGCCTCCGCTTCCTAGTTTATCTCTATTTTCTTTCTCAACTTTGCTTGAAATTCATCGGCATCGCAACTCCTCCAATGTCCTAGTCAACTCATTAACTCGGCAACTATTCTCCCGTGAATTGCGGCTGTTTTGTCTCCGGTCTCGATCCATCGCATTCCCATCCCGCGCCGCCATGACACTCCCCGACGCCCAACATTTTTCTGTCACAAGTTACAAGTGGAAGCTCCTTCTGGAAACAGCAGCAGCTTCGACCCCAACATCGGTCAGCTGTGATCGCTTCTCTTCTTTTGGCAAGTGATTCGAATATCCGGCTGCGGCCTCGACAACCAAACACTAAAGAATGAAGTCGGCCGTGTCTATTATCGCCCACTTCCTCTACAAACTCGTCTACTACTTTATCTATCTCGTCCTTCTCGCTTTTCTCATTGTCAGCCCTATCGATTTGATTCGCCAGGCAATCATCACCAAGCAGAATTACAGCATCCTTATCGTTGCACTCTGCTACCTTGTCACCATCCTCATCATTGTCTTTATCTACGCCACCCGACTGTACTACAACAAAGCGGTGCTCGACTCGATTCCTAAATCATGGGTCCCAATAGAGAAGGGCGACGTGCCCCGCGATGTCAGACAGTTGATTGTCGCCGGTCTTGGCAGGAGTGCCGCTATTGCGTATGAAGCGAGACCAAGGTTGCCAATCCCTCCAAGCTCAGCGGCTCCCGGTTCTGGGCCAGCATCTGTCCCTGCAACAGCAAATGTGCCGCACCCTACACCGCGAAGGCAAGAGGCGGAAAGGAATGATGATGAAGGGGAAGATGGAGAACCACAGCAAGAGCTTAGTGGCCGGATAGCCACGGCAGCGAAGGAAGCCTCGAAAGAAGCCACAGACAAATTCGCTGGGAAACAATCTCGCTGGAAGCCAAAGGTACGTAGAGGAATTAGCGCGAGCACCATCGAGGGTCGGGAAGTCGAACATGACTCGACAACCACGCGCCCATCGGGCCATGACGAAGCGGCGTGCATCAATATCGGTGCACTACGTGGAGGTTCCCATATCTGGGGCGAGATCGAACACCCTGGATGGGCCCCGCCTACTTCTCCGGACCTTGCGAATGTGCAATACGATACAGTCATACGCGAATTACCGAATCTTATCGAGGCCAAGGCTATCACCCTTGCGCCGCCGGACCGGGCATACGAAGGCGAGGCTGAGGGGGAAGCAGGGAGGATGGATCCACCGCTTTTGGACCCGGATGCCGTGGCGCTACTTCAACGACCTGAGAGCATGGGACTTCGCGAGTATCTAACTAGTCTGACGGAGCTCGGTGTGGTAGCACCATCAGAAACCCTGAGTGAATTCATCAAGCTGTACGAGCGCGCTCGGTACTCAACTCGGCCGCTATCGATTGACGAGTTCAGACGGTTGATGCACGTTTTTGCAGAGGTGCTTAAGGGTATGAGGCCGCTTGATCTGGTGGTGTTGGACCAAATTGCCAGAGAGTACGAGTATGATAGAGCCGAAGATAATAATCCGGCCAATGCTTATAACGTCGGCACCGAAGGGAATGGCAGTCACGATCGCCATTTCTTCTCTCCCTACTCTAAGCAGCAGCAACAACCCTCACCCCACTCCTTTGACGAAAGCGACATCGACAATGATGCGCCCAGACGAAGTTACTCCTCGGGGGATTTACGCAAAGACAGCGCTGGCGGTAGCATGTACCACGGACCACCCAGAACTCCCACGCCCAAAACCCCCAAAAGAAGAAGAAGAAGAAGAGCCAAAAACACCACAGCCGCCCGCCCGTCAGACCCAAACCTAAGCAACGCCAACCCCTTCCGCGGCCTAAACCACCTAACCCGGCAACAAACCAATTCCTCCTACTTCTCATCTTCCTCCTCTCTCAGGAGCACCCACGCCCACGACCACCTTCGCCCCGAAACAGCGAAAACAGCAAGAACCCATTTCAGCAGTCGCAGTCCTCATCATCCTCATCAACGCGCCGCGAACCGAAACTCCTCGAGCACTTCCTCGACCACGTACTCCTGGCAGCAACAACATAGACAATTTCGTACGGCGCCGGCTTCGCCTGGGAGCGTGGCGCTGACGGGGCACACGGGGCTGTACAGGGCAGAGACGAATGGTACGGGAATTAGTCCAAGGGGGATTTCGCGGTTGTCGTTGGCATCGTCTTCTGGACAAGGGGGGAGGGTGAGGAATGAGGAGGACAGCGATAGTAGTGGAAGTGTGATTAGATTGGCGGGGAGGGGGGATCAAACGGATTTGCCTTTTGTTTTGTTGCCTGGTGCTAGTATGTGAGTTGGGTGTTGGATCGAACAAACTGCTGGCAACAGCTTGAGAAGGATGCATGGACTTATGGATTCATGAGAGGAGAGGAGTCCGCCGGGAGTTCTTATACCCAGTTTCATGGCTTAGTGTCTAATTTTAATCATCACTCAAGGCTGATGTTGAGACATGACATTTGGTGACGACGCCCTCGGCAATGCCATCACCTTCTCGAGGGGGGTTGAGGAGAACCACCTGCGTAACTTGGGGTTGGTAGTTGGTTGCCAGGGAAACCGCAAGAGTTACGAACCTGTACTTGCGGTAACCAGGTAGCCTAGCTCCGACAACCGGAGTTGAGCATGCTCAATCAACAACCTGCTCCGCCTAACTAAGTAGTAACCGGTGACTGCCTGCCTGGATGAATGATTGAAGAGTTTCTAAACACGTGTGTACGTTTGTTTCTTCTTAAGTCCAGCCCGCCTTGTCGGCGTTTCACACTTCAGACGAAGTCTCTTGACGACTGATGATATGAAAATATCCATCTCCCCCCCCCCCCTTTTTTTTTTTTTTTTTTTTTTTTTCTCCCTTTTCCCACTTTTTCAGAATACCTCAATCACCCCTTAAGGTCCTTCTGCACGCTTTCAGGCGTCCTCCCAATACCTTCCAACCTAACCTCCAGGCAGTCTCTGGATGGGAAAATTCCTGAGAGACTTTGACTGACGTGTTTGCAAGTTATGGCGAGGCGTATGACAGTTATGTGATGGCGTTTTGTAGGAAGAAAGAGGGGTATTGGACTGTCCTGCTCGGGTTAGTCTTATGACTACTCGCGTGGCTAGTTATCTTCCTTGCAATATCAGAAATCTGCCTGGAGGTGTTTCATACTTCGGATGAAGAGGTCGCGTGATAAGATGTTCGGCCTAGACTTTAGGGTAGAGTATCCATCTGAACTCTCAAGGTCCTTTCCCGTCCTTCTGCTTAGCTGTTGTGCCTATTGTGAGTGATTGCTGAATACAAGTCCACTTGCCTGTCCTCGCGGGTTTGGTAGATTTAGGTTGCCATTGTTTATATCTTTGAATAGGATGAGGAGTGGACCCCCCCCCCCCCACACCTTATGTACAGACTTCACCACCTCACTCACCACCACCCAGCAGGTCGGGTCTCATAGACGCACAATACTAGGTATTGCTGAATCAAACTAGCTGTTAGATTTCAAGGATGACTCAGTGAAATATCTATTGAAGCTTCCTATTGTGACCAACGTGAGTGATTTTGCACTATCGTTCAGTGAGGGGAGTAAGCAAACCAGAGAACTTTCTTGTTGACGCAACCTTCTCGTCCTCGTCTTTTTTATCTTCTTGATCTGACTTTTGTTCATTTGCAACGCAGCAACAATTCAAACGAGTCCTTTGTGAGTACGAGGTTTCCTTCTTTTTCGTTATCGTCATCCTTCGTAGAGTCGAAAATTGATGCCCCTTCTCTCCTCCCGTCCAATTTATTCTCAGTTTGAGCAATCCAGGTTGTTCACAGTGTGTGCCGTGGAATCAGCGGTCACTTGGGGCAACCTATTTCCCTTCGCGTTGTTTGCCCTACTTTCACACGTTCTTCTTCGTGTTTACTTCTCCTCCTCCTCATCCTTCCAATACTACTGAACCTTCGCGTGATGCCTTCCTTTCACTGACCATATACCTCATTACTTTCAAGACGCGAGACAACAAGCATGAGTGGCCACACTCACAACCACCCCAACCCCGGCGCAGTCCGGTTCATCGACCCGGAGGATGAGCAAGAAGTCCACTACTTTATCAACCCCGATGAAGTAGACACCAAGAGCACCAAGGCAGAGGAGCCGGCGGTCCAGCCCCCTCCGATTACCCGCCGTAAGCTCATTTGTCTTTGCTTGACTCTTTCTTTGTCTCTCTTCAATAACTGACTCTGTTTCCATAGCGATCTCGCCTGGCCTCTCCACACGCGGTCGAACTGACCCTGTCTCGGCTGAAGAGGGCAGCAGCAGCCAGCCCATTGAGACGCGTCACTTCAGTGACTCGGAAATGATGGCCTACGTCACCATGCGTGGCGTCACTGGCCACGGTCACTACCCTCGCGACGAGGCGTTGGAGCCGTTGGTCCAGGTGATGTATGAGCCGAGGGCTACCGAGCCTGAGCCTGCTCAGGAGACGACGACGATTGAGGCGGTTCAGGAGGCCGTGAACAAGGCTATTCGGGAGACGTCAAGCGAGCCTGCCGAAGAGACGTCCATGGGCGAGGCTGTCCAAAACGACAACCGGTACGTCGACAACCCCTTAGATTTACACACTACCGTCGCCGTCATCATCTTTGTCCTTCTTTTATATGGGGGCCTCCAGGGGGTGCTGGTATACTTTTTGTAACCAACCTATGACCAACCAAAGGGATAGTGGCACATCCCGGTGGAGAGAGGAGAGAGAGAGAGAGAGAGAGAGAGAGAGAGAGAAGAAAACTTACTTACCAGTGGGCAAAATGGTGTGGCAACCATTATTACTGAAAGACACAGACAACTCTTTAGCAATGACACAAGCACGCACCAAGACCAAGAGGGAATCCAAATGGACGATGGCAAGTCCTCCTCCGAAAAAGGCAATGTTCCGAAACCCCCCCCCCCCCCCCCCCCCTTCTTCTCCTATGAGCATCAGCATCACTTCCCCCATCAGCACCATCGACTCCCCATTCGGCCTGCAAGTGCGCGGCCGTTACTACCGGCCTCATTCAGCGATCGCCGAAGAGCGCGCAGACTGGGAGGAGCAAGGCTTCTCCCGGCCTCCCACGGCCACGTTGTCGCGCAGTTGTTCCAACGGCTCATATGGCTCTTCCCATGCGTCTCATGGTTCAGCGAAATCGGATTCTGACAAGAGTAGTGGCAGTGGCGGTGGTGGTGGTGGTGGATACAGTAACAGCAGCAGCACGCCATCTACTCCGCCCAGAGAGTTTGTCAAGATGTCATTCATTCGAGCGGGCGATGTCAGCGATGACGAGGGCTTGGATGCTAGCAGCATTTCACCCAGGACTTTTTTGAAGCTGACGGCGGGATGTGCTACCAACAATAGACATTTTAGGGTTGGCGGTCCGGCCAAGGTTCCTGTTCCCAGCGTAAGTAATCTCTTTTGGCCTTCACACACGCATGGGAGAAATTCGCTGACTGACTGACTGACTGACTCTACCAGAACCTTGAACGTACTCGCCCGTCTACGCCTCCCATCGAGGAAATGCCGACCGTGTCCCCCTCTCCTTCATCACAGGACACCTATGAGTCTCAATATGACGCACACGACGGTAGCGTCATGACCGGTCGTTACTCCGTGCCCTCCAACCCGTCGGTCAAGTGGACCGCCACGGGCATTGCCCATACCAACTTTGCCGGCAGAATCGAGAATTTTCCTTTCGACCGCATGGATCCGTTCGCTGGTCGCGAGTTGTGCCATCGCCGCTACGGTCAGCCGGAGAGTGTCCAGGGTCCTCAGGGCACTGATGACGATAGCGCGATTGGCTCCGCTTCGATTTCTACTACGGCTGCTGCTGCTGCTGCTGCACGACGGCCGGCACTGTTAGCAGATGGCACGCGCCCGGTTTCTAACCTCGCCGATTACTCGCCCGTCAAGGTGCCTGGCGAGAGCAAGCCGGTATACGTTTATGTCGGCGATCTTCCTCCTCGTATTCCGATTGACGAGCGCAATATCCCGCCCCTTCGCAGGACCGTTCCCTATGATGCGCAGCGCCAGGTCACGAAGATGGTTTCCGTGCCTCCGGGCTTTGAAGCGCAATATGCTGTGCAAGCTAGGGAGTTCAATATGGCCCATGGCAAGGTTGAGGCTTCGTCTGCATCTGCGAACCCTTTTGATGGTCAGCAGAAGATTGATTGGAAGGGCAAAGGAAAGGAAATCATCTTTCCAGAGGAGAGTCTGAGTAGCGGCAGTGGCAGTAGCCTCGAGATGGTGGAACTTAAAGCCGGTCCTCCGCCAAAACTCCCTGGTGATTATGTCGAGACTCAGGAAACTGGTGCTCCTGAGCTCCCTTATGGCCATGTTGAGACCTATACTTATGTGAGTGTTTCTCTCCTTCTGCTGCTGCTGCTGTAGTCCGTTTCAGTATCGATCACTGACTTGCAACCTCGAAACAGACCGAGATCGAGGATGCGATTACCAACTACCCCGGTACCTTGGCAGATGGCATTCCCGGTCGCCAGGCGCGTGAACACCTCGAGGCTCGTAACAAGGCCATTGCAGACCTCGAAAAGCAAGAGGCGGACATGCGGATTGAGACGGCTGCCCTTGAGCGCGAGGTGGAAGAGCTGGAGAGAATGTAAGTTCCGTCGCACTCCTTTCCCATCACGACCTCGAAGTTAACGCAAACTGCAAACTAACCAGCCGCCTCATCCTCCTTCGTCATCTCGCAGCCGTCCGCTTGTCCAGGAACTGATTGAGTGCGAAGTCCACGCCGCCATCAGCGCCCGTCTCGAGGCCGAACTCGCCAAAGGTCCCCTAGCTTTCGGTGGACTCTTCAACCCGGCAATCACCACCAACGAGGAGGCAATTGCCATTATCGAACGTATCATTTCCCAGCCTCCTCCTTCTAGCCGCGGCCGGTCTCGCTCTCAGCACTTTCCATCTTCCTCTGCCAATGCCACAACCTCTCGCAACACCAACACCAGGACGCCCGTCAAGACACCCAGAATCCGCAAAGAATCCGATCTTGACCGCCACGCCCAGATCCGTGAATACTTTAACCAGCAGATCGCGCAGCTCAAGTACAAGTCCGACGCGCAGTGGGTGGCGGTCATGAGGGAGGGTCAGACGCAGACCAAATTGAAGCATAAAAAGGATCAGAAGATGACGGCCATTGGAGAGATTATGGAGAGTTTGGGTCAGATGGGAGTGGAGGATACGGATAGGGTGCTTGAGGAGGCGATGGCGATTGTCAGGAGGGAGATGGAGGAGGAGGAGAGGAGAAGGCGGGAGTGGGCTGAGTGGCAGGAGTGGTTGGCGTTGAAGGACGGTTGGAAGGGTACCTGAAACAAGGAGTTTCTGATGGTTCAGTTTGGAGGGATGCGGTGGATAGGTTCCGTTGGTTTCTTTGCTTGTGGTCTTTCTTCTCTTTCCTTTGCTTGTTGGTTTTCTTTTCTTCTTAGGTCCTGAAGGAAGTTGGTTGTCGATCTTCAGGATGGTTCAAGTCCGTCAATTGCCATTGTTAAACTCCGCCGGGGTTAGGGTTCATCATGTGGAGGTTTTCGAATTGGCAGATGTCCTTTGCTGGATGGCGTTTAGAGGCGTCGGAGTTTCGCAACAAGATACCCCGTCGGACTGCCATATGTCAAGGCTTCTGGACAAACTCCCTTAAGCCGATAATCTGGCTGATAACATGAGGGGTCTCTCTGAGTATGAAGCTCATGGAATGATGATAATGCTGAGGCAAATGCAAGGCATCTTCTATCTTGACGGGCAACCTAAGTGCCTAAGTGATTGTGTGACCCCCCCTTTTGAAGATGTTCAGGAGAAGCTTGGGCCCTTGGTCCCCCAACAACACCCAACTACACCCCCCATAGTGCCTAAGCAAGCCAGGTTCCCCTGCGTGCTCCGGGGCTGCTGACGCTATCGGACAGTGTCATCTGCATGTCTTGGCACCATCGATGCTCCAAAGCCAAGAACTCCAAGACGACTCCAGCGGTGCGGACGGCTTGACGGCAACCTATCGCAACTCACAGCGCCCGGCGGCTCCATTCATACGACCTACCGCTTTCGGGCTCAGGCTGGCTGCTCTCAGTACACTAGAGGTACCTACTACTATACTCAGCAGGGCAGGAGGAGAAACCGCATTCGGTTTCCCACTTTCCCGGGCGCCGTCCTTCGATCTCTCTCTCTCTCTCACACTTCAGTTCCTCTCTCTCCCTCTCTCTCCCTCTCTCTCTCTCTTGACAACTGAATCTCGACGTCACATCTCGAAACACGACTCTCCACGACATAGACGCCCGCCCGCCCGCCGACGCCTGCACGATCTCTCGCGCGCTGTGTACCCCGAAAATGCTGCTGCTCGTCAGCAATGAAGAGAGAAGCAGAGGATTAGCGACCTGGGCGGCGATCCATCAACAGAGGCAGAAGCTTGGTTCATACGCATACGCAGGACGAAGTGTATAAAAGAGGAAAACGGCTTTGACGATATATAGACGACACTAGACGATACCCAACGGATAAACAGAGAAAGAAGCTCGATCTTTAACAACCATGTCGCCTTCAGACGCCGCCGCCGCCAACAGCAACATCCGCGTCTTTGTCCGCTGGCAGGACCACGTTGTCTTCGCCGGAGAGGAAGTCAAGTGCACAATCACCTTCAAGAATGTCGCACGACCTCCCGGCCCCCCGCCGACCACGCCCACGAAGAACCCGCATCCTTCCCCGAGACATCTAGGCGCCGCTGCCGAGCAACGAATGCGCCAGCCATCCCCCCTTGGTCCCAATCACCCTGTTCAGTCGTCAGCAGTTGCTACACCAGGAGGAAATGGCCGTACCAAGGGCCATGCTGACGGCCTAGCCCCGCCGCCCTCGATGCGCGGACGCGGTCACGGCCATCGGTCGACTCTTTCCCTGACCGTTCCATCCGCTGCTGCCACTTCCCGCGCCCGAGACAGCTCCATACCCTGGTCGCCCATCCAGAATCCCGGCTCCAGCAGCAGTTCCCGCGGTGGTCCTCCCTCGAGCTCCTCCGCCCGGAGCAATGGCAATGGCCACGGACACAAGAGGTCCGTGTCCATCGTGTCACTGGGCTCTACAAAGGGCATGGACGAGGTTCCGGACCTCAATTCGTCCCCCGCCAAGGCCCAGCGACCAGCGAGGGGTCATGCCCGCGCTTCGAGTTTGCAGATCAACTCCCGTCTTCCTTTCTTTGGCGGACCCAAGTCTGGCAAGGCCGCGTCTTTCTTGCGTGAGGCCACCACTGAACAGACGCCTGACCATGTACCTCGTCCCCATACAGCTACACACCCAAAGGTGCAGACCTCGCAGCAGCCATCACCCCTTTTCCATGCCTCCTACCCTCCCAACCGGAACACACTGCACAGCCCGACCGAAGGCCCTCTGACTCCTTCCGAACGAACACGAAACATTTTCCCATGGGCAACTTCCCCCTCTCCCAAGGCTTCTCCTAGAGCCGATCAGAACTCCGAGTTCAGATTTCCGTTCACCAAATCATCTTCTTCGCCCGATGTTGTCCACGGAGGCAGTCTGGCGGGGCCCGTGCATGAAGACAATATCATGAGCCCAACATACTCAGTTGCTGGCGAATCCGTCAGGTCTCTCCCGATGCGATCACGAGACCCAATCCCCACCATCAACGAGCATGGTGCGATACCATCGGCACGTATCCTTTCGACGACAAGCATTAGCGGCACACCTAGGAGTAGTGGCGAGTTTTACTCAATGAGCAATTACTCTTCCGAAACATTGGCATCCGAGTACGTCCAGCCACAGCCGCTGAGAATGGCTGGTGGGCGATCGGGCCACAGCAGGAGGCCGTCCAGTTTCTCCCCAAGCACGGCAAAGATGCCAGAATCGTTGATGATGGGATATGCGCAAATCCAGGGCTCCTTCACGCTTGATGGCTCTTTGGTGAATCTCGGACCCTTTGAGCAAGTGAAGCGGAAAGCCGTAGTGGGTGGCCATGGTGGCGGCGTGATCGGTGTGGAAACTACGAAGCGCGATAGCGGCTTACTGAGGGGCTTCGGTTGGGGCAGTATCACGAGCTCCATCGGCGAGCTTCTAGGCGGCGGAGAACTCAGCACCATCAAAGAGATGCGCGGAATTGCCAGCTCAAAGTCGATCCCCCTGTTGTCAACACCCCAGTCGATTCTTTTCGTTGACCTGCAGCTAGCACCCGGGGAAAGCAAGACGTTTGAATACTCGTTCAAACTGCCCAAGGGGCTACCACCAACGCATCGCGGAAAGGCGATGAAGATATCTTACAGCCTCGTCATTGGCACGCAAAGGCCAGGAGGCGCAAAGGATAAGCATGTCAAGTCTGTAGACGTTCCGTTCCGCGTGCTGGGAAGCGTCAACAGCCACGGCGAAATCCTAGGTCACGACCTGATGGCGCCTTATATCATCCTGCGAGACCAGGCGCGGGTGAAGGCCGTCGATAATACAAACACAGCATCTACTACTACCTTACATAATCATAATCACCAGCAACAACCACAGCAGGCACAACAGAAATTATTGGGAGACAAACCCGCCGCCAATGAAGACTCGTTCCTCTCCTACGTTGACGAGCTTCTCTCCTCCCGCTCCCTCCAACTCCAAAACGGCGCTCGCGCCCCTGGTCTTCTTAGTCCAACAGCCAGCGGCCCTCCCTCCCGTCGACACTCCAACTACTCCCTCAACTCTACCTCGTCCTCGCACTTTAATCCGTTCAGTCCGCAAACCCACATGCCCGCTCTCACGGCAAAAGAGGCCATCGACCTTGCCATCCTCCGCTCCAACATTGCCTCCCACTACTCCAACCAATCCACCAACCGCTTCGAAATCGCCCGCAACGGTCGCCGTGTCGCCGTCGTCATGCTCGCCCGCCCCGCCTACCGATTAGGCGAGCAGATCACCATGGCCATTGACTTTGAAGACGCCGAGATCCCATGCTATGCTGTGCACGTTGCTTTGGAGACAGCCGAGCGGGTAGATTCCAGCCTGGCGCTGAGAAGTGAAGCGAGCGTGCATCGCGTAACGAGAAAGGTACTGGTGAGCAGTAGCGAAGCGACCATGTTCGCCAAGAGGGTGGTATTTACGCCAACGATCCCCGCCACAGCCACGCCGGAGTTTGTAACAAGCGGAGTCAGTCTGGAGTGGAAGGTTAGGGTGGAGTTTGTGGTGGCAAGCGCGGAGGCATTAGAGAGGATGGGACAGTCACAGGTACTGGGACAGGCGCAAGGGCAAGGGATGATGGGGTTGGGGATAACTAATATTGGAGAGGAGGAGTATGAAATGGTTAGTGACGAAGAGGCGGAGAGGAATGGAGTTATTGAAGAGGAGGATGAAGAACAAAAAGAGGATGAAGCGCACAGGGGTAGTGAAGGAGAAGGGGAAGAAAAAAGGGAAACAAGGCTAGTCAAAGCCAATGGCAGCGCTGCGGAAGGGGGGAAGCAGAAAAGCAGAAGCAGGCCGCCTATGTTGCGCAAAAACCAGACCATCTCTGAACGCGAACGGGAAAGGGAAAGGAATACTATGCAGCAGCAGCAGCAGCAGCAGCCCCATCCCCTGCTAGAGGAAATTTCGAGGGATGATAGAGGCGGTTTGATCTTGGTGGCGGCGGAGAATCTCATCTGCGAAAGCTTCGAGGTTGCAGTACCGTTGAAGATTTACGGTGCTGTTGGTACGGGGCTGGAGAAGTTGGATAGGGATGAAGCTACGGATGAGGGGTTACCTGTGTGAACGAGCCTGCTCACCAGGTACATATAACTCTTTTGGAGTGACTGGATGATTACGACATGGTAGCGATGGGGCCAGAAAAGTAACAGACGCAAATGAACATATGGGTGCTGGATGGGCTAGGCTGGGCCGGTCGGACAGACAAAAGCTACTTTAGGGAGACGGAAAGGCAAGGAAGAGAAAAGGAGATCCAGGCCTTGTTATTCATGGGATGTCTCGAAATGAACTTTTTTTTCTGGTAGATACCTAACCTTTCTTGGATAATATGGAACAATGGAACAGGAACGTTAGCAGCGGCCGGCGAGTGCTGGAAACCCTTGGATCTTGGTTGATCACAGCTGTCAGTGTACCTTTGCTTTGTTTTTCCAAGATCGCTCTCGGTCTTCACCGAGGTCAGAAACAAGGTGAGGATCGACACTCACGGACAGCTTTGTGAAACGCAGGTATCTGCAGGGTATCACCGCTTGTTGTCCCCGACATCCCAAGTATTTCACGATCTTGAATGGGTTCGCGACAGTGACATCATATGGAATGGTATCGCCGTCCCCACCAATCACGGTCAGCTTCTGCAGTGGAACGACAGCGACCCCCCCAGTTAAGGCTGATGCTGTAACAATGCATAGGAACAGCACAACAACAAGATTCGAGGAAAAGGAAAAGTGATATTCTTGTCGGGAATTTGTGACCAAAAGTGGATTTGGTTGGGCTCTGCTTGGGTACGGTGAAGGGATGGCTGGGCATGAAGCTGGGCAACTGCACTTGATCCCGCTTTGGACGACGTGATGTGAGAGCCTCGCAAGGAAAGACAATCTGCCGTTTTCACTGTTGATCATTAGGTGGATCTATCTTCCTTTTCCTTTCTTCCTCTTCTCTTTCGAGGGTCTCGAAGTTTACCTCCCTCGATCACTTTGAAACAGTCCCAATATATCGCGAAGCTTCTTGAATTTGCTTTCGAAGGCCTCGTGCCTTTTCAGCTGCCAAACTAGTCCCGAAAAAGCCGGCGTTTGGGCTCTGTCCAAGTTCCCTGATTTTTCTTTTCCAATCACTTATTTTTGGGGGGGTGGTCCATTGTTTGGCTTGTGGAGACCCGTTACCATAGGCCGTCACTTACACCAAGGCCCTGAACTTCATCCGGGCAAGCATCCCCGTTGTCACCGGGAGTCCCTCCGTATTCCATACCTACCTCTACATATACCGACCATTCCTTCTTCTTTCATCAACTCCCTTTAGATTTTTCTTGGCTAGAAGACCAATTTCAGTCAACTCAACCTTCCTGCCACAATCACCAACAACGGCAATACCAACCGAGGTCACACCACCACTTTTTCTCGCCTTTACTTGCCTTGGCACTCCGCGTCCATCACTGCGGTAGTCGAAAGAGGCTTATCATTACACAAGCACAAGGCAACGGAAAGAAGCCGCGGAACCACGCTAGAAGCTCGGTCCGAAGGTCCTTTGCGTGTATCATCACACAGTGCCCGGGTAGTTAAATTATCGAACACCTCGGCACAATCAAGGCGACCACAAAAGGGTTGGTCTCTTGTTTCTGCGGTTCGACATTACACGACTCTTACGCCGCGACGTTGACGACTATCCTCACTGGCAAGGAGGTTATACGAAGTGAACGTATCAAAGCTGGAGAAGAGAAGAGGTTGAGGGTACTTATACCAGCTCAGTAGTCAAGTCCCTCAGGTCTTCGTCAACAACCCTTTCTTGACAACTACTCCAACATGGTCCGCTTCCATGACGAACAAGACGAGCGCGCCCGCCGCGGCCGCCGTCTCTCTCCAACCCGCTCTCGTCACTCCAGTCGCGACAGAGATTACTCCCCCGATTTCATCTCCGGCCCCGGTCGGGCTCCTCGTCCGTATGCCACTGGTGCCATCCCATCAACAGCAACAGCACATCCAGCACCGCCACCCGTTCCCTCCCCACCACTCTCTCCTCCTATCTCTTACCGCACTGGAGGGGGGCCAGGGCCAGGAGGGTACGTCTACGACGACGACCGAGACCGGGGCCGAGACCGAAATGGCACTCCGCTCCGAGCAAGAGACCGCTCCTGGGAGCGCAGCTCCGGTACTGGCGTCGGTCCCCACGTCGCAGCGCGAAGCATCAGCATCAGCAGGAGCAGAAGCCGGTCCCGAGGCCCAGGCCTAGCTTCAGCCCCAGCGCCAGCGCCCGGCACCCGCGAGCGGCACATCGTCCGTGAGACTAAGGTTTACGGCGGCCCAGAACTCCGTGATCCCGAGCGAGCCTTTCAAGCCCTCGCCGTCTCCGAAGTTCGTCGGGCGCGCTCTGTCAGTCGGGACAGCCGTGTCAGCCGTGACGTCTCCCGCTCCCGCTCCCGTGGCGCTCGCAGCACCTACACCACAGACGGCGACGACTCGGATTACCCCCGCTCTCGTGGCGTAAGCCACTCCCATCGACGCTCCCCCTCATCCCGCTCCCGCTCCCGCCGCTCCCCCAGCCCAGCACCCCTCCGTAAAGCAAAAGACCTCTATTCCTCAACCTTCTCCCCCTCCACTGCCGCCTTGGGTGTCGGCGTCCTAGGCGCCATTGTCGGCGGACTAGCAGCGCGCGAAGCGGCTGAGCACGCACGGAAGTCTCACAACGGAAAAAAATCCCACGACGGGCATAGCACCAGCTCCAGAAGCAGAAAAGAAGAAGAAGAAAGAGAGCGTAAAGCAGCGCTGATATCAACCATCGTCGGTGCGGCTGTCGGAGGGCTGGGGGCGAATGTGATTGAGAAGAAGTTTGAAGACAAAAAGAGGATGGAAGAAGAAGAAAAGAAAGTGAGGGAACGGGGAGGGTATCGGGAGCTGAAGGATCGGGATCGGGATTTGGATGATGGATATGATAGGGACAGAAGGAGTAGGAGTCGACATGGCAGAGGAAGTAGTAATTTGGATACGCCAGCGTATTCGGATGATGAGGGGTATTATGGGAGCACTGGTAGTGCTTACGGGGCTGGTACAAAGAGGGGAGGGGGGACGACGACGACGGTCAGGGGAGGACGTTGAGAGGTTCTTTTTTTCATGGGTGGGGTGATGATGGGTGCTAGGTTGGGTTGAATTGATGATGGTTGTTGTTCAAAGTTTCCTCCCTTTTTCAACATTACCTTTTCCGACCTAGACGATTTCATGACTTGACAACAAGCGCAGTGCCCCTTGCGTGTTACGTGAATAGAGCAAGAGACTCAATAACGGGTGTTTCAATCTTCATCGATGAAGTAGGACCGCTATCACGTCCGCGATGGAGAGGAGTGTATTCTGCCAAGATAATAGACGTAACTAATTGTACTACCACGACGAGGAAGCCGAGGCGTAACAAGAAATTTAGACGACTGGTGAGGAACAGTAAAGGGAAAAAATAAATCGAAACTATACACCAAAGTATGGATACGGTCTAGAAAAGGGGATATATGAGGAGCAAAAATTGCAAAAGGAAATGATCCGACCCAGGCTCGATCTGGGGACCTTCAGTGTGTTAGACTGACGTGATAACCAACTACACCATCGGACCAAGGTTATTTGTTGAAGGTAAACTTCAAATCAAGCCACTATCAAGTCCATCTCATAGCGGCCCGAGCTCCTATCCCCGTAAGATCCACTATTTAAGTTGCCCAACAACTTCCTCGACGGGGAGTCACCTAGAACTAGACACTCTTGAGACTGGCTACACCTCAAGCTTATTGGTGTGCATGAGTATTATTGAAATGTGTTTTGCGGTGCATTTGCACCAAAGTGATTGTGCAAAACTACCTAGAGAGAGGTACGTAAGCGAACATCTCCTTTCCGGGACGGTTCCTTGAGTCTCCTCCGAGCAAAAGTTGCGTCAGGTTATTGAGACATGTTTAAGAATGGACAAAGTAGGATACATCTGTCCTTCTCCGACAGTAAATCCGTTCCTTATCGTCTTCTCTCTACCCATGGGTCTACACTATGACTGCCTGATAGGCCAATCCTCCCCCCTCCCCCCATCGTCCACATCCAGCAAGTACTGCTGCTGCACTTGTTCCCTCAACCTCGCCGTATACGACTGCCTTCTCACAGCAAGATTCGAAGTAGAAGCTGATCTCGGCAATGACGCCCTTGGGCCGCCTGTTCCTGTCTCCGTTCCCGTGCGTACCGGCACTCTAGTCGATGACATCCCCCTCCTTAGCCATGCCTCCAGTGTAGGGGCCGGACTGCGTGATTGTCCTGTCACAGAGGAGCCCCGGGTCTGGGTTTGCTGTTGTCGCTTTTGAGAAGATCGTCCTCTCTTTTCGCTCTCACTTTCTCCCTCCGTTCCTCCACTTCCTCCTCGTTTATGTTGACTTCCTTTTTCACTTGCATTCAAACGGTCGGCGGGCACAGACGGAACCGGAGGAGTAGACGGCGAACTAAGCGGCGACGAAGACCACCCCTGCGTACTTGGCGTAGGACTAGGACTTGGGCCGGGGAAAATACTGAACCTCCTAGTGTTACGGTTGTTGCTGCCGCTCTTCCTCTCATTATTCGCAGCAGCAGCAGCAGCAGCCTCTGATGGCGGTGTATGTGGCGGGTCGTCTAGCTTGAAGTCTGAGGAGTTCAACGGCTTCGCATCATCCTCATATCCGGGTATCGTAGGCGGCGCCCACTTTGGTGCAGATGGGGCGGCCCGTACAGGTGGTGGTGGCACCGGTGAGTAGTAACTTAGGGTGTAGCCTACTCCTATCGCTTCGTCGCCGCTGTTTTGGCGGTCTTTGCGTTTGACTGGACCAGTGCCTACTCCTTTCCTAACACTCTTCGGGCGCGGTGGGAAGGGAGAAAGCAGGACTGATGCTGCTGCTGCTGCTCTCGGAGCGGGAGCTGGAAGAACTGGATTTTCAGCGGTGAACGGGAAGGTTGCTGCTGCTCCTGCTGGAGGAGCAGGAGCGGCTTCTTTTGGAGCAGACCGAGATCTGGACCTAGCTCGCGGCGGGATTGGAGGCGGTGGTGGTGACAAAGCTGTCCTGCCCTCCATGAGACTTCCTCCCCGCGAGCTGGGGGGTGGCCCGCCGTTTGCGCCGTCGTCGTTGTAGACGCTTTCGTCTTCGTAGTCGGATAACTTGATGGCTGATGTCGATAAGGTCGAACGTGATGCCACGCGAGTCTGACCAGACCCGGCGGTGGAGCGATTGTCTGTTGAAGCTACCCATACGACTGGGCTGTGGTAGCTTTTGATGTTTTCCCTTGTTGAGATGCTCCGACTGTTACTGCTACTGCCACGAGAGCTGGGGCCACTTGTAACATCTCGAGCAGAAACATGATCGCGAGCAGAACCAACATACATCACCTCCCCACCCTCTTTTTCTCCCCCATTCCTCCCCCTTTCCTCCCCTCTACTCCCCCTGCTCCTCTTCCTCCTCTTCCTCATAAAGGTAACAACCAAACACCCCGTCAAAACCGAACTCCCCACCACACCACCCACTGCGGTCCCCACCAAAACAGGCATATTCATACCCTTTCCACCACCATCCTCCTTCGCAACCGCAGCCATACTCTGCATCACCCTCCCAATCCTCTCCTCCGCGCTCTGACTGACCCTGCTCACTCTCTGCTCCGCACTCTGACTCATACTCCTACTCATTTCTGTCATCTGTCTCGACAGATCCGCCACTGCTTGCGTCGCAACTCTACTAGCCTGCTCAGCTGCCTGCTGCGTAATTCTTGCGCTGGCTAAGCTCTGTTCGGTCTGGCTTAGCCTTTGGGAAGCCTGGGCGAGGGACTGGGAGGCTTGTTGCAGCGATTGCGAGAGTTGTTGGCTGCTTTGCGCGGAGGCTTGTGAGAGGGCGGAGAGCTGGGAGGAAAGGGAGGTTATTTGGGATTGCAAGTCGGCGATGGCGTCGGCGTTGTTTGGGTCGGGGATTTGGCGACGGTGTTGGACATGGAGGAGGGAAGGAGGTGGGGTTATGGTTGAGGTAAAGACGGAGATGGTCGTTATGGTTATTGTTGTTGCTGTTGTTGCTGTTGTTGATGGTGATGGTGGTAGTGGTGGTGGTGAGAGGAGATTTGTCACTGTGTCGGCATGAGCTTTGTTCAAAGCTTCTTCAACTCCTCTTGCCTCCGTCCACCTCTCTGGCGCTTCATGCCCTGCTTCAACATGGCTGCCGTCCTGCAAGGCACAGCTCGGAGAAATTAATAAAACTAATACAAAAAAGAAGAAAACGAAGGTGGTAAAAACGTGAAACGAGTGATTAGCGGCCATGGCTATAAAATCGTCTACCGCCAGCGGAAGAAACAGAGTGTGAAAGAGGTTTTGTTGTGCGCTAGCTGAGCATCATCATGCTTTCGCCCAGCGAGCCAGCCTATGCTGCCTGGTTACCTAGTGATAGGTGGGCCTAGGGGGAGAAGCGAAATAAGAAAAAAAAAGAGAGATCGTGGTGAGCGTGAAGACGGCATCACAAATCTCACAAGGGTGAACTGGGATCCCCAGATGTTTTGTTCTGTGGCCCGTTCAGGACGTAGCACGGAAAGCGGGTTCATCACGCCCGAGGAAGATGGGGTCACAGGATAAAAGAAATTGGTGTATCATTGACCATAGATGTCGGGCTCAGTCGGTACCAGAGTGAGAAGAACCATTGTTCATGCTTTGGGACAAGGATGATTTATCTTTTCATACCCAACAATCTGGTGGCATGAAAGGTAGGACTCTCTAGAGGCTAGATTCACGTTTCAAAGAGCCCCTTCTCGGTTATGAGAATGCTCTTGGTGTTTGCTTTTGGGGGGGGGGGCGGGGGGGGGGGGGGGGGGGGGGGGGGGGCTTCGCTTCCGATGGTACCGTTACCGTGTCTGAGAATTCGAAACATCTTTGATCATGCGCCGGGTTGGCTCGAACCCCTTTTTCCGTGCAACAGCCAGCCAAGGGGTTCAAGGGGTGTTACCTTTTGGTCGACCTACCGAACACCACAGTTGATGTCCCAATCACACGGTCTGTTGCCCCTGGAAGAAGAAGTCACTTTTGAGATTTTAGTACCCTAGTCGTTCGACCTCTCTAAACCACATAAGTATATCTCCTCTAGACGCTCACCAAGCCAGAATCCAATCCCATGGTGGCTGCATAAGTGTACCCGCCTTGGCGCGCTAGGATGGCTATGCGCTCCTTATAGTTGTGCGCAAACTTATCGACAAAGCCACCTCCATCCCACAAACGCCGGCCTAACATGCAATCCAGTATTAATTTTCATTGTCACGTTATCCCATTTTGTTGAGGTTGAACGACGCATGCCCACCGCACTGGGTGTAGCATGTCCTCCCCAGTCCCCCTTCCTCTGCCATTATAGCAATCTTGCGCCCTTGGTGAGTATGTGCTGAAGCTGCGGCTGCGGTCAGGGTTCGTTTTTCGTTGCCGTACGGTGCCAGACACGTATCGCCAATTCGAGCAGTCCACCATCTGCTGATAGTCGAACATTGGTCATCCGGCTAAGAGGTTGATGGGTGGACTTTGATTGCTCAATTCCTCTGAATCCCCCCCAAGGATTTCGCTGTCCCCACGATTTAAACAGGCAGCTTGAACTTCTTGCCCTTCATGACCGTCGTATAGTACACCCAGAAGAAGTCGGTGTACAGCAACGTCTGGATGATGCCCGCGGCAACGGCAATATAGTCAATCTTGTGCTTCGGCTCAGTAATGTAGCGGTAGATCCAGTTGGGGATATACAGAGCGCGGTAAAGACCGAGGGCGAAGATGTAGTGGGTGGTGATGGTCTCGGCCTCGCCGGTACGCTGGAGCATGAAGAGCTGCGGAAGGATGGCGACGGACTCGAGCCAGATGGAAAAGGCCCACATGATCTCCCAGAAGTTGTACTGGTAGGGTAAGAGGATGGCGAGAACGGCGGCGAAAGCTAGCAGGTATTGGACCTGGAAGGTGTCGAGACCGGGATCGTTGGTCGGCTTGTAGGCGCTGACCATAAGGTAAATGATGTAACCTGAGGAAACAATGAAGAGAATCTTGAAGATGATGTTGTAGTAGCTGGTCGTCCAGAAGAGGTCTGTGAGTAGAGATATATATATATGTCAGCGCAATGGTCTACATAGATGGAAGGACCGCAACGCATAGAGCGTCCAAGGGATGGCGTACCGAGATAGCGGGTGACGTAGACGATGAAGTAGATGACCTGCGACTTGAAAGAGATGCCGGCGCAGCTCTGTGACAGTCGGAAATTAGCATTGCCTGTCTTGAGAGTTGGGATGGACTGCCAGAGCTCGAGTTCTGTATACCTTCAACTGTGTCATCTTATGGAGAAGGATGAGGATAGAAGCCAAGTGGCTGAAGTCCGCTGTACCATAGTAACGAGTATGTTAGCAAATCCAGCCTCGGCTTTCCCTCGAACCCTGATTCGTAGTCCTGCAAGCTAAGGCAAGCATACCAGCAATGCGGAAGATGTTGAGCGACATGGTTGCGAGCTTGTCGTCGATGTGTCCCTATGGCGGCGTGCCAGTTGATGTTTAGATAAAACAGTGAAAGTGGCTGCAACTGCAGCGGCGCCGCATGTGTAGCCCAGCGGGTAGCTTTTACTGAGCTCGGGGAGAGGAACCGGTGGTGATGGAACCGTGGTGTTTTGGTGTTGGAATCTGGATTGGTCGTCCGTTGTTGTTGTGGTTGTTAATGCTGTGGTTGGGTGGGTTGCGGTGTGGAGGACGATGATGCTGATGATGATGATGATGATGATGGAGAATCGGATAGATTATGGCAGGTTCTGTGCAAGATGGAGGTCGACTTTCAGCGAAACTTCAGTGGACTGAGCCTGTGGAGAGAGTTGGCCTCACTGGTGTCTGTCCCCCAAAAGGACACGAACGCGATTTGGGCAAGAGTGATGTTGGAGTGCCCGTCCGGTGGCTAGCTGCCCTGCCCGGGCCCTGCACGCCCAGACGCCCAGTTCGCGGGAACGGTCGTGGTGCATGGGGCTCAATCGGACAATTGACCCAATCAGACGTCGTAGAAAGGCTTCAGAGCATGGTGCCCCTGGCGACCTTGTTTGTTCCTCGCTCCTCTGGAACATCTCCACACTTGTCGATCCAGCCCGAATTCCTTCCTCCTTCTCATGCGAAGGTCTACACTAATGTCGACTCCCCTTTCAATTGGAAGTTTTGACTGGGCAAGTGGTCAACACCGACTCACCCCCTGAAGCCACTCACCTACCCTCGAGATACTCTACGACAAGCAACACGACGACTTATAGCCTACGAGACCGTCCGTCCATGAATCAAGCACATAAACTATCTATATGTGCACAACTTCGGCACTTGAGCCTACAATGTGTGTAGACTAAGTCGCTGCTATTACCTGCCACTTGTGGGTGTGCAATAACCGTCATCATTCGCCAAACAAATCCCACTAATTCTAGTTGGTTACACGACGCCAATGCCCCCCCCTTGCCTTCCCCGAACGCCAAATGCCCATTATGAGACCGAAACAGAGACACCAAATCACAAGTCCATGCTCATCAGATACATTTCGAATATCCTCATAAACTTGGCCACAAACGCCTCCAGGTGGAAAATGACCTTGGTACCCGTCTTGATGCGATGTTCATAGAAGGCGGACCAGTAGATTACATCCGCTTTTAGTGCGTCGTCGATCAGGGGGATGAGTTTGAATGTGAGCGTCTTCAGGATCATTGTCGCGGGGATACAGTGCGTCAAGAGGTCGTAAAGCTTCGCTCGGACTTGGAGGATGCGTGCTGGTGTATGCTCCTCCATGATCTCCTTGGCGATCTGCCCAATGAGAGCCTCCCAATCCGGGGGTGGTATGGGGGTACTATCTGTGACTTTCTCACTGTTACGGCGTTTGTTGTTAGCAACTGCAAGGCGTGATAGGGCTCCAGGCTGACATGTGCTGCTTACTTTTGCGCATATACCGCCTCGTACATCAACAGCGCTCTGCGAAGATTCCTTCCGCTTTCCTCAGCTATCCTCTGGTGTAGACCCTTGACAATCGGCCAACCCTCCTTCTTCGCCGACGACGCAAGGACGTCACAGATCTCTTTGTGTGTCGGAGCCGCTACCCGCACCAGCAAGCATCGCGATCGGATGGGTGCGATGATGTTGGCTGTCGAGTTGGCGAGGAGGATTAGGCGCAGGTTGGGCGAGTACTTCTCCATGGTCCGACGGAGGGCGGCCTGGGCGTCTCGGGTGAGGTGGTCGGCCTCGTTGATGACCACCACCTTGAACCTCTGCTTCGCCGACAGATCCACTTGTTGTGTTTGCGCCACCTCCTTGAGGAGGTCCTGGACCACTACTCGGTCGTAGTTTCCGACATCGGACGGGGTGATTTCGAGGTGGTACACTGATGCGACAATGTTGAACTCGAGCTTGCGGTTGCTGCTGGTTTGGAAGACACGGGCGTCGATCTTGATCTTCTCTACACCTGGGCCGTACAACTCCTTGAGGGTAGCAACAATTCGCGTCTTCTTTCCTGCGCCCGAAGGACCGTAGACGAGGAGGTGGGGAAAGTCACCGCTTTGCGCCTAGGGACGTCATCAGCGGGGAGCTTCTTTTGCACGAGGGGAACAAGATGGTCTGCTTACAAGTGACCGTAACCTCTCCGACAACTCGGTATGATAGGTGAGGGCATCGAGAGACCTCGGTCTGTGCTTGTCAACAATAAGCGCCATGGTGGTATGGTGTTATTGTGGAGAGGTGGATGGGTTGACAGAGGAAGGGAAAAAGAAATGCTGAATTGGACATGCACGGGAGACGCGTAGAGTTGACGCGCCGTCCAGGAAATCAATTAACAGATGACGGGGGAGGGCCGCACGGACCAAATCGCCCGCTTATACTTGTACAGGCCCTGGTGCAGACCCCCATATTCTACACTTAGACAGCTCTCATGATTTCCCTTCAGGTACACCAGCCAGCAGTCACATTCTCAAAGCCTTAAGTTCAAGGTGGTGATGCCCGTTGCGTCGTCATCATCATCATCATCATCATCGTGAGATGGCCATGGCAACACTCTTTTGCACATTGGCCCTTCAGTTGTTCTACATAATGTTACAATTAGAATAGGCTCAGGATATTTTCCACCTCTACGAAGGAGGAGCAGCAGTGCTTGATGTGCTCGCAGCACTCTGGGTAATCTCTGGCGACAACAGCTTCTTCCTTGGGTTCTTGAGGTCCTCCACCGTGAGGCCATCCTCCAGCTTGGTGATACCAACCACTGGTGGGTCACCCTTCTTCACAAACTCGTACAGACCTACGACTTGTCAGTTGTCTACTCTTGTCAACATTCGCAAAGGTATGGGCTAGCATGTGCTGTTGTTACCTGGAAGCTTGTGTCCGGCCAGGCGGAAGGCGTCACGGATGACCTGTTCGTGCAATTGTCCCCTGATCTCGAAGATAATCTGGTTGACGGCAACTCTAGTCGCCCAGTGATCGAACGAACCCTTACCCTTACCCATACGCATCTATACCGAACATGCATGTGAGCATCATGTCCCCTAACGGTCGGTATCCGACCTTCCCGGACTGTGGGTTATTCGGCTGCTCACCTCGTTACCGCTCACGTATACACCGACGTTACAAGCGACGCGCTTGTACAGGCGGTACTTCTGACCACGTAACCTCTGCTTGATGGTGTCCTCGGCGAGCTTGAGCTGTTGGGCGCTAATTCTGCGGTGGTGATCGCGCATGCGCAGGCCGTAATCTCCCCAGACCACTGTTGTTCCCTTGGTTGAACCACCGGTAGGCACTCTGGGTCTTCCCTTCATCATCTTCTTCTTTCTGTTGAGGTTGGGCTCGAGCCATGAGCCGGCCTGAATGGCAGTCGCGGAGAACAGGCGGACATAAGAGGCGACGGAGATGGGGGTCGGCGCGATCGGGCGGCGGACGGCAGAGGTTGCGAGCGACGCGGCGCGGAAGGGAGTCGCCGACGAGGATATCCTGAGGCCCTGGAAGGCGCTGAGGAGCGCCGAGGAAGCGTTGTGCTTCATTGTGTTGGGAGGTTTGGGTGTGGATCGGACCGGGGACGAGTGGTGGACGGAGGACGGAAGGAGGGTCCAATTGGATGCCGGTCGCCGACGACGATTGATACGGATTCCCCGAAGCAGCGCGCGCACAGAGACGGGGACCGGGCAGAGCGACCAACTGCAAAGGTGCTGCGGGCGCGGACGGGGCACGGACGGCACGCACTCCAAAAATTGTGACCCACTAAAAAGTGTTGGTGCCGGCCGCAACAATGCCCTCTGCCGGACACAGTAGAGGGCAGCAGACAGTCGGAATGGAATTCATTATCTCTCCACAAAAAATGTAGCCGCATAGGCGTAGCTCAAGGCTCCAGGGAGATGAATTTTTGTAAGAACCAGGTCCCGCCACTGCAATCGCGACAGGGGAACAGAACCCCCGGCACGGGCTCGCGTCATCCACTTCACCTTCGCGTCTCACTCATCATTCAATTGTTAGCTACTTCCTGACAAGGGACAAGATTTGACTCGTTAGCTCTGTGCCCTTCTAGGCCCTTTGTTCAACAACACTTGTCAGGCAGAAGGACAGCTGCCTGGACAACTCACTCTGTGACACCAAATCGTCCAACTTCCCAACTCCGCCTCTATGGTATAAGATGCTTGTTGGTGTCATCTGATTAGTGCATCTTCCCAACCTTCTGACACATTCTATTCATCATTGCTGTCTCCTTCGATCTTGCTTTGCACAAACCCCATCATGCCTGCCGACATTCGCTCGTTTTTTGGCCCAAAAGGTGGCGCGCCTCCTGCTAAGCCTGCAACACCAGCACCCAAGAAGAAAGAGGAGAAGAAGACCCGGGGCAGTAAGCTTGAACCATTGAATTGCTATTACAAGTGTACCACATCATACTGACAATCTACTTTGTTGCAGGACCGAGAAAGGTAGTTGAGGACAGCGAAGATGACGAGGTTGTGGAGTAAGCTCAGTAAAAGGCACCTCTTTTCATAATGAGTATCTAACCAGCATATTAAGGGTCAAAAAGCCAACCAAGGCTGCGCCAAAGAAGAAAGTGGCGTGAGTCTTTCTTGAAATACCTTCCAGTTCCAACTCATCCTGTGCCTGCTGACAGACTACGCAGGGAACCCGTAAAAGGTGTCGAAACCGATGCCGCCAAGTACTTTGCAACCTCCAAAACGAAAACAGCTGCTGCATCCCAGTCAACACCGAAAAAGACACCAGCAAAATCCGAGCCAGCAGAACCAAAAGTAGCGCTTCGAACAAGCCCGCGGAAGAAAGCCACCCCCGCTGCCAAAGCGCCAGAGCCCCCCAAGACTACAAAGAAGACCTCGACTACGAAGAAACCCACGACGGCCTTCAAGAGTTACGACAAGGATGACGATGGCGATGCCTACATGGATGATGACAACGATGCTGGAGATGACATATTTACGGCGGAATTCAAGGGTGGCAGCAAGAGGAAAAAGGACGATGACTATGCCGAGGTGGACAGTGACGAGGAGCTCCTTCCTAAGCCCAAGCGAATCGCATCTCGCGCCAAAACAGCAGCCGCAGCAGAGTCCGACGATGAAGATATCAAGCCTGGACCCAGCAAGAAAACTACAGCTACTACGGCAGGGAAGCGGAAATCCCCGGTTGTGATAAGCGACGAGGAAGACGAAGAGGACGAAGAAGTCAAACCGGCAAAGAAGAAGGGAGCCCCCGCTAAGCCCCGTGCGCCAAGGGCAAAGAAGGATGCCGTGGTTGAAGAACCCGAGGACGTCAAGAAGATCCTCGACAATATCCCGACAATTGAAGCACCAGATGCTCCTCCCAAGGACCCCAACTTCAAGTTCGACTGGAAGACCAAGGCCGCAGGAGGTGGGAATGCGGGTCCACCCCCCATGGCGGGCACTGCTGAGATTCCTGAGGGTGAAGTTGATTGTCTGGCGGGCAAGACATTTGTGTTCACCGGCCTGCTCAAGACTATCGCGCGTGAGGACGCCCAAGCACTCGTCAAGCGCTATGGCGGCAAGGTCACAGGAGCGCCGTCCAGCAAAACCGATTTCGTCGTTCTCGGCGACGATGCAGGACCAAGTAAGCTGAGGAAGATCAAGGAGCATGGGATCAAGACCATCGATGAGGAAGGCTTGTTTTACCTCATCAGGACTATGCCCGCCGGTGGTGGCACCGGAAAGGGGGCGGAAAAGGCCAAGCAGAAGCGAGAGGAAGAAGAGAAGAAGGTGCGTGAAGAAGCCGAAAGAATAGATCGCGAAGAGAAGGCTATGCGACTGGCGGCTGAGAAGGAGGCCAAGAAGGCCGCTGCTGCTCGCGGTGTTTCTGGTCCCGGCCCTGCTCTGCCCATACCGTCGTCACAGCTTTGGACAACAAAGTATGCCCCCACAGCGATGAACCAGATCTGCGGCAACAAAGCCAACGTGGAGAGGATTCAGAACTGGCTTAAAAACTGGCCCAAGTCTAGAAAGTACAACTTCCAAAAAAGAGGCGCCGATGGTTCGGGTGGGTATCGTGCCATTATTATCTCCGGTCCTCCTGGTATCGGCAAGACAACTGCGGCGCATCTTGCTGCCAAGATGGAAGGCTACGACGTGATCGAGAGCAACGCCAGTGACACTCGCAGCAAGAAGCTCATCGAGAACGGTGTTAGTGAAGTCATGACCAACACATCTCTTCTAGGGTTCTTTGGTGGTGATGGCAAGCATGCTGATGCCCGCAAGAAGAAGATTGTTCTCGTCATGGACGAGGTCGACGGTATGGCAGGTGGTGATCGCGGAGGTGTTGGTACTATGGCCAAATTCTGCAAGAAGACCGAGGTGCCGCTCATATTGATTTGCAACGAGCGCAGATTGCCAAAGATGAAGCCTTTCGATCATGTCGCCTTTGACATCAAGTTTCAGCGTCCCACGGTCGACCAGATCCGCTCGCGTATCATGACCATCTGCCACAGAGAAGGCCTCAAGATCCCGCCACCGGTCGTCAATGCTCTTATTGAAGGCAGTGGTAAGGACATTCGGCAGATCATCAACATGATCTCTACAGCGAAGCTGGATCAGACCGCCATGGACTTTGATCAAAGCAAGCAAATGAGCAAGGCCTGGGAGAAGCATGTCATCCTCAAGCCTTGGGATATTTGCCAGAAGCTGATCGGCGGTGGCATGTTCGCCCCTTCCAGCACGGCAACTCTAAATGACAAGATCGACCTCTACTTCAACGATCACGAATTCTCGTACCTCATGATCCAGGAGAACTACCTCCGTTCGAGGCCCATGGTCCTGAACCAAAAGGGCTACACTCCAAGGGAACAGAACCTCAAGTACCTCGAACTCGTCGACGAAGCAGCTGAAAGCATTAGCGACGGTGATCTAGTAGACCGCATGATTCACGGCCCCCAGCAACAATGGAGCTTGATGCCCACACACGCCGTCTTTAGCACCGTCCGTCCCTCAAGTCTTATTGCCGGCCAGTTCGGTGGACAGGCCCAGTTCACTTCCTGGCTTGGCAACAACAGCAAGTACGGTAAGCTCAGCCGCTTCAACCGCGAAATCCATGCCCACATGCGCCTCAAGTCCTCGGGCGACGCCCAAGAAATTCGCCAGCAGTACATGCCTGTGCTGTGGGACAAGCTCGTCAAGCGCCTTGAGGTGGAGGGCAAGGATTGCGTGCCGGAAGTCATCGAACTGATGGATAGCTACTACCTGACGAGAGACGACTTTGACTCGATCAAGGAGTTGGGATTGGGCCATATGGCGGAGGAGACGCTCAATATTGAGTCGCAGACCAAGGCTGCTTTTACGAGGATGTGAGTTTTCTTTTTCCCCCCCCCCCCCCACCCACCCAACCCTCAACCTACTAACCATCACTCCCTCCAACAGTTATAACGCAGCCTCCCACCCCGTGCCCTTCATCAAAGCCAGCAGCGTCCTCGCACCCAAGAAATTGACCAAGGAGGTGCCCGACCTGGAGGAAGCCATCGAGGAAGACTTTGAGGGTGATGACGCCGGCCTTGTCGATGATGCCGCTGAAGTTGATGAAGACGATGATGTGGATATTACCAAGGATAAGTATATTAAGCAGCCCAAGGCAAAGAAGGCTGCCGCGAAGAAAAGTACCGCCGCCGCTGGCAAGAAGAAGGCGGCGGCGGCGAAGGCGAAGGATGTGGATATTGTTGATGATGACGACGAGGACGATGAGGATATGGGAGCGAAAAAGCCGGCGGCTAGGGGTAGGGGAAGGTCTGCTAAGTCGAAGTGAGTAGTAGAGTCCTTGTAAGGATGCGGGGGATGGGGGATGTGTGTGACATGATAATGGTATAAGGTAGTTACAGGAGCGTGGTGTGTCTAATGTGAATTTGTCCATGGTTAGGTCTTATCATGCTAGGTAGTCATGTTATGGAAGGAAAGGGATCAGAGGCATGTGCTATCGGGTAATGAAAGGTCGGTAACATGTCGGTATTCTTGTAGCAGTCGAGATATAGCGAAAATGAAATTACATGTGTGACCCGACTTTTCCTCAGAGGCTTCAAGTGACGTGTCTTGGTCGCCAGCTGAAGACCGCTACCAAGACTATAACACAATCTCCGCTGCATTCCAGAAACCAAGATATCTTTCTATAGCTGAGACATCCGCTATGCAAAGACCCTGAAAGTCGGGGTTTTCCAAACAGCTCCGGAAATATCCAGAACGCAGATAGATCCAGGGGAACCTACTTGAACGCAAGACTTGCGAATTTACACTGGGCCATCATTATCTCCTCTTCCCTTTTTCTGTTCGTGACCGGAGTAAGGACTGTCTCTCGACTCTGCTAGTTCATGACTGTATCCCCATCCGCATCACGGCCATCAGGGACCTCTTCCTTTTCCCCGCTCTGCCCATTCTCCGCGTTGGCGTCTCCGCTCTCCGTGTTAAGCGCCGTATCCTCAGTAGCAACAGCTTTCGCGGCTTCCGCGGCCTTCCTCTCTGCCTTAATCACCAAACACCCCTTCTCCGCCGCCCTTACCCTGGCCTCCTCCTTCGTCGCCGCACCCGTCACGTCAGCCACCTGCTTCCCTCCAACAAAGAGCTTGCAAGAAAACACCTCGCCATGTTCCGGAAGGTCATCATATGGCTCTACCGACACGAGCCCATCGTCAACGGCACTCGTCTCATCCTGGAACTCCGTCCCTTGATTGATGATGCCCCTCTTGCTAGAGATGATCACAAACTCGGTGCGCGTCTCCCGCTTGTTTGGGGGTGCCAGGATTTGCAGCTCGACATTGGGATGCATCACATGCGCCTTTGTTTTCAGTAAGTGGTCCAACAGAGGCAAGAGGCCCATTCGGTTTAGCACGCGCTCGCATTCTTCCCACGAGCCGGAGTCAACCCACACGGCTCCGATGAGCGATTCGACGATATCCGAGTAGAACTTCTGGGGGCCCATGCGCGCCAGCAAGGCCCACGGCAGCTCGTTCTTCGTCCAGATCGCAGTGCGAATGTCGTCTCTCAGGGCGAGGTAGCGTTCTTTGGTGGTGGTCTGGGCGGCCCCGACATGTGGCGAGTTGTGGCGCATGAACCGCCAGAAGGGCCAATCCTCCTTGTTGGAAACCAGGCTCGCAGGTGTTATCTTGCCTTGGGAAAAGGGAAAGGGCTCGAGGGCGTCCAGCTTGGCACGGTCAATCTCGTAGCTGTCCTCCTGCATGATGACCCATTCCATGGCCAGGAAAGCCATAATGTCGGCGGTGACGACGGAGGAGAGATGCTCGTGCATGTCGTTGTGCGCGAGCTCGTCGGGGCCCGTCTCGGCCATGAGACGCTTGACGACGAGGACGTCGAGGATGGCGTCGCCAAGGAACTCGAGGCGTTCGTAGCAGGACTCATCTATATCGAGACCTAAGCAGGACGGGTGCGTCATGGCCTCGATCAGGAGTGACTTCTTGTTAAAAGTGTAGCCCATGGCCTTTTCTAGAGGCTCTAATTGCTTGGAGAGGATGGCATTCTTGGGAGCAAACTCAAAAAGCTGGGTACGACTAAGGTCAATCTCCTGCCACTTGAACGTGCTGGACTTGGGAGTGGGGAGAAGAAGGGCGATGCACTCGAGTGCCTTTGACATGCCCCCACACATGTATGCGGCGCCGATGAGGGACTCGACAACATCGGCTACCATCTTGGAGCTCAGCTGCCGGGTTTCTACCAATTCCGAGGTCTTCATCTCATCTAAATAATCCTCGACAAATTTGGGCCGCCACTTCTTCGAGGCCACAGAGTTGATGATGTACTCGTCAAGACCGAAATCGACAGATGCCCGACAGAGTCGCACGTTGTTCACAAGCTTGTCTTTCCATTGGGAGAGCAACCGTTCATGGTAGTTTGGAACTATGTTATGGTGAGTAGCTGCCAAGAGAGGTCTTGTCAGAAGAACTTACATAATGCCGAAGCAGTGAGGCAGGCGCAGAACTTCAAGATTGTATCGCCGATGAACTCCAATCTCTCGTAGTTGGTCGGGCCTCGAGACCCACTGCTGATAATTGCGGTCGTAATGAGAGGCAAGTTATCAAGTTGCAAACAGCCCAAACGATTGTACATCAGGTCCGCGGCTACTAAACTCATTTCCACTGCCCTTGTGAAAGCTGGGATGACCGCACCCACCCGAGTAAACACGGCCGGGAAGTCATCCATCCGAACATGTGTGGAAGGAAGGACCTTTTGGTACAGCTTTCCATTCTTCGGAGTCCAGTTATCCTGATCTTGAGCTGCATCAGGCGCATTGAACTGACCCACGGCTTTGCCGATGGGCTTGCAAACCACGTATGGAACGTCCCCTGGAAGGTCTTCATGATCTGAACTTGGCTTGGAGATGAGCTCGACCGGTGGCTTGGAGGGCAGGACCTTGATGACGAAGTACGGCATGTTCCTCCCGTCTACGAGCCTCACAAGAGGCGGCTGAGGGGAGCTTTCATACAGTCGAGGGTCAAACTCGAGAGCCGCAATTCCGTCGACGTCGAGGTTCCTTTGGGTTGATACCAGGCGAATCGGATACTGCCTACCTTGGATTGGGAATCGATGTGCAAAAGCCATGGCGAGCAAAGCTTGTGAATGGTCCGGCCCAGCACTGGCTACTTCTTGCTTGCGGAACTCCTGCATCTTTGAACCGGTGATGAGCGTCAAAGCAGAAGTAGAATTCCACCACAGTTTCAAAGGCGCCATGTAAGGAACTGGGACGGGTAGTATAAAATCGAATTCGAGGGGTGTTTCCACATCTGGAACTAGAACTGTCAGGCGACGACTGTATAGGGTCGAACCCTCTTTCCAGGCATAAGCTACCTCTGGCCAGGGGTCGAATTGTGTCTTGACCGAAATATGACCCGGGTCGCTCCCAAGGTCAGCCAGGATGTCAGATACCTTTGTAGGCAGCAAATGATCATTGACTAATCCTGCCTTGTAAAGAGCTTGGTATGCCTGAAATGAAGCATCCATAATTGCAAGCTTCTCCGACGTCCAAGTCCAAATACTTTCGTGGCGACGCAAATCAGGAGCAAGAGATGCTGGCAGAAGCACAGTTGCCTTGAGCAATGCTCGTCGGTCACGTGATGCTGGGTCCGGACAGACTTTGCGAATGACGAAGTACGGTTCTTTCTGAAGATGTCGAGACCTTGAAGAGACCTTTGCGCAAAAGTGATTGAGATGGGATCTGGCATCTCTGATAGTCAGGCGAGCGCCAGTACTCTCGACCTCCAGAACTGGATAACCGCCAATCCTCGGATCATCGACCATCTCGAGTTCTGCGTTTTGACGCATCTCGTCCTCGTACTTCTCTTTCATCAGCCGTTCCAGGTCACGCCAGTTAGTTGCGGACTCGCCAGTGGCGTTTGGAACCATAAGATAGAGAGTGGAGCTTCTCTCTCTTGCCCTTCCGCGGCGCTGAATGAAGGATTTGATGTTTAGTGGCTCGTCGAAACAGATGACGAAGTTGCAAATGGGAACGTCGATGCCCTCCTCAAGGACACTCGTCGCGACAAGTAGATTGAAGCGGCCTCTGCGAAAACCTTCGAGGGATGCCACGTCCTCCTTCTTTGTCATGTCTTTGTAATTCCTCGTCTTTCCTGGCATACTAGCGGTGCCAATCATGGAAGCAGTGCGGTAACGGTCCTTGGTTAACGGATGGGTGGATATGATATGCGTCACAATGCTGACCATTACCCTCTCCTGGACAAAAACAATACCGACCGGGTCCTGTTGATGGGAAGCAAGAACTTTCAGCAAAGTCTGGACTTTTGGGGAGAGCTGGATGGGCTCTTCTGAAATAGCCGGAATGGGGATAGGTCGTAATGCCTCGCCTATGTATCGGAGGTGGGCCGGAGGTTCCCCGCGCTCCAGTTCGGCCAACATGTTGCAAACTGTTGTTGAGAGGTAATAATCTGCCGCCCATGGCCCAACTTGCCGACGCACAAGGAGGGCCCTGTTGTAAACCCCTCTCAAGTCTTTCTGGGCGTGCGTGTCCTTTTTGGTAACAGCTTGACGAAGCTTTTCCCTAGCCCGTTCCGTGCGTTGTGCTTTGAGGAACAAGACATCTGGGTCCTTGCTTATATCAAGCCTGTGATATGCTTCTGTGAACCTTATCATGAGATCGGTTGGTGTTGGGTCAGCACCAGGGCCCTCAGAGCCGCCGTATGAAACAACGAGCATCTCCGGGCGGTTCACGTGTGCAAGGAGCTCTTCTCGATGTATTGTAGGAGTCCTACAGACGGCATCAAGGACTTGTTCGAGCTTGTCAATGTCAGCGAGGTTATTTGACATCAGCGGGCTTGCCGTGAGACCGAGGATGCGAGGGACTGGTAAACCAGCCCTCTTTGTAGGCAGGTACGCCTCGGTCATCAGTCTGGAGATAGGATGGCTCCCGCTGCAATTGTGTGCCTCGTCGATGACAATTAAGCTTAGGGAATTCAAGTGGACGAAGCCGTGGGCATTTGCATCGGACAAGATCTGGTATGTCGACACCACGATACGAACGTTGAGCAAGATGGCATCCCAGACAGCCTGCTCAGACCAGCTGTCCACCCCATCCTGGCCACAGAGCATTATAGTCTTGACGGAGGGTATTTGTGATTGCAAAACTTGGTGTTGTTGGCAAGCCAGGGCGACCGTTGGCGTCAGGAACCAAATTCGCTAGGGGAACATGTTAAACACTGGCCCGAAGAAAACATGACGGAAGGTGTTGACGAACTTTGTCACTTTGTTCGAGCTCTCTGGCTATACGAAGTACAGCACTTGAAAACTGTTAGCAAGAACATCTTGTAGTGGAGCCTAGACCACTTACACCTGAGTCTTGCCACTGCCAGTGTCCATCTGCAACCAACATTCTGTTAGAGAAGAACCAAGAAGGGTCAGTGGTATGAAGAAAGAGAACGTATATCATACAGCCACGATGATGTTCTGCTTGAGGCTTTCTTCGAACATTTCGAGTTGATACGCCCGCGCGGTCAAGGCAGCAGGGGTTGACACTTCATTGTTTGGCTCTTCAGATAGCTCCTCTAGGGCATCTTGATAAAGTTCCTTCAAGCCAAGGGGCTCGTCAACGGCACTCGTGAAGGGCTCGACGTCTAAGTCTTGGGAGCCACCATCGCTATCGACGTCCATCTCAACCGACTTGTCTTTCCTAGGGTCCATATCCATGGTAGCTGAGGGATCAGCAGTAGCAATTTGCTTGTAGGCGTAAGAGCAGGAGTGGAAGTTCCGTTTAAAGAGTCGGGGGATGCCGATTGAAGGATGATAGATATAGATATTCGGTGAAGATGTATATAGTACGCTGCGTTTTGGAGACATGGACAATGGTGAGCATGTAGATATTGTCGCTGGTGTTGATGGAGGAGGAAGAGAAGCTATGCAAGAAACCTCGGACCGGCCCTTACAGGCCAGCAACCTTCAACTAGAGCCCTGGGAAGGCTTGTGGCCCTGGCAACCCAAGTGTAGGGCAGAAACGAGTCCCAACCGGAGAGGAAGTTGAAGGTTGGGTTGCGCTCGAGATATCTGCAAGGTGGACATGTTCTTTGCAAAGTTGGGCATCTCGCTGAGTGTCACGGTGGGTGCGTGCGTGCGTGCCAGCCGCAATTTACCTCGAGCCCGTTTCTCATGTACGAGGCCTACAGTCCGAGGTGATGCTGGAGGTTGTCTTCCAAGGCCGGGGTTTAGTCCTCGAAAGTCCTATCGTACCACATCCAGCTGAAGGTAAAAAAATCCATAAAGAGAAGTCAGTGGTAATGTGACACTATGGTAGAGTGTAGAAGAATGAATGAACGAATGAATGAATGGTAGGAAAGAGCTGGAAAGTAGGTAGAATGGAGGTAGCATGGTGTTCGAAGGCCCTAATTAATTGTTAGTGTAGCAGCAGTGTTGGCCGCAACCATCGTACCATCACCCTTGAAAAAGAAACGACGAACGCCGTAGAGGTAGGCGGGCAGCTCCTTCCACCACACTTCACGGTCCACGACAGAAGAATGCCTGAATGGCTTCCATGATGATTTCTTGATTTTTATCCTACCCAGGTAGCCAGAAGCAGGCATAAAATTTTCCACATGCACTCGCCTCGCGATATGGACACCACCCACCCTCCCCCTTTGAACATGTCAGGCACGAACAGTTTGATGCCTTGAGCTCCCGCTCGAACCCTCGACGAGCACCGCCGTTCGGGGGAAGGGGGGGTACATAAACAAACATGAATTAGAGATAGATCCCTTCGTGCATTGAATTTGGACCTCGGGCATGCTTTCAACCACCACGCAATCCATCTTCGGGTTCGGTATCCATTCATTCGCAACTCCCTCAACCCAACCTTTGACGTGAACATCACATGTATACAACTCTGCGTAGTTTTACTCGTATCGTCACAAGGGTATTCTTCTTTTTCGAGTCATGAAGCCACACGGGATAATGGAGTTGTATGCAGCTGGAGCCAACCATTCGTTACAGCTACATTTTGCAAAACAAGAAGATATGCACCAAGGCGACGATGACGACCTTTGGGAATTCACTTGCCTGTTTCGCCACCGAGATATCCATACCATTCGAAGCTTTGTTTCGCATACTATTGGTAAGTAATGTGGTATGTGTCAGTGAATAACTAGTCTCGTGCTTGAAGTTATACCTCTTTTAAAGCGGCACGGACATACAAGTGTCTTCATCCCCAGAAACGCAATGAGACTATGACTTCACACATACATGTTATCTGGACTATCGCGGTTTTGACTATATGTATCGCTTCACCTCGCTAACCAAGAATATATAAAAACCAACAGTTTACCAAAAGAGGAAAAACAAGTTCATCGCAAGAGCAGGCCGCGCCCCACGGGCCCATAACGCCCTACGCTTCGTGGATGAGAACATCTACAGAACCTTTGCCGAGGCGAACAACGGACATGTAGCAGGTACATACACATAACGGATGATTGTCTCTCTCCTGTCCTGTCTCTCGTTGCTCTTCAAATTCTAACACCCCCCGCGACCATCGGAATATCCCGCCGATGCTTTGCCCATTGCCATCTACGACTGACTAACTCTACCACCACCAACAATAACAACACAGTTTACAATTCCGAAACAGCCACAATTACCGAATACGCCACCCTCAGTGACCTCCTCCGAGACCTAGGGTTCCAATACAAACAGAAGCACGAGATGTGGGAAGATGAGCCGGCAGAAGAAGAGAGACACCAAAGCCGCAGGCCTTCGCCAAAGGAACAATTCGCCTGTGACTATGAGCATTATGATGCTTATCACCGAGTGATTCCTCGACCAACCGAGATCGAAAAGGTTTCTTTCACCGGGTTCCCCGACATCGTCCAGCTACTTGCTCACTCGACCGGTTTCGCGGCCCTCTCTTCGACAGGGGAGGTGTACACATGGGGTGATGAGCGGTTTGTTGGGTGCTTGGGGAGGGAAGTGAGCGATGAGTGGTATGTGTTTTTCATTTTATTTCTGTCTTCTTCTTCTTTTCTCGTCCTCTCTCCCTTTCGCCTCATACATGCCCTACTTCACACGGACTAACAGCACAACAGCCCAGCTCAGTACCCCTGCCCCGTCCCCCTCCTCTCCGAACTCCCCACCGGCCCGGTTCGGCACCTCTCCATCAGCCCTACCTCCTCTTTGCTCGCCTGCCTCACAGCCGGCAACGACCTCTACGTCTGGGGGGATCCCAGACAGCTACCCCCTTCTCTCCAAACACTTTTCTTCGACCAAGGGCGAGCCAATGACGGTTGGCACGACCACAACGACGGTCCGGTCCCCGTGGTAATCACCGACACGAACGGGAACGAGGTGGACAACATCGTGGACGTGGCTGTGGGCACTCAACACATGGTTGCGCTGACAGAGCAAAGGGAGGTATATGTGATTGGGGAGAATTGGTGTGGACAGTTGGGACTGGGAGAGGAGATTAGTTGGGTGACAAAGTGGGAGAAAGTACCCTTGTCGCTGGACATTGGAGGTAGCGGGACTAGAAAGGAAATCAAGGCGGTCGCGGCGGGGCCGTGGGCGAGTTTCTTGATTGTTGGTGACGAGGAGTAGCGCATATGTTGTCTGTTGATGGGTTTGTCATGGGTACCAAAGCGTGGCTGAAAGAGCGAAACATAGATGTTTGCAGAACAATACCATTCTTTTTTTTGACTTTGACCTCACATGTGAAATCTTTGTCTGCTTTTACTAAACAATAATGGATACGCGAGGGTTCACTCACCAATGGTCCAGATTTGCCTAGTCACGAAAGGGCTCCCTATTCCCGGATCTCCTCTCTATTGTACAAGAAACTTGCTGTAATGGTCATTCATTAAGATACGCTCATGTGCCTATTTACCTGCCTGCTTCTACTTCCTGCCTTGCATCATCATAGGTTCGTCAGGTAATCCTCAATCTCCTGGGGAGAGAGTTTCCTGAAGCGGGGGCCCTTTGCTCCCTCGACACCCTCGACGCCAAGGAGGTGGTCCGCCGGTGGTCCGACGATGCCTGTGCAAACATGTTAGCCAGATCTTGCTCAAATAAAATAAGTGCATCCTTATCCATCGTATAACATACCAATCTCAATGGTGTCACCGTTCATCTCTCCCTCAATTGTCTCCTTCAGCGTCAACAGCGCAATGTGCACCGCATCCTCAAGCTCCAAGCCCTCGGTATACCTCTTCTCCAAAAAGGTCTTGGCCGTCGTGGCGTTCTTACCAATGGCCGTCGCCTTCCAAGGGAAATAACTGCCCGAGGGGTCGACCTGGTACAGCATGGGGCCGCCCTTGAGGATGCCGCCCGTCTTGCCCGTCGCCTTCTTCTTGGTCTCGCCATCGTCAGCCACCATCTCGTCCTTGCTCTTTTGCTCCTCGAGCTCGTCCTCAGGCAAGATACCCTCGTCCCAGCCGGCGATCAGCAGCGAGACACCATAAGGGCGGACACCTCCGGACTGCGTGGCCTCTTGCATGACGCGCGCAACGTCCTGCACCAATATCCGCGTCGGCGGGTACTCGTTGTAGATGCGCTTGTAACCCGTGTGCGAAACCTTGCGCGCGCGGTCGACGAGCACGCGGTAGTCGGGGCCCATGCCGCTGTAGACCATGCCGATGTTGGGCGTGATGAGGCTGATCTTGGAGAGGGAGGAGGGGTCGGCGAGGGGTGAGGAGGACTTCTTTTCGGTGGCAAGGACGATACCGTTGGTGGCTGTGGTGAGTAGTTAGTACTGTAAACTGACAATCGAGCGCGGAAGAATATGGGGTGTCATAGTCGATGGTGGTGACGATGATGGTGATAATGTGTGGTGGGGGGAGCGGGAGCTTACCCTTGATGCCGAGAGCTGTTACACCCTGGTTGACAGCATTAAGGGCATATTCTGAGAAATAGTCAGCATGATGAGGTTGGAATCGTATTGGCGCAAGAAGGTGAGGTCGCTAGGTAGAAGATGAAGTCGGGTTGGGTTGAGGCGACTGACCGATCTGGACCAGCTTGCCGCTGCGCAAGTGTTAGCAGCTATCACCATCACCACGCACTACATCAAAGCGACTATGACGACGGGAGCTTACCTAGGCGAGAACGTGGTAAGGGAGAAGGAGTATCTATCCGCCATGGTGTTCGTTTATTCCCAAATCTTTCTGCTAATAGTTTTGCGGATGGGTTCGCGACGGGCTTTGGCTCTTTGAATTGCAGTCTAGTGTTTTGGTTGTCGAGGAGTGGCAGACTACCTAGGTCGTAGAGCGGGAGCTGTTGTCGTTTGGCTGCAACAAGCTTGAGGTTCCAAAGTTTCCACCACAGGCTGTCACTGTTCAAGGCCCAGGCACGGGCAAGTTGCGCGTCGAACTGGAGCTGGACCACTGCCAGCAACTGGAGACGGGAGCTCATCCTCACTCACTCAGCCTGAAAGAGCTCGGACCACCTACTCAGTTTACTTGCTGTGCTGTTGCTGCTTGGCAGACGCGGCAGGCAACGGCAAGCAGGAGCTCTGAAACCCCACATAGGCCGCCGGGCAGGGAGTTGACCACTCTAGCCGAAAAAGGAAAGGTCAAAAACCCCCAGTGTTTCTTCGCTCTGGACATTTTGCAACCCCATCAGATATTTTTCGCATTCTCTTCTTCGACTTTTCTGTTTGAGAAACATCCTGACGACATGCGCGCTTAGGTTGGCTGAACAGTCGCAATCTATGCCACGGAGGTGTAAGCAGTCACAGATGCGATAGAAGCTGGCTGAGGTATGTTACGAAATGATGATGCCCACTCTTTCTTCAGTGGGCGGTGCTGTCCCGAGGTGAGGCTTGAGCTGGGCACGCTGGGGTTTAGAGCGAGTGGTTAAAGCTCAATTGGCGAGGCAATTTGACCACATTGCTGCTTCCACCTTTCCGAGGTGTTCTCTAGACTTCTTGCTATTTAACAAACCGGATCCCCCGTCACCCCCGTACACCTCTACCCTTTCATCATTCTTTTTGCAATTTCATGGCTTAGTCAGTTGCACAAGTGTACGCGGAAGCATCATCAGCCTCGCAAGGTAAACAATGGACTTTGGATCATCAAATTGGTCATGGCCTTCGGGTACAGACCCCAACGGCCATCCAAACGGCAGCGCGCAAGCCTCACCAACCCACGAGACACCGCACAGCTCATCGTCAAGTTCCTCAGCATCAAAGCCGAGCTCTCAGCAGCAGCCAAAACAGCGAGCGTACAAACCCCGCACTTGCCGCATCTGCTTGGAAGTGGTCCAGCCCACCACCGAGATTGACGAGTCATTTGCGGCTCGCTTCACCTCGAGAGCACGCGTTCGATACTATTCAGAGGATCCGGGGCTGGGCCGTTTGATCAGCCCTTGCAGATGCAAAGGCACTCAGAAATACGTCCATGAGGGTTGCCTTCAGCAATGGAGGCAAGCGTCGCCTTTGTCTGACCGGAACTTTTGGCAGTGTCCTACCTGCAGATTCGAGTACCGACTGGAGAGACTGAGATGGGGCCGCTGGCTGACGAGCACGACGGGAAGCGTGGTGCTTACCGGAGTGGTGTTCATCTTGGCCGTGTTCGTGTTGGGCTTTGTTGCCGACCCTATCATCAATCTCTGGGTCGATCCTTGGGGAAGCGTGGTGGACACGATTCACGATGTCATTTCAGATGTCGAGGCTATGCGCCCGGTCGACAATGAACCGACCACCTGGTCTTTCCATTTTCTCAAGGGATTTCTCTCGCTCGGCTTGCTTGGGTTCTTGAAGACATTTATTGCCATGTCTCCGTGGCAGTGGTTCAACCTTCGTAGTACAGTAGGTGGACGTCGCAGGGGCAGAGACAGGGTTGAGTCGGTCAATTGGATGCTTGTGATGATAGGCGTTCTCACATTCCTTGTTGTAAGTTTTACCACCTTGTTAAGATACCAAACAGCTTGCTAACACAAGGAGCAGGCGGCCTGGAAGTTCGTCCGTCACTTCAGTGCGAGAGTCCTTGAAAAGGCCCGCGACAGAGTTGTTGACATTCAAGAGGATGAAGACGCCGATGACGACGACGACGACGACGTTGATAGCGAGGCGAGGAAAGCTAAGTAAACGAGTATCAAATTTGAGCTGCTTTTGTTTATCCCACGTCCCTTCCGCCCACCAACGCCACTTCCGCTGTCGCCATGGCCTACCCCCCAAAACTGCTTGCACACTCTTAAGTTGTCACTGGCTCCTGCTTCCATGTCGTGGCAACTAGTCTGTGTGCAAAGATCGAGCTCCATTGTCGCCCTGAGAAGAGGGCGTCTTGTCTGCTTCTCGTTTGGGACCGGCATGGAGCGCCAATCCGAGCCTTACTGGACTGGGTTCTTTGGAGCCCTTTCCATCTTTCGCTACTCCTCACGCCTTTGGGTGGATATCCACTTGCTCTCGGGCAGACATGTCTTTGGGCGCATGCTTTCGGGTGTGCACTATGCCGTCGGACGGATGGGAGAAGGGAGTTTGCTGTCTTTCGAGATTGGAACATGCCATTGAGATATCTGGGGTTTGTCTAATGACGTGGCCGGATGAGATCCCATTACTTCAGCGAAGCGTTTAAAGTTCAAGCACGCATTGCTTTAGCGATTAGTGTTGGTTGAAAACAGAAACTACTATTTATAACATATCCAAATATGCCCTGCACAATGTGAAGTCATAGTTAGCTATCAGACGGGACCAGGAGGTGACGAGGGATGCCGTTCAATTCCAACTTGGCGGGAGTGAGCACCTTGTTGGACTGGGGGCTTGTGCCAGAGTGGGGCTCAAGGACCCTTATGGATGCACCCAACGCCACCAACGTTACTATAAAGTGATGACACCTGGCAACGGGTCCTCTTCAGGCCGCTCGTAATTTAGAGATTGTTGTTGCGTTGTTTCAACTTGCCCAAACTGAATTTCCAACAAGAAGCAGCGAGTCGAATTAGGCGGTCCAGATGTTGGATCTCGAAAGGGGGCTTTTCAATAAATAATCACCTCCACCCGTCAAGCCTCTTGTCTTCCGTCTTGTGCAGCGTCGAGCACAGTGGAATACGAATTGTGTTCGGGGCACAAAGCAGCTACCAGCCAATTTCACCAAATGTCCATGTCCGAATCCTGACAACGATACGTGCTACCAAAACGCCGCGACCAACCGAACTCTATTCACGCCGACCTGGTTCCCTCCTGTCCGTTTTAGCGTGGTTGCCGTTATAAGACAAGAAAACAAAAGCAGAGTACCAGCTACGCTTCGATCCGATCTAGACTGATAAGTACTCCTAGACGTGTCGCCTTGGTCAACGGTCTTTACAAGTACCCCTCAAACAGGTCTGGCCGACGACAACCAAACGTCAACTGATAGTGTGAGGCTTGTTGAGCCAAAAGTCCTGTTTGGGCGATTTGTCCCAATCAAGCTGGTTGGACCGTCGCGAACAGGCGCGCGCGCATCACGAACGGCCGAACCCCTAGTTTGACCTTTTCGGCGTCGATCTTTTTTTCCCCCTACTCCTCTTTCTGCGGACGGAAGCTTCCACTTGCTCGGCTCTTCCCACCGCCCGCCAAACCGCTCCGTCTTCCTCTATCCCTTCTATCGAGGGTGGAATATTCTGCCAAAGCAGACGAAGCCGCGCCGCTCGCACTACGACACCATCGTTCAGGGTCTGGACTCGTCTGTTCCTCGTCGCAAACCTGCCCGCGATGCATTTCGCATACCCTCCACGAAAATCCTCGAACCCGCCGCCTTTCCGGCCGCGGACGTCCGCTCTTCCGACAATACGAGGCAAACGTCTGAAAGCCATTGTCCTTAGCGGCCTAGCATTTTTGACGTTACTGTGGTTATTTCATCGAGGCGGCCGTAATCGACATGCGCCACCGGCGTACCACAAGCCGTCGGGCAACCCGCCGGTGGTCATAGTCACGGTGTTCAATGAGGGCAAGTATGGAAAGGGGTATTTGGATATGGTCAAGGAGAACAGGTTGAAATATGCCGAGAAGCATGGTATGTGTTAAATTCCGCCCAAATCTGCGCCAAGGGGAGCGACATGCGAAGACAGATGCATGCTCCCACTATCTCTATCCTGACCTCAGCTCACCATCATCACCACCCGATTTAGGCTACGGTACCTTCTTCGTCAAGTCCTCCGACTACGACCTCCGCGGTGCACCTGTCTCGTGGGCCACCCTCCCCGCCGTCCGACATGCCATGACCAAGTTCCCCGACGCGTCGTACATCTGGTACCTCGATCAGAATGCCTTTATCATGAACCCGCTGCTGAAGATCGAGGAGCACGTCATGAAGCCATCGAGGCTGGAGGAGCTGATGATCAAGGACCACCCCGTCGTGCCGCCCGACAGCATCATCAAGACGTTCAGCCACCTCAAGGGACACGACGTGGATTTCGTATTGACGCAGGACAAGGATGGCCTGTCTTCGAGCAGCTTCGTGGTGAAGAATGGCGAGTGGGCCAAGTTTTTCATCGAGACTTGGTTTGATCCCATTTACAGGAGTTACAACTTTCAAAAGGCGGAGCAGCATGCCTTGGTAAGTTGGGCCAAGCTCTCGCGAAAGCGTCGCTGATTAGGGGTTGAAAACGGATAGTAGTATGCTAACACCTGAGACAACAGGAACACATCGTCCAGTGGCACCCCACCATTCTCGCCAAGCTCGCTCTTGTGCCCCAGCGCATCTTGAACTCATACAGCAAGGAGAAGGGTGGGCAGGAGTACAAGGAGGGAGACCTTGCGGTGCGCCTCTATGCTTGCGGTGAAGCTGGCGAGGATACTTGTGAGACCGAGTCGCAGAGGTTCGCTCAGTGGAAGGCCGCGCATCAGGACTCATGATCAGGCATGCAGATGTCAAGGGATGGAAGGAGGATAGCAGGCGCCAAGAAGGCACATTCAGCTTCTTGGATACCATGAACATGCACGTACCGAACCAACCCGAACCGAACCGGAACCGAGCCAACCTCGTTGAACGACGGACTTGAACAGCTGAAAACAGCAACTCATAACCCTTACTGGTCCTTGTACGGGCAAGGTGGGGGCGCGCGCGTATTGCCGACTGACATCGAATACGTTCGGTTGCTTCTTTATAGAAGCGGCGTCTGAAAGGAGGGGAGATTTGGCTTCATGATTTACCAACATCAATATTACCGCCATCACCACCCACAGCACACAAAACAAACTAACAACGTACACGGGCTCAGGAGGGGAGGGATGGAGCATAAAGAACATTCCTTCCTTGGAGAAGGGGAGGAGGAGGAGCTCCTCCATCAGAACATGCACATGTCAATTGGAAAAAGGATGGGTCGGGGGCGTTTGAGGAGACATTGTTCTGCTATTTGCTTACCAGGAATTCTGGACAACATATAATCACCTCTCCTCCCAGACAGGGTGAATGAGAGGGGGGCAGAGAGAGGCAAACAACCCATGGAAGGGGGATGCAAAGGATGAGAAGAACGAAGTAAACGTAATTTTAGATCTAGGAATATGGAGGAGGAGGTAAATGAAACGGCGGTTATGTTTGGACGACTGCTTACTGCTACGTACACTACAGTTTGAAAACATGGAGAAAACGGCGATTTGATGTGCTTATTGTTGATCAAGTATTTCATATCCGAAGGAAGACTTTTACGACCTGCTACCGAGGAGAGCCATCAGGGTACTACGTCAGAAGGCCATTGTTGGTGTGGTGTAGTGTGGTGTTGTCCTTCATGCATGTGATTGTGTGATTTCATCGATATTTCGACGGATAACGGCAAGGGAATGGTGGGGAAAAACGTAGGTACCTCGATGTCTCGAGCCTTCGAATCCCTGAATGGCGAGTACCCCAACCCTCTCTAAAAGGCGTCCAGTTTCCTTCTCCAAGTTTCCCTCGGTAGTAGAACATCTGGATGGGATGGGATAATGGATGGATGGCTGGCACTGCTACACTACACTAGTGATGCCGGCTTCCCCGGAATTTCTCCTATGACATCTGGAACCGAACGGGGTCCGCGGACGGAGTGGCCAGTAAACGAGTGAGCGGGAAAACATCAACAAACACGAGGCTGTCCGCTGTTTATTGGATGGTTGCAATCCCCCACGCCGGGCTGTATCGCCGAGCTCTCTCGCTCCAGGTCCCTCGGTTGACTGCCTGCGGTTAGGTAACTGTACTCACTTTCCCCCCGCAAGCCGCTAACGAACTGTCAGGCTCTTGCTGCAAAGCACCAAACAGCTCACAAGCGTCCACTACACTACCTAGACTTAAGAGGGTGGGTAAGCCACTTCATGAATAAGTGATATATCCCGGTTTTCACCCCCACTTGGCTCTCTTCTTTCCCGTCTCCCTTCTCTCAAGGACCTCTACCTCGGGTCACTGCATCTACATAACAACAACATTGATACTCCCTTTTCGACCTGTCAAAGCCAACGGCCTCTTGCTCATTGAACAGCCACTATGCCGGGCACCTCGCGCATGCCTGTCAGCCTCCGGCAGAGCATTGACAGCGTCAAGAGATCAAGGCCGAGGAATCCGATGCAGGTGGTGAACCTCAATGTGGACTTGTGAGTCTCATATTTCTTTCCACCATTTGCTTACTACAGTCTTCATTAGGTATTACGACGGCTGTCATCTTTCTTGCTCTCTATGCAGCGAAAGCGGTCTGGTTTGTAACTCTCGGCCAGTCCTTTCAAGCGCAATCGCAGATCACATGTGGATGTGGTACCTTGACTTACACGGAAACCAAAACCACACCATCAAATACATCTTTCCTTGACTACATACACCCGACTAACAACAGCAAATGTGACCACAGAATCCGCAACATCGTCTTCTTTCTCTTCCTCCTCCGCTGGACCCGCCGCGCTTTGTGGAAGCTCAAGGGCCGCGGTCTCTTCGGTACCCTCTTCGAGCTCTTCACTGATGCCCGCCGCATTCTCTATGGTTACTTCCTCCGCCTGCCCGGCGTGCGCACCAAAGTGCGCGCCCAAATCGACGATGCCCTCACCAAGATGCAAGCCAAGATGATTCCCGCTGGGCAAACCCGCTACCTGTCACTACCCAAGGAGGGCTGGACCGAGGAGGCCGTCCGCAAGGAGCTCGAAGCGCTCGCCACCATGGATCACACGCGGTGGGAGGACGGCTTCGTCTCGGGCGCCGTCTACTCAGGTGAGGACGACCTTCTCAAGCTGCAGACGGAGGCCTACGGCAAGTTCACCGTCGCCAACCCGATCCACCCGGACGTCTTCCCGGGCGTGCGCAAGATGGAAGCCGAAGTAGTCGCCATGGTGCTCTCTCTCTTCAACGCTCCCCCCGGAGCCGCCGGCGTCTCCACCTCGGGCGGCACCGAGTCCATCCTCATGGCCATCCTCTCCGCGCGCCAAAAGGCCTACCACGAGCGCGGCGTGACCGAGCCAGAAATGATCATCCCCGAAACCGCCCATACCGCCTTCCGCAAAGCAGCCGAATACTTCAAGATCAAGCTCCACCTCGTCTCCTGCCCTGCACCCACTTACCAAGTCGACACCAAGCGCGTGGCCCGCTTGATCAACCGCAATACCATCTTGCTAGTCGGCTCGGCCCCCAACTTCCCGCACGGCATCATTGACGACATTTCCGCCCTCTCCAAACTCGCCCTCCGCCAGAAGATCCCCCTCCACGTGGACTGCTGCCTAGGCTCCTTCCTCGTTCCCTTCCTCGACAAAGCCGGCTTCGACTCGCAACCGTTCGACTTCCGCCTGAAAGGCGTCACCTCCATCTCCTGCGACACGCACAAGTACGGCTTTGCCCCCAAGGGCAACTCCACGGTCCTCTATCGCACCGCCGAGTTACGGAGTTATCAGTACTTTGTCGATCCTTCCTGGTCCGGAGGCGTGTACGCTTCCCCCGGCATCGCCGGCTCGCGCCCCGGTGCTCTGATTGCCGCCTGCTGGGCCTCCCTTATGTCTGTTGGAGAAGAAGGCTACCTGAAATCCTGCACGCAAATCGTCGGCGCCACCAAGAAACTCGCCGAACATATCCGCTCCCACCCCACCTTGCAACAGGAACTCGAAATCCTCGGTAACCCCCTCGTCTCCGTCTTGGCCTTCCAAGCCAGGGGGGACCTCAACATTTACGACATTGCCGACGGCATGTCCTCCCGCGGCTGGCATTTGAACGCCCTACAGAACCCACCCGCCATCCATGTAGCAGTGACGGCGCCCGTGGCCAAGAATTGGGAGCGGTTGGCGCAGGATTTGGAAGGTGTGGTCGAGGAGGAACGCGAAAAAGAGAGGGTGAGGCAGGTGGAGGCGCTCAAGATGGGTACCTCGAAAGGAAAGACGGGCAAGCAAAAGGCTGCCGGGGATACGGCGGCCTTGTATGGTGTTGCGGGGAGCTTGCCGAATAAGAGCGTCGTGGTGGATCTGGCGAGGGGGTTTTTGGATTTGTTGTACAAGGCTTAGTCCAAGTCAAAATACCAGGGTTGACCATATGATCAATTCATGAAAGTAAAGTAAGATTTGGATATTTGGTTTGTTGAGCAAGCATTGCGTTGCGTTGCGTTGTTATTCTTCAAGAGGGATTCTTGAGTAGTTTGAAAGAGGAAGAAAGGAAGCTGGGATTAAAAAGGGGAGATGTATAACGTTTATACATGGTCACGAGGTCAAGAAGCGTCACTGGCATGACACGGTATGATACTGTGTATAGAAAAGGAGAGAAAGAAGAGGAGACGAGTGTGGCATTTTCTACTTGTTTTGCGATGAAACCGGTTTATAGGTGCATTCATATCAAAGGCCTCTACCCACTCGTTATGCAGTTTAAATATTTCTTATGCACGGACATACGTACAATCTTGACCAAGTCCGACTACTATGATATGATGAACACACATATTGCCTTTGTACATATACTCGATTATCTATACCGTACGTATAACTCGGATATTTCTGTTATCGACAAGACGTAGTTGTGATGAGAGAAGTCAGGCAACAACAGCCAGGCGCAGCTGTGATGAGAAAAAGGAAGCAAGGGAAGTGTGTAAAAGAATATTTTTTGTCATTCGTCTCACCCTCGCTCCGTGTGACGGCCTGACCCCCCCCCTTGTTGCCCCTTTCTTCGCTGCGTACGTCGGTAGGCTCGTAGGTAGTCGTCCATCGTCATAACATTTCGTAGAACCTCTCAAACTCTTTATCTTTGCTTTCTCATCGAAGACCATCCCTGCCCTTTCGAAGCCCTATTTGATTGACATGTAACCGCAGAGGGTCGATTCTTCTACCCCCTTCACCCTTCCCCTCGCCCGCTTTCGTTGCGAAAACCGCCCACCTGCCCGCCCACCCGATGTGAATATCGCCAATTCCCATGCTTTTATGCGTATTCGTTTGGTCGTTGTATGTCGCTACCTATTTGTTGCTATTTGTCTTTTTGAACCGGTTCGTTCGTCCGTGTTTGTGAGTTCGTTTCCTAAGCTTTCGTACATTATTTGTCTATCCGGTAGGTACGTGGGTAAGTTCCTCAACCGCTTTGAGTAACCGAAAAACCGAACCAGCCGAACGACAGAGATGACAAAACGAGAAAAAGCCGACCAAATCCAGATCCGAACCCTGCCGTCCTTCCCACCTGCAGCAAGAGACAAAGCATTAACACAAATTTTTGTTTTGGTCTTCCTCTATAGAGCGCTGTCTTTGGTTCTTACTCCGGTTCCCGAGGAGAACGCCGACGAAGGCACGGGCTGAGGTGGAAGAGGATGGACTGTGGCTTCGGTGTCGCCAACCTGCTTGCGTTCTGAGACCTCGAGGTCCTTAAGCCGTTTTTTCATGTATCTCAGTGACCATGGCAGCGTCAATCCTTGGGATGCGGTTCCTGTTCTTCCGCTACCCCTCATGACTGCTGGTTGCTATTGTAGAGGTTCTGACGAACTTGACAGCCTGTTGAGGTGCAGGTAGACATCGGTTCCGTATCTATTCTCAGCTGTTAGCATGCATAACGCCCGAAGAAGCATCCCGGGCTACTCACCCTTCCATGCTGATCAACTTAAGGTCGCCACCAAAGTATCTCGCATACAGGCGCGAAATAGGAAGTCCGTAGCCGAACCCGGCCATGGGGGCCTTGAAGTCGCTCTTGTCGAAGTCGGGGTCTAGGTTCGGTGTGCGATCGACGGTGGTGTACATGTAGGTCCAAACAAGCGGGATAGCGCTACGGGGAATACCGCCTCCTTCATCCGAGATCTTGATGGTGATGTCTTCCTTGCCCTCAGCAACAATGACCTTGGTGACGGGGAATTCCTGCTTGTCCTGGCCGTGGGTCTCGACGACGGCGCGCAGCGAGTTCTTGAGCGTCTCGAAGAGCATGTGCGACAGATGCCCTGGCACGTACATGAAGTTGAGGTTAGGGTTGCAGACCAGCTGGATCTTGGGAGCCTCAAAGAGACCGTAGTGATCCTCGCAGACGAACCGAGCGTTCTCAATGGCCTCCTGGGCGAGGTCCTTGACATAGGTCTTGGTGCAGATAATACCGACATATGAGGGATCGCGATAGTGGTTCTGGTCTGTCAGGGCGATGTGCTGCCCAATCAGCATTCTTATGCCTATGCGCGACATGTAGAAACGGTCGAGGAAAGATTGGATGTTGTGGTCAATCTGCATGCGTTGCCTTTTGCGCTTGTATTCAAGGATACCCTGGGCCATGGTGGTGACGACACTGTCGTGCCGCCTCTTGATCTTGTGCAGAGTCTGCGCGAATTTCTGGTTGTAAAGGTGTAGGTCGGGAGGCCAATCCCCTGTGTCATCGACCATAGCGAAGTATCTCCTTGAGGCCGAGAACTTTTTGTGGTTGAGTCCGCTTGCGTAGTTTGCTCCATTGTGTGAGGCGTACTGGCCTTCCTCTATACTGGGGTTTGGTGTCGCCTCTGGTAGATAGGCGTGTTTTCCGCTTTTCGACGGCTTCATCAAGCGCTCCCTGACATCTTTCGGTAGGTGTGGCCGTGGCAATTGTGTGATTTCCTAGAGTTGACCCGTTAGATATTCACTAATATGGGCGGGACAGGGGGGGTAAGAGGTGAGTGTGAGTGTGCGCACCTCGAATGACTGGGCGTACCAGGCCTGGACCTTCTTGACCGAAGGCATCTCGTTAAGGCCATCCGGAAGGTTATCAAGCTCCTGGACTCTGTGAGCGAGACGGATGGGGAGCTCTTCAGCTAGAAATTGGGAGGCGCGGAAGAGGGTTCCTGGACGTATGGCAGCGCAGGTTAGCAAGATGCTTTGTGGACGGACCCCCCCCCCCCCCCCCCCCCTTACCAGTAGAAGGCTTCTCGCCGAACTGAACCATCTGGCGCAAACTGACGCCGGTCGCAGGAAAGCTTGCATAGTGCCGGATGGTGTCCATGAGCTTCTCGCTCATTTTCCATGACATATTGGCTGGTGGTTACGGGCCTTTGCCGCTTTCGCTGTCGCCAATTGATGCCGTAGAGAGCAGTGGAGTGCTGGAGTGCAGGCCGGCTGCCGTGCACCATGCAGAAAGGGAACTGGGGGGCTTCGAGGGCGTTGCTTGTCGTTCCCGGATGAGTCGGACCGCAATTATTGGGTATTCTCGATCAGGGCGTTCTCAAGTATCGAGGGTTGGCTACACTACTGTGTAGCGAGCTGGATGAAGAAGACTGGAGTGACTGATGGTCGGCAGAGGAAGTCGGGCCTGTCCAATGGACGTTTGCTGCGGGAACTGCACGGTGTGTGGTGCGGGTTGAATGCTTGTTGGGTAACAGGTACTGTTATCTTGAGGTACCGAACACGACGGCGTCGGGAGTGGTGGGCGCGAGGTATCGGCAGCTAGGTAGGGTTCTGGTAGTGCTCCCTGTAAAAGACAAGCCAGTCGGGCGCAACACAACCGAGGCAAGCGGAATCCGGCGACGATGACGCAAGTGGATTTGTTAGTGGTTATAGTGTTGGCGGTATGGGAAATGATATCCTGCGGGTGTTGGCGTCTTGGGGGGTTGTCGCCAATTCACGTGCAAGTCAAAACAGCATGGACCCTTTGTGGAAGAAACTAAGGGACTGAGAGACAGACGACACCTCAAGAAGAAAGGAGGAAAAAGCACAAAGCGCAGGAAATGTGTAGGTAGGTTGGCACTCGGGTTATAGGGAATGGAGTCAGTCGAGTTCCTCGCAGAAAGAGAGAGAGAGAGAGAGTCAGGCAGTGTCCTGGTTGTCCAGCTTAGGTTCTTAGTCACCGTGCTAAGAAGGGCTCCATGGGGCCGGAGGACGGGAAACACATCTCAGTCCACCTCAGTCACCATTGGCGGGGTCCCCGGGCCATGGATCGGATGAGTGTCAGACGGACACAAGAAATATCCACCCAGTGCATTCAGTACCTGTCTCGGCTGTTACTGCAAACTACCGCAGCGTGCCTTTCACAGTGACTCTGTCCTAACATGGATCCAACCATCGAGATGCATCTCATCCTCACCTCATGCACCACTCCCGTCGGGTCCCTCACATGGAAGCAGAGCATAGCAGCAAGTGAGAAGTGGACGCATAAGGCTCGCCTCTTTTTCTCGGCTCTATTTCTCCAAAGCTCAACTGCCTCTCGCCAGTATCGTACGGCACCCTCGAGTCAAGGTTCCATTGCGTTTGTGCTCTGTTCCCTGTTCCTGATATCCCGCGCTTCTCATTGGATTTCCTGGAGGCAGACCGAAAGAGGCGGAGAAATATCGGATATAGCAACCTCAAAAACACCAACCTCTGCCGAGGAACCCAAAGGAGGGATCGTCAAGCAAGAGACTCCCTTTACGTCTGATGAGTCTCTGTAGTCTGGTTGCATTGCGGCGCAAGTCGGCTCGAGGCTGGTAGTGTAACTTACCCCCCACACTCGAGCATGCCCCCTTAGTTCCGCAGACGGTAAACACAGTGAGGAGCTGATGTGATATGGGGGAGACATGGAGGAGCTTTGGGTGACCTTCAGTTTCCGACAGTCAGCCACCGAGACGCGGACACTTTGTATTGGCTTTGAGCGTGATAATAGTCTGGGGTTCTTGGTAACCAGACCCATTGTGGTGATTGTTGAGAAGCCGAAAGACGGGTTGAACATTGTGACTGAGAGCTTGTAAAGATATATCAAGTGCCGTTCCGTAGTATCCCTCTCAAAAGCCAAGAGATACGTCCACTTGCATTATGGCATTCATAGGTCACTCCCCGTATCACGAAAACAGGAGCTCTGACAAACGGATACACCTCTACCCTCCACTTGACGTCATGCTCATCGCGCTTGGGGTTTCAGACGAACTAGAAAAGTAAACAAAAAAAAGCACTAAGTAACGATATCAACGCATAGTTTTTCTTCCTCGTAGAAGCTCACAATGTCGAGAACATTGGGCCAACGTGTCTCGACTCTCTATGTGAAGCTCTACTAAAGGCTCACAAGAAACAACTATGGCGGGGCAGGTCGGTCAACTCAAATGACAGCTGATTCGTCCGCTCTTTCGGTTTTTTTTTTTTTTTTTTCTCTTTTGCGTATGAAACAACGACAAGAAACAAAAAAAAAACACATTCGGCAAAAATCGGGCTATTGTTTCCCACTGGCTGTGCGCCGGTGTTCCTTGTCTTGCTTGTGTCCATGACTCGCCGGGGCTCATCTGGCCCGAAGTCCGGGGGCTTTCCACCCACCTTGTGGGGCTCACCGTCCGGAGACTGGAGGTCATCGGCTGTCCGGGGAACTAAACATAGGAGCTCGGACCATGTTATAACTGCCCGTGTTCGTCCAGTGCCCGTACAGAAATTTGAAATGTGAAATGTTTCACCCGACTCTGTGGCTCCAGTGCAACTGCGGCTGGCTGGAGTTGTAGCGTGCCAGTGGAACGGAACGGAAGGTAAACTTCGCCCATTACCACCTCGACTAATACAAACACAACACTCTCACTGATTGTCTGGTGGCCTTCCGTTTTCTCTTGAATAAGCTTTCCTACATAGGTAATCCAACAAATAAAGAAATTGCCCGCAACATATGTACAATTTCTTCGGTAGCCTGGTACCCAACGGCGCAGCGACACGACGGTTGAACTGCTCCACTACGTCGACGGAGCAGAGGAGCCTGTAGAACTGCCAAGCCATCTTGCCCGTTAATTTGCTTTGAGCTTCAAGCCAGTTTAGCAACGATATCAGACCGAATATTCCAGCCTGTAAAGAAAGGTACAGGGCGGAAAGTTGGGGATGCTGAAATGATACAAAACCATCGCCGATACCTTCACTGCTAGGACTCCATCAATGGCTTGGTGACTGACAGCTGATAACGTCTCTTTGCTCGAAAAACCATAACACCTCATTGGTGGCATTGACATCGCATCTCATGAGGACCATCAGCCATCACGATGCCCGATGAGGATGAACGAGACCACCGACGGTCTGCGGCGCCAAACTATGCGGACCCGGACTCAGACCTAGACTCGGACCTTCGTTCCATCAAATCCCCATCCCACCCTGCGTTGCCGAGTCTAACAACAACAACAACAACAAATACTACTCCAGGTAGTCCGGTACGTGCCACCACACAAACCTCTCCCAGAGGACTACAATCCCCCCTAGGCTTCGGCTCCCCCCCACACGGCTCCTCAAGTAACGTTGAACGACAACTCATCTCACTTCCTCAGACACCACCCAATCATCCTCAAGGCGGGCGAAACCGCTATGCGCTCCGCCAGCACGGCAGCCGCTCACCCTCACCCTCACCCCGTCACCTACCGCCGCCACCTGCAGCTTCGACGCTCTATCACCTCGTTGGAGGTCTAGGTCTAGGACCCTCTTCACCACTCTCTCCGTTCCGCAGGCAATTTTCCGCCCCTCTCCAGGCCGTCCGCTCATCGTCTCGAGCCCCCAGCTTTGCCAGCGTCGCCGGCTCCCATCCCGGTTCCGGTTACGGCTACGGCTCCGGCTCCGGCAACTCCTTCTTCACTCACGTCAATGACAGCCGTGGTACGGTTCACCATCTTGCTATCAAGGATGACGACAACGACAACACCCTTTCTTTCCACGCCGATGACGAATTGAGCGATGATGACCAGCACAACCAATACCCACAAGTACGGGTGGACACAGCTGCTGCTGCTGCTAACAAGACAGAAGACAATAATCTCACACAGGACAGCAAAGATGTGCTTGTCGAACGGTTGGCGGATTTAATTCGCCACTTGCAGGAGGCCAAGGAACCGACGGCTACGAACTATGGTGTTCTTGGCGATGTCAGTATCAGCGAGTTGCACGCCAAGGTGGATGAGATGGAAGCTGTTCTCACCGGGAAGGGAACAGGGGCCGGTGTTAGGGGTATGAATGGTGGTGGTGGTCCTGCGGGTGTTGCGGGTGGCTTAAGGATCATGAAGCGGCCTGTTGGGCCATCAGCGAGGAAGTCAAGACGTGAACAGGCTTCTTTTCCAAGACCAGAGGAAAGTGAAGGTGAGAGCGAGAGCGATGGAGAAGAGGAGGAGGAGGCCGAGGAGGAGGAGCAACCTCTCTCGCCTTCAAAGGACATGCTTGCCTTGGAGTCGTCAGCTGCAACAGCTGCTGCTGCTGCTGCTGCTGCTACTCCAGGTTGGTTAGCTAAGAGCTTTTCGGGATCAGAGCCTTCACCGCCCGAGTCACGGGCGCACTCACCGTCGCCGCCATCGAAAGTTCAATCGAAGCTGGCGGGGGCTGCTGAAATTACACCTTCTGTTGGCGCGGGCATCGCATCAGTGTCCGTTGCTGCAGTGGAGGTGGCAATGGAGGCAAAGAAGCCACGGGATTCTGACACAGAGCGTATTGCGGCCGAAGCTGAGAAGCTAGCTGCTCAGTTGGAGGCAGTGCTGAAAAGCTTGGAGACGAGGAGGGAGGAATCAAACGTAAGTCCCTCTCACACTCAAAAGTTCCTATACAAGCATATACAAACACTAACCCCACACAATAAATAACAGCACGTCCACGCCCTCCTTGTTGAAAGAGCCGAAGCGGCCGCCTCTCGCATCCTCGAACTAGAGAATGAAGTCCTCGAGCTGTAAGTCTCGCCCCTTTCGTCCATCATCCATCCACCCATCCATTCCCTTGACCCACAGAAGATACTGACAACGTGCAAACAGAGAAGACGAAATCTCGTGCCAAGAATCCGAACTCAAGCACCTCCGTCTAGAACTCCGCGCCATCGAGACCCTAGTCAACGAATTCCTCCCTCCCGTCGAGGCCGCTGATCCAGAGCTGGTCCGGAGCATCGAGAACTGGAAGGCCGATTGGAAGAGATTGCGAGATCAAATGTTGTCAAAGAGCCGCTGTAACAGTAAGAGCAAGAGCAAGCGCGAGATTGAGGGGTTGAGAGGCGACGTAATTGCTTCGAGGGAGAGGCAGCACCAGCAGCATCCCCACCACCACCACCAACAACAACAGGAGACGGATCCTGAGGGACAGAACCAAAGGCCGAGAGATGAGAAAGATACGAAGCATGAGTATGAGTACCACAAGGAGAAGGAGGTCAAGGCTTATGAAACGCATGAAACGCATGAGCTATCAGTTGTCGTAGAGGTGACGGAGGAGTCATTAAGGCAGGGACAGCTACGGCAGCAGCAGCAGCAGCCTGGGAGCAACGGTCGAGGTGTTATTGATAGACTGGAAGAAGGCATCACAGGAGGAAATGTCTCGAGCTCACATGGTTCGGCTCATGCAGCACGGGTTTCAAGGACTGGGGTTTAGGTACTCTCATCCGCAATATCCTCGTCGTCATCGTCGTATTCGGCTGTCGTCCAGCGACAGCGGCAACGGCAGGGTCAACAGCGACGGCAACAGAATATACCTTTACGACATCCTTAGGGCTTTAGGGGTGGGTATGTTTCACGTTTCTCTCGTGGCCAAACACTTGAGACTTGGAACTGGCTGGCTGGCTTGAGAGAGAGAGAGAGAGAGAGAGAGAGAGAGAGAGAACTTTTTGCGCTGTGCGCGAGTGTGTAGGTTCTCTCCAGAAAACCAAGAAAAATATATATATATATATCTGGGGTAGGGGGCTCGTTGTAGTCGACATCCAATGGCGGATGGATGGCCAAAGGAGATAGCAAAAGCATAGCATGGCTTGGTGTGTAATGGCGACGCATGGCATAATATGGCATATAAACAGGTTAGTATAGCACACGGGGTGGGTATGGAGGTAATTTGGGGCTTAGAAAAGAGTTAATGGTGGGTGGCTGTAAGAAGAGGAAGAAGAGATCGTGAAAAGAGAATTAACTTTCCACTTCAACCTAACCTAACTACCTAACGCCTTGAGTGAATTGTAGAGCACTTCTATCACTCCTTGTTTCCCCATTCCGCATAAACCCCCATCTACCACCCGCCATGTATTCACTGTCCCCGATAACACACAATGCCACTCCAATGCACAATGCAGTCGATGATTCTCTCCAATCTGTTGATACAAAAAAAAAAAAAAAAAAAAAGAAACTCTTTTGAMAAAAAAAAAAAAAGTGCGTGGCTCGCACAGGTGGGTAGGTTATGTTATTGTTCCTGAAGTCGTGATAAAGGAAAAGAAATATTGTTCAGAAGGGGTATCTTGTCCACTTTGGATGCTTTGATTTCTCTGGTCCTTTCCTGCTTCCTTTTTGACTTTCTTCCATTTTCCTAGCAATGTAAACCCAACCTCTTCATCCTCTCATTCAACTCTCTACCTTCCCTCCCCCTTTCCCCACCACAGAAATCCTCCGCCTCCGTATCTGCCCCTCCCTCTCCGTCACACTCGGTCTCCCCGTCCGCCTCCCCACCATCCTCCTCTCCCTGCATCATCATCATCCCATCTCCATCGATGCACATGATCGTGCTCCCGACCGAGCTGCTCTCACTCCTCCCATCCGTAACGCCTGACGCCCCCGAGCTCGTCGAACCTTCCCCCGACGTTGTCGGCCGCTGACTTTGCCTTGCACTCATCATCGCCTCCCTCTCTTCCTCGCTCAGCAGCCTCATCCTCAGCTTCTCATCTAACATGTTGACCAACCGCTCACTATACTGGTCCAGCAGATTAGTGAGCTTGTTTTCGCTGAGCGCCTTCTCTCTATCGTGATGACCGTGACCACGTTCACGATCGCTGCCGTGGCCGCAGTAGCTGTGGTGGTTCTGCAAATGAGGCCTCCTACTCCGGCTGCGAATCGCCCGCTCGCCGAGGGCGGCCGCTGTAAGTCGCAGTTCGGCATCGAGCTCGGCTAGGATGTCGCCGCTGATAGCATCCGAGCTTGCCAGCTTCTTGCGGTAGGCTCGTAGTTGGCGGCAGGTCTGCTCGGTGGCTGCGCCGAGAGAACCAAAGCCGTAGCCGTTGGCGCTGCTGGGCCCTGCCGATGTACTTGGGGCGGTATTGCTTCGGAGGTTTGACAGACTGGTCTTCTTGCGGGCGGACGAGCGGACGGTGGAGGCTGCTCGTGTCACGTCACCGTTGATGAGTGGGGGGGATGCGCAACGACGGTATATGCCGTTGTCCTCGGAAGGCGGGCTTTCGGATCTGCTGCCTGCTCCTGAAGATGTTCGACGTAGGGCGTTGCGTTTGATACGGATTGATCCCGTACCGTCGGGGCTGACCCGCTTCCCCGATGTTACTGGTGTGCGTGTGGTGGAAGTCGCTGCGTGTTGTTGAGAGGAACGGCGGGGTTGTGCTCGACTGGGTGAGAGACGGCGCTGTCTGCTGCTGCCGGCATGGGATGAAGATGGTCGTTGAAACTCGGCTAGCTCAGCCTTTGATAATACCCTCCTGAGCGGCGGTCCACTGTGCGCAGGCTGGTTGTTGGCCCTTGAGCTGGTGGTCTTATCAGGCGAAGGATCGCGGTTCCTGGAGCCAGTCACTGGAAACTGTATGTCCAGCGCCCAGACCATGATAGTTCCATCCTCTCCGACACTGATAATCTTTCTGCCAGCCTGCTCGCCCTCAACCATGACCACACCGTTGATGGCTTCCGTGTGCCCCCATTCGCGGCCCATAAAAGTCCCGGATTGAGCGTCGTATACCCGGATCGATTTATCGGTGTTGGAAATGCCAAGCAAGAAGCCCATATCCCCCCCGGTTTGGCCATACTTTAGTGATTCCAAGACAACGGTCTCAGACCCTCCTTCGTCGTTGCATTTGAACGAGTTCAAGAGCCGTCCATTGTTGTAGTCAAAATGACAAACTGAGCGATCCAAAAGTGATACAAAAATCGACTTCCCAAGAGGTGTTACCACCATTGAGGATGGCGAAGCCCGTAGCGTAACAACCCTTGAAGGAATGGCTGCCATGACGTCAGGGTCACTCTCTCTCGTAACCAGATCGTGTACCTGAAGGGTACGGTCCAGCGAGCAAGTGAGAACTTTGTCGCGGGAGGGAATCAAAACCTGGACGACCTTGGCACTGAATTCCAGCGTCTGAAAGTGGTCAAATGCACCGGAGGATGTTCGGTGAAACAATTGAGCCGTGCGGTCTCTGCCGCATGAGGCGATAAGGAGCCTTGACTCGTCCTCGAAGATGGCTATATCCTGGCAATCGGAGGAATGTGCCTTCGTTTCGAGCAAACACACTCTTGTAGAGGCGTCGATGATGCGAAGAACGCCAAGCTTGTCTCCCACAACAAAGAGACTTCCATCGTTTGTGGCTCTTGCCACCAATAGCTGATTAGCCGGTTGCTCGCCATCGATGTTGTTCTCTACCTGGTCCACGGGAACATCGAGGGTTAATTTGATCAGGCCGTCCAAATTCCACATATTGATCCTTCCAGAGGCAGACCAGGTGACGAAGGATGAGTCCGCACCGTTCAACCCAGGAAGCTCTTGTATTCCAACAATGTCACCGGCGCCAGGAATCGGAATGTGGTGCGGGTCGTCGGATGATACGGCTGGAATATGATCAGGACTCCAAATATTGATTGTTCGGCGGCTGTCGATGGTGACAAAATTTTCGGCGAGAAATCCCAGGGCGACAAGGCCGTCAGACGTATGAGGATTATGAATTTCGGGGTCAGGGGTGCCTTCCAAGACACCATCGAGTGCGAGGGTGGCTAGCTGACCATCTTTTCCGCCAATGTAAAGCGTTTCTTTCCTCATCGATATGCAGCTAACATGGAAGTTTAGATCCAGTAGTCGTGTTAGTTTCATTTGTTTATTGGTGTCATCCAAGAGGCAGATGCTGCCCGTTTCTGAGCAGATGATGGCCCTATTCTCATCAAGTGCAAGAGCGCAGCTGAACGTGGCGTCCAGCATGGAACCCAACAGAATGTTTCGGCCAGGCAGTGGTTTCTGGGCCAGCTGGGCGGCTGAACAGGCCACCTCCTGTTGGGAGAATTTGGCTTTCATCGGAGAAACAGGCGGAGGAGGTTCTTCAACCCTCCAGACCTTGATGTGACGGACACCCAATGTTATCAAATTGTTGCCCATCCATACCATGCCCTTGACGTGAGAGGTACAGCGGTTTTGCTGAAAGAGCCTGGCGGCGCCAGTTCTTGTGTCGACCTTCCATATATAAAGAAACCCATCATTGGCAGCGCCTAGAGAAGCCAGAAACTTTGTGTCTGGTGACCATGTCACGGCTTTGACTCCAAACGCGTGTTCACTGATGGACACCAATGGCGTATCGGACGAGGCATCTTGGAGGTTGAAGATGAGGACACGGGGGGCATAGCCCGTTTCACCCACAGCCAGATATCGTCCATCCCGGCTAAGACCAAGGCAAGTGGCAGCCTTTATGCGCTCGCGACTGGTCCAGGTCTGCGAAGAGTCCACTGTCTGATAGGCCGATTCCCTCTGTGAAGCGGCAGTCCTGTTCCTACTGTCATTGGCTTTCGGTGTCGGATTTGCATTCGCCGCGGTAGTGTGGGAGACGGGTGAAAGGGCAAAGACAGGTACTGCCGAGGGACGGGCTCGGTAGAAGCGTTGGGAATAATGCTCGCCGGATACGTCAACGACTACAACAGCTCCGCCAGCAATGTAGGCAAAAGAAGAGTGGACGGAATCGAAGCCGGTGGGCGAGGAGCAAGTGGTGCCTATGACACGCCTGAGGGACAGACAAGTCTCATTGATGGCACGGGACCGTTGAGGACCTGGGGACCTAGAAGTCCTGGTGACAAAGGGAGAGCTGGCGGGCGTGAGCTTGTGTCGGTTCGAAGGAGTGGAAGCCATCTCGTAGCCATTGGCCGTTGGGGAGCCCGGTCGAGGTTCGTCTGTCTCAAAGTCCGAAGTATAAGGGGAAGAACATGAGCCAGCACGTCGACGTCGTAAATATCAGTGGTGTACAGTTGTAGTGGGCGTCGGCACTGGCTTTTAGAGGACTTGACTGTACGGTGAAAAATTGGTGAGGTGATATAGTAAAAGGATTGTCGTCGTCGTCGTCGTCGGATATGGTGAAGAATATTCCAAAATTCTTTCTGCGTGTGTAAGTAGTGATGTAAGCGGCGAGGAGGAGGACCAATGGTGACGCCTTGATCTCGAAGCCAAGGCGGTCTGTATAGAGAAGCGATAATGGTGACGGAAGTAAAGCGTAGACAGCCGGGGAAGTCTGAGCTTTCCGTCTGAACTTCAAGAGCAAAGGTAGAGAGAGCTTGCGTGACCCGGACTTGTGTAAAAACTGTCAGTGTGGTTGGATGTTTGTTGCCTTGTACGGCCTTGCTGTGAACGACGTTCTCGCGGTAACGCTGTAAGATTTCAGACTTTGTTAGTGTCTTTGCACCAAAAACCCACAAACAACGCACGTCCAGCAAAGAAGCAACTGACTGAACCTTTGCCGAAGCAAGAAAAGTTGCAATCAAATCGAGATGGTCCGGTCAGTCTTACAGTACCTCGTGAGTGAACGGGCCAGAAACTAAAGAGAGAGAAAGAGAAGAAATTGCAGTAGCAAAGAGAGAGAGAGGGAGGGAGAGCGAAAGAGCGATTGTAACTAAATTGAATTGGCTCTGGCGGGGAAAAGTCTTCCTGCCCTGGATGGACTGGGGTAAGGCTTGCGGGTAGGTTCAAAGTCTGCAGTTCTTGGCTCAGGCGGCCGATGAGGTCGAAGTGCCGCCAAAAGTGGGAATATCGTGACTGTAACCTGGAGGTATTCAAGCAAGAGTAGCCTCATGCAAGAGAACGCAGCCGTGCGTGGGTGGAGGAGAAGGAAGGGACTGGGCGGACGAGCGATCTAGATTGAGGACGACATTGTGGTGTATGTGCCCGGTTTCCAATTCCTACCTCTACCTACCTACATTCAACACACAATTGATATGATCGGATGGAAACTGCCCGAGAAGGGGATTGAGAGAGGAGAAGGCGAGATGAGATGGAAAGACGGGAGGAGGGAGGAGATTGACTGGCACTGCGGCAGCCTTGGAGACTACCTACCTACCTAGGTACCTACCTACCTACCTACCTACCTACCTACCTACCTTACTTCCCACACCTCCATCTCCCCAACTCCATCGTGGACTCATTTCTCATCGCATTTCCCGCCGTCATCAATTGGCATGCTGGCAAGTCGGGTGCAGTCGACTCAAGATTGGAATTTCCCATTTGGGGTTGAGGGTCCCTCCCATTTTGGGCTTATGGGTCGCCTAATTCACGCTACAGAGGCTGATGATCATCACAGTGACCGGGACCGGCTTCCTTCTGGGCGGCCTTGCAAGCGCTGTGGTCGCTGTCATTCGCTGTCACGGCCGGCAATCAAAAGTCACCTAAATCATGCCCCTCCCATCGGCGCTCTACTACCACCCTAGAGGTACCTACCACACCTCAATGGATCGCAATTGAGCCGCTCGTTCGGGGTTCCCTTGGTCTGTGCAGCAAGGAAATCTTTCCTTGGATTAGGTACCGGGAACCAATTGCACCAATCAGTCCAAAATGACGGGTGGAACACCTTCGCTTCCCTTAGAGGTAGCGTCCCACCCTCTCCACTCTTTCCAGTTGTCACATCCCGTCTCGACCCATTGCAACCTCCAAAACGGCGCCAAAACGTGGACCACCAACCACCATTCAACACTAGACTTTTCGAAACACCAACTCACGCTGCATCCGAATCGTAAAGCCCAACTGCTACCGGACCCTAGCAACCAAGCCTGGCCGGGCATCTCCCCTGGGAGACGGGAAGAAGACATGGGACAGACTGGGGACGGATAAACGGACCCATCATCACCAAAAGTGAAAGCACAAGCATCACCAACGGACGGCATCGTGATGATGCCGGCAATGGATCATCCCAGGAAAAAGTCCAAAACAAAGCACCATGATCGAATCATCCTCCATTTTGTACAGCATCCTTCCCTACTGTCCTTCATGCATGATTCAATTGTTGTAGAGACAATGGGCAAAGAACTGGTCTGACTTTTTGGCTATGTGTATGTGAATCTTCCTCTACAGGATCTCGATTGCTTCTACGCCCAGGTAGGTTTGGAGCCCTTCTGTGTGTCGCTGTGCCTTCAGTTCTTCAAAGACACCACCCACCTCAGTCCCCATGCAACCTCAGTTACCCACCTTCACTAACTCCCCTTCATCCAAAGGTCTACGAAAACAAAACCTCCTCTCTCAAATCCCTCCCTCTCGGCATCCGCCAAAAGTCCCTGCTCGCAACATGCAACTACCCCGCGCGCCGTCTCGGCGTGAAGAAGCTCATGCCCATCGCCTCCGCCCTAGCCATCTGTCCGGACCTGGTCATCGTCGATGGCCAAGACCTGACGCCCTTTCGGGACGTCTCCAAGCGGATTTACGCACTGCTGCGCTCGTACTCGTGGAATGACAGAGTCGAAAGACTGGGTTTGGATGAAGTTTGGATGGATGTAAGTGATATGGTGGAGTATAATATGGAACTGCTGAACCGGTATGACTTGGAGCATTCGTGGTTTTGTTTAGACAAGGAAGATCCGGAGAAGGGGTTTGCGTTTGATGGGAGGGGGTTTGCGGGATGTGTCTATGAGGGTGATCAGCTTGGTCTTGAGGGGTCTGGGACTGGGGGAGATGGAGATGGAGATGGACAGGCTCCCTTGTTGAGAACGAAACTCCTCCTCGCCTCCCAGCTAGCTCTTCACCTCCGTCTCAAGATCGAAGAAGAAGGGTACACCACTGCCTGCGGCATCTCGACGAATAAACTCCTCGCCAAGTTGGTTGGTAACGTGAACAAACCCCAGAACCAGACGACCCTCTTGTCTATCGGGCCCGACGGCGGTGAGGAGACTGTTCAAAGATTCATGGGAAGTCATCAACTGAGAAAAGTACCCGGGATCGGAGGGAAGACGGCCGCTGTTCTTTCGGACTTTGTTATCTCCCAGTTTAAGTCCGGCTCAGCCGCACCCCTGAACCCCAAAGAAATCACCGTCGACGACCTCCTCTCCTGTCCCGGCCTATCACCCTCAAAACTCGACTCTCTCCTCTCTTCACTTTCTTCCTCGGGCACCGGCACCAAAACAGGCAAACAAATCCTCTCCCTCCTCCAAGGCCATGACCCCTCCCCCGTTAAGCCCGCTCGCTCGTTCCCAACGCAAATCAGCATCGAAGATACGTATTTCTCTTGTCCTTTGATTACCATTGAGCAAATTCGGCGGGAACTGATGAAAATCACTGGGTCGTTATTGAAGAGGATGAAAACGGATCTAATGGATGATGACAAAAAAAGGTGGCTAGCGAGACCAAAGACGCTACGGTTGACGACGAGACCGAGGACAGACCCGAAAGAGGGGAGGGGGTATGGGTATGGGAGGGTTTCAAAGAGTCAGGGACTGCCTGTTTACGTCTTCAACATTGCGGGCGGTAACAGTCACGGCAACGCCAATGGCGACGACGACGGTGAGGGTGTGGCCCGGCCGCAGATTGTCGAGAGGCTGGTCGCCGAGACGTTGCTACCCATGTTTCGCGAACTTAACCCGCTTGACCCGAAAAAGGTGGACAAGGGGTACAGCATCGGGTTGCTAAATGTCTGCGTGACGAACATGGACACTATCGATCCTACCACCACAACCGGCGGCAGCGGAGGAGGAGGAGGAGGAGGAGGAGGAGGAGGAGGAAGGGACATCAAGAACATGTTTCTGCGGGCGAGGGAATTCACCGTTTACGATCCAGATCATGACCACGCCGACGACAATGACGCAGAAATCAAAACCGGAACCCAATCCGAAACTGAAGCAGAACCTCTGGAAAATTCGGGTGTGGATGTGGATGTGGATGTGGATGTGGATGTGGATATGAATGCAGAAGACCTAGGCCAGGACCCGGACTTGGACATGAGTGTTACAAGCTATGAATCCTCTAATGGGAAAGCCAGAGGGTTGGTGGAAGACCATAACGACAACGACTTCAGCGCCACTAACCATCAACATCCCGTCTCCAACATTCACGAGCGAGTACACGTCGACCGCGACAACCACTTGGGTCCAGCCTTATCAACTAACGATTACTTCCACATCGACGACGACGACGAAGTCTGGGATACCTCTCAAGACAATGTGTGGAATCACGATGAAGGGGCTGCAGAAGAAGAAGAAGAAGAAGATATGGGCTACGACGACCTGAGAGACGCCGAAGGTATGGGTGTCAGTGGCGACAGTGGTGGTGATGGTATAAATTGTCCACTATGCAACCACTTCATCCCCTTGTTCGCATTATCTGCTCATGAGCGGTTTCACCGTATGGACTCTGAGGGGGGATTGGATACATAGGTAGACTTGGTAAACTTCTACGTGATGAGGAAATACATCTGGGACTGTCCAATTCAAAACCTTATATCACATGTTATGTTTCTTCGCCTTTTCAATGGACTGTCATCTCATATCAAAGCCCCGACCCATCACCGTTTCTTGTAAAGTACAAGTAGGTGTCTAGACTGGCTTCGTCCTTCTTTTCACCATTTCATCTTGAGCCTCTCGATAAGTACTCTCCCAATGCCTTCTGTGTACTTTGCCCTCAATCTACGTGCTGTGATGGTGGTTCAAAAGTGGGTTCGAGGGTAGGTGTCTTGTATACTTTTCATGTTACTCAATCAGTGGTAGCTTGGAGTTGTGTTTTGGCTTGTTCGAAGGATGGATGCTACACGCATGTATTTGTCTGTCTTACTTTCCCGCTTACTTCTTTTTGGACTGATGCCATCCGTGCTGATGATGATAAGGCGCTTTTCTCTTTGCCTCATTTTTGCGGCTGGGATATGCAAGGTAACCCCAAAAAAGAAAAAATAAAAAGGAACCAAAAAGCCCGTGTAAAGAAACTCTCCTACTTCGTAACCTCCACAACCCTTTGATACCCACACAAACACACCAAGCATAACGTCATCCTTCATCGACCCCCTCCTCACTTCAAACCAAATCCTTCACTCTCCAACACTGCCGTCCACAAAAACTTTTTCAACTGCTCCCGACTTCCATACCTCCACAGCGCCAACGAGTTAAAGCACGTCCTCGCCGTCGGGTACCGCCCGCAATCTTCGCCAAGACACGCAATCCGAATCGAGAGCGCCGCCGCCCCTCCCGCGGGTATTCTGTCGCTGCCCGTGATAAACAGCAACAACTTCCTTTGATCTGCGGGGGACGCCTCCTCAAAAAGTTCCCAGAACCACCTGATCATCGGCTCCGTTTCCACGGGATTCTTCGTGCCCCAATTGTCGTAGGTAGCAGCCGACTTGAGCGCAGAGATATCCAGACTTTCATCCGACCCTCGAACCAGCAGCTCAATCTCCTCGGGCCGGAAGAGTGATAAGGCGTTGCCACCGCAGACCGTGTAGAACCCACGTTTGAAGGGCTCGAACTGGCGCGTCACCGCCGTATCGAGCAGGTAGCGTACGTACAAGTCAACGTATTCGCGGCGATTGGCGTTGGTCACGGGGCGGCGTTCGCCGTTAGGACAGAGGCTGACGCGCTCGGTGGATCCGTAGCGTTCGATGTCGACGACGAAGTCGAGGCAGAAGGTAGATTCGACATCTCCGTCGTAATCGAGGAGCTGGCGTAGGCCGCTGGCGAGGCGAGGGCGGTATTCGGCGAGGTCGTCGAGACAGTAAGTCATGGGTTGGCGAGGCTGGGATGTGGTCAGCGTGGGAGGCGGTGCGGCCATGAGGAGTTTCCGAAACGCGAACGGTGGCAGGGCGACATCGAGGATGGTGGAGTTGTAAATGGCGAGACCGAAGACGACGCCGACTAGAAAGTATTGCTCGGATGGCTCAAGAGAGGCGGGGTTGAAGTAGCAGTATTGGGAGTCCTCGTCGTAGACAAACATCCCTAAAACCAGATTAGAACGGGTAAAGTCAGTTTTTCAAAAGAGGTGAGCTTACCATGATCGGGATTGAACACCTCACGGACAAGGAGCAAGAACCACTCCTTCCGCAACCCGCCAGCGTCAATGCCCTCTTCCCCTTTAAAATTAATTTTCAAACCCTTCTTGATGTCCTCTCCGCCACTACCAATCACCTCGCTCACAGCCTTGAGACTGTCATCCACCAGGCAATCCCGACGAACATTCAGTACGAGGTGCTGCTGAATGACACGATGGGTCAAGATACTGTTGAAAAAGGCGTCTCTTGCCTTGTCCTCCATCTGCCGCCGCGCGTCATATTCGAGAATTTGGATTTTGGCGCCTATGCTGAGAAGGAAGGGAAACTGACAGAAAGCAAACTTTCCCTTTTTCGTCTCCCATGTTTCAAAGTCCGCCACAAGGTCGGAGTCGTCAAGAAGGGTGGTGTAGAAATCGCTTGTGGCAAGAATTTGCCCGCGCGTTTGGACTCGATCCCTTGTGCTCGCCGCCTGCGGTCCATCCGTGACATTGGCGAGGCAGCGCCGTGAATGTCCCGTGTTGTTGGCGGCGAAAATCAATGCGAGGACTTGCGCCGAGGCCTTGATCTGCCAGTCTTCATTGTAAATCTTTTTCTTTTCCTTTTGCTTCTTTCCTAATGCCTGTGATGACCCCAATGCAGCGTGAAGTGAGGCCGCAGACCGACCAGCGTTCAGACTTGGAATCAAACCGGCGGTGATATCCACTCTGGCATCGTACTTCTTCTCATTCTGCCGATTTAGTCGAAATGCTAAGAAGCTCGAAATGAGATCTTTTGTCTTTATAAAGAGCGGTTCTGGGTACCTCGCAAACCAGTTGACGAGATGATTGTGACACTCGTTGGGAGTGTTGGACAGAAGACCGACGATACGCTTGATGATTCCGGAATGTCTTCCAGAAGAGGGACCTCCCTGAGCAAACCAGAATGAGTCCGAATGCCGGAACTCACCGGGGTATGGCTTATAATAAGCATGAAGCAGGGGGTTAGCGGCAAGAATGAGAATGAACCGTAGTTCATGAGGCGTAGTGATCGGGCGTCCGGGCCGTTTCATAATCGTCTCGCTAGCCCTCAAGAGCGACCTGTGCACATGGTCCTGTCCCACAAGCAGCTGTGCTTCGATCTCCTTGAGCGCTTCGGGGGACACAGCAAGACTGGAATCCTCACTGACAAGCTCATCGTAAAACAGGGGCCAAGACCGCACAGCGTCAAGCACTGCCGTATACCACTCCTCTAGTTCCGTCCAGTCGATTCGAGGACTTCTTGGGCTTACTGCAGACACGCCAGAATCGCTCCGGTTGGACGATGACCTCCCTGGTACCATTTCTTCATGTCCTCCCGTCCACCAGAGACCATTTTCCGCAAAGTCCCCCAGCAAGAGCATTTTGGCGTCCAATTCAACGAACGGCTGATCTGCAGTAAGTGAGTCTTTGCGAGCCTCGGATTGAGGCATAGGTGGGGGCTGAGGTCGGGGCTGGGGTTGCGACTGTGTTGGTCGACGTCGACGCTCTGGTTCGCCACTAGGTCTAGGTTGGTAGGCCGGGCGGGTTGTCGAAAACGAAGTATTCAAACACTGATACGAGGTGAAACAACTGACTATATAATCCTCAAGCCGTTTGAACATCCGTCTCGAATCTATCTCGGGGTTCGCCATCTGTGGGCTCGCCTGAGGAACAGGTGCTTGGAGACGGAGATCAGAAATTGACGGACGTTTTTCGGGATAGGATGATGAGTATGACCGAGGCGTTCTATTGGAATGCTGTTGAGGATCCAGATCGGTGTTTGGGACCATTAACCCATCGCGCTGTGGTTGTGGGCTCAAGCCTACCGCCCTGTTTGCCGGCGGTACCCTTCCTGGGCTCCTTGGGGGCGAGAGTGAACTTTCCTGCTGATCTTTCAAAGGAACCTTTGCCAAGGTGAAATAAGAGTCCGGCTGCACATCCGCTTGTCGGCCCGATCTTAGGCGTAGAGCAGACGAAAGAAACGAACGCAGACATTGTGTAGCCAGTGACTTTGTATGAGCCAGAGAGATCGGTCGTTCTAGTCAGGTATGAGTAAGTGAACTGTCATATCAATTAGAGGAGTTACTTACCATGAGAAAAGGCTCGCTCTTCTGCTGCAGGAGGTGAGTTCCGGGAAGCATCCCGCCTCGGACCCTGCCCTTGCCCTTGACCAGAGCTGGATGGCTGTAGGTCGTTGATAGTCAAGCAAATGGTACACTTGAAGACAGAGAGCTCCTTGGGCCATCGCACCAAGGAACCACATGTCATGCAATTTCCCGTGCTATAGTCTTTGCTACCCGTAGACGGAACATTCCTATGATTTCGCGAATGCTGTGTTGGGGGCCTGATGGTACCGAGCTTGGGCGCATAACCGGGCTCGTCTACCGTCTCGAACCCGGAATCGCCAGCAAACATCTGGTATGGCTTCTGTTTTTTGCTCGAGAACAGAGACGGGAAGGGATGGCTCATGGAGCGTCGATGGTCCGGTCTCTGAGGAGGACGAGCAGCTGAAGAGCGGAAATCCTCGTCAGACGAGCTGGAATCGTCGGCGTTGATTTTGCCTGTGTTGCTGGTGTCGCGCAAGTTGTTCAAGGCAGGGAGGTCCGGAACTCTAATGGCACTTCGGAATCGACCGGCGGTCGTGGCAGCATGAGGACGGCGGCGGACCTGGACGTTTGCGGTGGATGGCCGGCTGACGCTCACGCTGGAATTCAGGTTTCCGCTGCTGGGGCTGTTGCCGTTGTTGCTGCACTGCGGGTTCAAGTTGTTTGTGGTGCTGATACTCGAGCTCGGCGGAGGACCAAAGGCACGGTGCGACTGCGGAAACGGGTGCGGGTGCCACTGCGGATGCTGTTGCTGTTGCTGCTGCGAGGATCCCTGTGAAAACGGCCACTGTGGATGCTGAAGCGGATATGGAGGTAGATGCTGGAGCTGGTGGTGCGGGAGCGGGTGCGGGTGCGAGTTGGCGTGGGAATCCACTCTGCTGGGAAAAGGCCCCAAAGGCCAAGAGGGCGAAGTGGTCGAGACCGCCATCGAAGGGGGGTGCATGGAGCCGTCGTTGATATTCATGGTACCTTCTCGCGTGGACGACCGTGCTTGGGAGGAGGTGTAGATGGCCATCTGGACGACTGAACCTTCCAAAAAGGTTCTGTCAAATCTGTGTGTAGGTAGCTATGAGTTGGGTCCTCCAAAAGAGGGAAAATAGAAGTAGGTAATGTAGTAAGATGAGTGATAATGGCAACCACAAGTCGGTTAGGAAATCATCAACAGGGCGGCAGTCAGTGAGTGACAGCCAGTGGCAACGCAATGTACGCCAATGACACCTTCACCAGGGGCTAGGCCTGTAGCCAGGAATAAATGAGCTCCAGCTATGTAGTGTAGAAGAAGTGGAAATAGTGAGTACCTAGTAGGTAGCTGTGACCTGCAAAGCTCTTGCCCTTTTGTGTTGACTGGTGGTGGCAGCAAACTCAGAAAGTGATTGATGCAGCCGAATGGGAATGAATATAGATGTCCTGGGAGGAAGGTCAAGCTGAAGGGAACCAGAGAGGATGCGTGCTTCGCAGTTCCAAATGGACCTATGGTAGGCAGTGTCTGGATAGGTATACACCAATTCATGGGAATGATGGAAGTATCCGATCGTTTGATTGTCCGGAGTGGCTTGCAGTTTGGCTTATACGCGATTTACATGTCGACAACAAAAGTTTCAGACCACAAGGGAGATTGAAGGCTGGCCTGAAGCGATGACAGTCATGACATTGCGGATCGGATCGAAAGAGTGCAGATTGTCAAAGCTCCAGACAAAAAGGTTATCAAAAAAAAAAAAAAAAAAAGGAATCTTTGGCCTTCACCTGTCTGGTTTTGCATTGACTAACGTTGACGGCCGGCTAGAATCGCGCTTGTCGTCAGGAGAGCGTGAAAGCGAATAAGATCTCGTTGCGCGAGTTGCTGGATACAAAGGCGTTGGTCGAGCTGGATTGCGATGGCCGAGGAAAGGGAGGTGGAAGATGGGGGGTTTTTTTTTTCTGGCGAACGAGGGTGTTGTCGGGGTCACACAAACGAATGGAGGATTATGGACCTTGGATACCTATGGTCAGGAAATCTGCGGTGTCATGGATGGGGAGACTCAATAATGGACTGAGGCGGTGCTGCCATTAAGAATTGGAAGCACAGCCCGATCGAGGGTTTGAGACGTCCCGCCGTGATGTTACACGCCCAGAAAAAGCAAAAGTGGTTGCCAGATAAAGTCAGGGTGCTGTCGCTGTCGGAGTGCGGCAGTCTGCCCTGTTCCTTACCTACCGTATGTACTGTGGTAAGTACCTAGGTAGCCAGCCCAGAGAGGCGACGGTTGGACGGGTTGCAGATGCACAGCCTGCCTTAGCCAAACGTCATACCAGGTACATGCATTTCTGTTAGGCGGAATAGCGATGTGACGACACTGGGGCGAGCCAAGAACCTAAGACAAGAATGGAGCAACAAAAGCTTCAACGGACGCAGCGTCAAATCCTGCCTCATTTACCGTACCCGCGCTGGCGTTCATCCGTGGAGTTTCCTGGGTTGCTAGTCGGAACCAGAGTCCAGGAATGCCCAAAACAGTAGAAATATGGAACGCGGATGAACCTCCAGTAGGTAGAGGTGAGGACGGCAGAATGTACTATTAGGTAGCTGAGGTATCCACATATCAGTCGACGTCAGGGGTACCGTCTACCGTACGGTTGCCGGATACGCACAGTCCGGTCCCGTCAGGGTACTTGGGGTATGATCCAGCACTGCAGGGTCACGACAACTGAACACACCGGGCACTCAGCAGTTCCAGTCAGCCCGGTCCCCTGTTCCACCTCGCAACCCCCAAATTCTGACCACAGGACGGGTGCCCGTTGCTGGAAGTGGTGACGTGCACAGACCACTCTCTTTCGAACGCGCTCACAACAAGTGCATCAAAACTGGCATGCCAAGCCAATCTTGCCCTGTAGTAGACCCCTTCAGTTTTCCCGGTTTCACAATACCCGACCATAGGTAGAAATCAACAGTGAATATCCTATCCAGTGATGCTATTTTAGGATTACGCTTACCTTATAGAAAAGGGTGGTTTTCGTGGAACTGTTGCTGGAACAACCCGGGAGCTGAATATATGTGTCAAATGACAGGGCCATCTCAGGTGTTGGCAACCTGAAGCAGAGCCCGGGTAATCGAAACGTCACGCGGAAGCGCGAGGGCCAAAAGTGGAAGACAGCTGGGCTCAGCCAGGGACAGCCCCGGTCCCAAAGGGGGTATGTATCCAAGCAGGACGAGGAATGGTGATTGAGATCACGACGGGCAGTCCCTTTATCGCCTATCAATATTGAAATCGATTCTCCGTTACATTCTTCCATTCAGTTCACCTGCATGCCCTAAAGCTTGAAGCAACACACCATCAAGAACATACCCACAGACGGGAGTTCCTCTTTAAGCAATGTACATTACACACCCACGGCTACTGGGCGATGGCTAGCTACCTTTGGGCTTGAGATGCATGTTAAGGCGCCAAAATGAAACAAGGGCCCTTGCCCATGAACGGAATCTGTTGGTCGCCAGCCAAAGTCGGTCCCTACGCCCCTGGAGCTGTCACCGTCGGTTACCATAACACGCACGCTGCACTAACAGCATGTGCTGAGCTGCAAGTTCCTCCTCTCATCTGCAGTCTGCAGCTCTGCACTCCCGCTGCTTGTGCAACAACATCAAAGCCGTTGCCGTTCCATGTAACCCCACAGGTTGCCCCGCGTTGGCAGCTGCAGTTCCCGTCGCTTCTGTACACTAACCGATTCTGGGGCCGTGCTGGGTTGTTTGGGATGCACGAGCGGATGTGGTCGTGGTTCTGACTTATTCCGTTCTTCCACCAACGACCAAGAACGTCCTCATAAGTTTACTTTTTTGTTGTTGTCAACCTGTTGCCAGCATGCTTCCAACGCCGTGGAGTGTACTCATGAGGTCATGATCCCGATATGAGGATGGGTTCAATGATGTCCGTGTAGTTCTCATCCAGCAGGGCATTTACCCTACCAGATTTGCCTACCTACCTAGTGGTCACTGAGACGGACAAATTGCCGGACGTGACCGTGTCCGGGTCTTTAGAATAGTGTTGTAGTGTACTCGTCCACTCTGGAAAGTCCGGGCCGTCATGGTCCGTTCGGTCCGCTCATGACCCCACCAGCTTGCCAGCCAGCCCCAGCCCTCAACGGCCGGCCTTCCGAGGAACTGGGACGCATTATCTTCATGTCTGTCAAAGTGATCAGCCAAGTGGGCGAAGCAACAATTCAACGCTCGTCGCTCGCACACTGCACAGGTGTACACAGGTGAGGTCGGTGAAGTGCTGCATTGTCGTTGCTGTCGCGTGGCAGTAAGAGAGTCGGGTGCTTGTGGCCTTCATTGGCGTGTAGCGTACAGGCGGACACGTGAAAGCGCAAAACAGCAGGCGTTAGCGTATCACAAGCTGTTGCACCGCGATCATAGGCGGGGAACATGCCCTTGGCATGGCAACAACGATGGCGAGATGCTGAGAAAGTCAACAGCTAGACTAGGTAGGCCATCGTGTCGATTCTCCACCGGACGGACCTTCTTCAGGACAATGGCGGGCGAATTGACGACATGATCTGCCCCGAAATCCGTAAGGGAAACTAAGTAAAGACAAGCACGAATATGACTGACCACTCTCGGGCTCACTGCACCCACCCATCAAGCCATCGTGCCATTTGTCATTGTGCCACAGCGCGACCGACATTTCGTCCTTCACTCGCCGCCGCTTCCCTTGTCCAACATCGTCTCCAGTCCCCAAAACATGACCTTTGACAGATGATACTCACACATGGATGTACACAACACTCTTACTCTTATTCATTGACATTATTGCGCTTGATAGCATAACTTACTTAGTCTTCCGTATATACTGGCTTATTTCAGCTGCTCTTCAAGCATCCATACCTTTCTGGTGTTTTGCCTTCTTTTTCTTTACTTTCTTTCCTGTCCGCCCATTTCGTATTCGCCACCGCGACTCGCCCTTGTTCCTTCTCTCGACATCACATCGTCCGACTATCCCAGTCCTTCCCGCTGCCGCTATACGTTTACGTCCGACGAAGCCGATCCTAGGGAAGAAACAAGGTCTGCGGCAACCGCATGAGCTGCTATGGCCACCTTAGTCACCGATTTGCTTCGGGGAGCACAACGACAAGTTCGACGATTTTCCTCTGGGTTTGCCGCTGAAGAGCCCAATATACCCACGTCATCTTCCACTTTGCAACACCAGAGAACGAGATCTGATGGGGCCGCGCTGCCCGAATTTGTGTTCGAGGACGAAGACGAGAACTATGGGAGAAGTCTGGATGGAATTAGTGTTGGCAGAACCGTAGCGCAGCCGGTGGCTGTTGCAGCAACAACCACCACACCAACCAATGGCTCATCAAGTTCGAATTCGAGGTTAGGGGAAGCCGCCGATGTCGCAACTGCCCCTCCAGAAACAGGGCACACAGGACCAGTCTCAGGTCCGCCAACTTCCGCAGGGGTATACGAATCGACGCCGCCGGCGCGACCGTCGTTAACTTCACCGATCTCTGCGCCGGCGCCAGAATGGACTGTGCAAGCAGCGCAACATGGCCTCCTCACGCTTCCCCGCATCCCCTCCCAGGTGGACTCCGATGCTCGATCCCAGACCGGGGAGTTACCAGAAGATGACGGCAAGAGCGCATTGAGGAAGAGGATACAGGCGATTCAGAACCAGACCGACATCTCACAGGCCCTCAAGGCGCAGCTGATACATCAGGTCATGACGGAGGAGTATTATCAACACTCTCCACATGCGCATGACGGTACTATGGGCATGCGCCCAGAATCGCCCAGCGGTCGGAGCGTGCGAAGTATGCACAGCGTCAAGAGCGCTCGCAGCGCGCAGAGCCATGGCCGCGAGCCATCATCGAACCGGGATCGCGATTCCTTTGGCCCGTTGCAAACGGCCTTGAAGTTCTGGAACCCTCTTGCTGGCGAAGGCGGATTTGGTGACGAGGATGCTTCAAACATCCAGGTTACAGAGGAGGATCTGAAGCCGACCTATGTTCCCAAAACCATCCCAAAACGCGACGAATACGGGGTGCGGGAACTCGATATCAATCTCGCATACGCGATTGCGCAGGGAATACAACCCGAGGAAGAAACAGAGGATCTGGACGAGAACGGCCAGCCCGTTCTCAGACTCGGTTGCAAACATTACCGGCGCAATGTGAAACTGCAATGCGCCGCCTGTGATCGGTGGTATACGTGCCGGCTCTGTCACGATGAGGTGGAAGATCACACCCTGCCGCGGCGCGAGACACGCCACATGCTGTGCATGTTGTGCGGTCGCACCCAAAAGGCCTCGCATACTTGTGTAGGCTGTAACCAGTCAGCAGCCTCTTATTATTGTAATATTTGTAAATTGTGGAACGACGATCGCAACAAACCTATCTATCACTGTAACGATTGTGGGCTTTGCCGAGTTGGGCTGGGCTTGGGCAAAGACTTTTTCCATTGCAAGGTGAGTTGCTCGGAACTCGTGTGACGAGATGGATGGCCCCTTTGGCCCAACATCAACTGACGGTTCTTGGTGAACAGAAATGCTCAGCATGCGTCTCCACGCGCGACGAGCACCGATGTATCGAACGGTCAACCGACTGCGACTGTCCCATCTGTGGCGACTACCTGTTCAACTCTCCGCGACCGGTTGCAATCATGAAATGTGGCCATACCATCCATAAACACTGTTTCAGCGCGCACCGGGAAAGATCGTACAGGTGTCCGGTCTGCAACAAGAGCTGCGTCAACATGGAGATACAGTTTCGTAACCTCGACATCGCCATTGCCACCCAACCCATGCCCGACGAGTACCAGGATGCCCGAGCCGTCATCTCGTGCAACGACTGCAGTGCAAAAAGCCAGACAAGATACCACTGGTTGGGGCTGAAGTGTTCGGTCTGTCACTCGTATAACACGGTCGAGCATAAGTTGCTCCATATGCCTGGTGTTGATGACGATCAGAGTGAGGAGGAACCAAGGGCTGCCACTGGGTCGAGTGATGTCAACAACGGAGTGCAGGGTGTGAGTATGCTGCCAGTTACCCTTGATAACGCGGCAACAGTCGGCGGTAGACAACTATTAGCTGCCCAAAGGCTGGATCCTCAATACCCCGACACAAACAGACAACAAAACAGAAGCATTTTTCACTCCGATCCGATCTCACCGCCACGACGCTCAGCCCTAGCAGGCCTCTTCGCCAACCGAAACCGACATTCACCATCCTCATCCTCCGCCGACCAGCCTCATTCCTCCACCTCCAACCTCCCTGCAACCCCTTCACCATCTACCTACTTCCCCCGCCCCTCATCCTTCGCTCCTTCTTCTCCCGCAGCCACAGCCGCCGCCGTTCTCGCTTCCGCCGCCGCCTTCGTAGGGTTCGGCGGTTACTCAGCATCTGCTCCTTCGGGTGCGGCAAATCACACCATGATTCCAGATCGCGCTATCTCCGGGATGATGACAACGAGGACGACGAGGAGGAGAACAAGAGGCAGGTCAATAACCGAAGCAGCTGGACTTGGGGCTACAACGAGCGCAGATTGCAATTCTGACGATTACACCGATGACGATGAGGAAAGTCGTTGGGGAGAGGACATGGTAACGCTAGAAGACGTGCTGGGTTTCTTGGGACGCTCACCGAGAAGGTTAGTTCCAGTTCCCCAGGATGGGCACACCTCTATCAGAGATCTCATAGATGAGGATGACGAGGACGACGAAAGTGGGGAAGAAGAGAGCGAGGAAGAGAATGAGGATGATTATGATGACCTTGACGAAGATGGGGATGGAGAGTTTGAATTGGATTTGATTGGGCACAGATGATACCTAATATGAGCTATGGAAACGCAAGAGGAGAGGCGAAAAGAAAACTCGACAGGAACAGATCATGAAGTGATGATGGAGGCATGGAAAGAGCAGGACAAGCAGGGATAGAGAATATCTTATTCATGATATACCATATACAGCATCTATTTTGGTCGTTGAAGTCTTTGTTTGGAGATGTTGTACGACGGCAACATTGAGTGGGCATGAACATGAGACTGGAGTTTGGTTCGGCTGCATGGGTAGGGGAAAAATTGAACAACTGGAATATGGAGACTGATTACTCTCCCAACCGCATACCTGTCGCTTTGGTTTTATTATTATTATTATTATTATTATTATTATTATTATTATTATTATTATTATTATTATTATTATTATT